>NW_019059938.1:10658-29520 GCF_000696155.1 Zootermopsis nevadensis
ACAGAGGACGTATTCAGGATTATTTGTCGTCACATTAAATGTTTTATTATATAAAAGTGGATTGCCTATTACATAGGGTAAAAATCACTTTGTTGATGTTATGTTAAAGTTTAAAGGAAGATAAGATAGAATTCAAAAGTGTTATTTGAATATTGTTGAAATGATAAATATTGTGTCTGTGGTTGCGGTCAATGATTTCCATCTCGGAAATGGACGTCGCGTGTTGCTGAACGGATTACAGAAGTTGAGCGAAAAGTGGAATGCGAGGAGAAGGTATCGCAGTAGTTCCACGTGGCAATATATTTTTAAAATTCAACTATTGGTGTTGGTATTGTTTTTTTGTTTTTTTTAGAATGTAAAATAGCTGCATGGTAGTTTGTAAAGATATATGCACATGATTTACGAAGTAAGTTAATGGGGTAATAGCGACTATGCGAAACTTATGATATTCGACAAATTACACGTAGAATCTGTACTAAAGTAATACATTTTTACAAAAACGAAATAATTGCACTACTAACTCCAGTTGCATGTAGTAAAAAATTCTCACTAGATTATGAATGAGTCTTGTGCTGTAAAAACCCCGTTTAATTGTAAACTTGCATTATGTGCAGTGAATACGACATTAAAAGTTGTAGGAATAGGAAAGTAGACTTTGTGAATTCTACTCGGAACTACTTCTTTTATTCTGAGATAAAAATGCAAATAGCGTATTGCCGTGCGTTTTTATTGGTTAGTGAGCGAAAGAACATATTTATAAATACCCATAACTAAACTAAGCTGCGACAATTTGTCTTTTGGTACTTCACAAAAGTAGCCAAAATAACCACGCTGACCATTGCAACGTGGAGATTTCCCACAAAATCACTTTGACCCAGAAACGCATGTAAGAATTCATGCACAGTGATCGTTACTCTTTTTCGATATTAACCAAAATTGTATTCTATAGTTAGTAGGATATTTGGACCTAGAAGGGATTAAATAAGTGGATAATTTAGAATTTTACATAGCGATGAGTTGCGTGAATTGTACGGGTCATCTAACAGAGTGAAGATGATGCAATCTAGGGGTACATACAGGATTTTGGCAGGGAATCCCTCTGGAAAACGACCACTGGTAAAACCGAGAAGGAGATGGGAGGATAACATCAAGATTGATCTTAGGTAGGAGGGCTGTGAGGATGGTAAATAGATGGAGTTGGTTCAGGATCGTGGCCGGTGGCGGGCTTAGGTTTTGTCGGCGTTGAACTTGCGGGTTCTGCTACCAGGGAGTTGGTTAGTTAGTTAATTGTAGTGAAAGTTCCCATTATGGAATAAAATTAAAATCTCGAGTTGTTTCATACGTAACGAACAGACGATCGTATGTGTGTATGACAACTCACCACTTTGATCTGTTTGACCGTTTTGCGAAATATATTTGTCATACCCCCTGATGATAGTTCACGTACCCCAGCTTAGAATGGATGATGTATTATGTTTTAGCTCTGGAAAATGTATATCCGTGCCTGCAGTAGATTAAAGAAAATACCGATATATGCGTGGCGGATGTCTTTAATCTAAGTCGGGTACGAGTTTCCACTCTTACAGATTCGCTTCTTGTACACATGTTGTATTTCCATCCGCAAAGGTAAACATCTCCTGGAAACTAGAAGCGGTTGCAAGATTCACTTCGTTGGTATCCCCCCTCTCCCTGGCCGAATCAATTTAATGCAGGCAATTTCTTCCCAGACTTCGCTCACTTACGTCCTTTACCAGTTGTCGTCGAAAACGGATAGGATTTGGGTGGGAGGGGGAGGGGAAAAACGATAAGAATTAGAATGTGTCTCCATTAAACAATTACAAAGCAGGGTTCCATTAGAGGATGTAGCACCCCGTGACATTTTTGCCTACTTCTCCACTGTTCACATCAATTGCTCTCGGAATGTGACCAGCTGCGTGCTCATTTTTAAAGCTGAAATACCGACCGACCTTCAAAGTGGCCTTCCAAGCTTATTTCTCCGAAGGGCCTCCGTTATCAATTTTTAATCGATTGAGTCTCAATCAGAATTGACTTTTATACCGTGTGTTCTCTACTGTAGTATCCCGGTGTATTGCTATAATATTACAGTTTCTGTCGCCTGCACAAACATTTTTCACTGCTTTCTAATTATTCATTTTTACTGAACTACGTGTTTCAACCAAAAACGGCCATTATTAGGTTATCATAATGTACGCAAGGTATTGCACATATTAAAATATCGCATCTTTAAAGTAATAGGCAACCTCATAGTAATGTCCACGTTTGCATCAACACAAATTCTAAAGCAAAGTTAAAAAGCAATGGTGATAAAGGATGCACAATTTTTATGCCATTTTGAGTAGGAAACTTGTCAGACAAATGTTTACTTGTACGAGCTTTACTATAAGTTTCTTTTAAACGCATTTTAACAAGTCAAACTAGTACATGGGTATGACAAACTCAGTGAGAATATTGTGCAATATTTTCTTTTAAATGAAACATATGCTTTCTTGAAGTCTATGAATAACTGATGTACTGTCTCATTGTACTCCCATTTTTTTTCTAGTATCTGACGAATACAAACAGTCTGATCAATAGTTGACCTGTTACATCGAAACCCATACTTACGATCCCCAATAATTTCGCCTGTGTACGGACTTTACCTTGAGAGAAAGATGTCGGTTAAAATTTTGTATCAAATTGGTGTCAGTGATATGCCTCGATAATCACTACAATCAGTTTTATCGCCCTTATTGTAAATTGGTACAGTAATTGACTCAAAGTATAATTCATACTATTATAACATTTTCGTATTATAAAAAAAGGGTTGCTATAATTAGTGATATGTCACAAATACATGTACCCGTTTTATTCCGTACATAAATTATATTATCCATTTTTGTTACATGAAGACAAGAAAACTTCAGTAACATTATGACTTGCCTGTGAACATTATAAATTTATTAATAGATATAAAGAAATGTGTAACAGTATATTTTTAATGGTACTTTAAATTGTGTCACTTTATTTACAAGACTTGTGAGACGATAACAAACTTGTAACATTTTGATGTGTACATATTATGCATTCTTCTGCAAACATTGATTCTTATCCCTTGTTTTACATACGTGCACACTACCATCGTACATATATCTTTATTATATACGCATGTTATAACGTTCTTTCATAGTGTGTGTTGTTGTTTTCTCGGGAAAATATTGCGTATGTTATACAATAGAGGAGGAGTTTGAAACACTGGTTTGCAAATGTAGTTTGTAAATTTATCTACTGTGTGAATTGCGGTAGAGAGAATCAGCGTGTACGTTTTGCAGGTCTTCGAATACTTACGTAGAAGGATTATCGATATAGGAAGAGGTTGTAGCTTTGCTCCGGCTCTGGACTACGAACACGTTGCTGCTGCAAGCCGCATTATCCTGGCAAAAAAGGTTAAAGCAATCTTCGAATAAAACATTTTAATTAATGCATTGAATTATTAAAGACCACAAAAATTTCAGTTACAGTAATCTATATTCCATCGTAGTAATTACACGTAGGGCACATCTTTATGACGTAAGATCAATCTTGATTGATGTTGACTTATCGGTTACGGCATTGATCTGGCACATGTTAAAAATAACATGAACACGGCCTTGGAAGTATAGTTTATTAATTTATGTCTTGTGCGAATTTCGGTAGAGGGCAGTAGCATAGATTTGTAGGCCTTTCAGTAGTTAATACAGGTTTAACGATATGCACTCACTCTGTGGCGCAGGAAATCCTTTGAAAAGTCAACTTTGTACTCAGCTTGTGAAAGAATAGCCCACTTTCTTTATGGAACCATAAGGTTCGTCGTATTGATAACAAAAGCCAACAACCGGACTCTGTCCTGCACTACTGTCCACAGTTGACGAGAAAAACCCTGCTGCGGGAAGTCGTTTCTGGGGCGGTGCGGGGGAATGTTACGTATCAGCTGGACTAGAGGGCTACTATTGGTGGGAAGTGCGATACGTCAGAGTTTTACGCTACTACACACAGACTGAAAACATCAAGCATTTAAGAATGGCGAGTAGTAATGTGTTCTGAGGGTGTTGTGATAATATTCTAGATTAAATCACTGTGCCGCTGTGAGGTAATCTTAAAGCTGTACCCATTAGAACACATAAAAGCCTGTTGTCTGTCGTATGGGTAATAGCAACTCGTCACTCACAGCGAAATCCTGCGATTGCGCGTATATCGAATTCCTAGCAGGGATTTTCTCCTGGTCTGTGGACTGTACGTAATATTTCAATGTGATTCTCATGTCATGAACGATGTACACAGAAAAAATTGCGCCATATTTAGTCTATGAACTTAAATATTTTGGAAATCATAGCCATCTGTCAGCAACATGCCGCATTATCCCGATGCAAGGATTTTTAAAATATTTTCAGGTTGAACTTTCTAAGTAACACAGTGTATTACTAAATTTCACAAAATTATTCATTTACAGTAATGTACAATTACTGGTAATTGATATTAAACTTTCTATGCGTGACTCACTACCTCTGAAGGAGCAATGATTTTAGATAAACGAATTTACCTGCTGTGTTTTCACACGAAACAACTGTTCCTTCATGCAACCCTAACGTAATATGTGTTATGAGCTGGTTTCAGAGAGACTCACTATTTAAGAAATATGAATAAATATTTGCATATATAGTCAGCTTTAAGATATGTTTTTCGCCGCAGTGGCTGATAGCGCACTATTATCCCACCCCTCGTCTGTGATGTTTATTAGGGACGTTATTAAAACTTTTATGAAATAAAATTGCTTAATCTTGATTAACATCAGTGTGACATGATGTCCATAAAAATTTTCAGTAATTTCCAACCATCCTTTCCCTTGTGAAAATCGGCTGAAGGATGTCGGTTGTTAATGGGGCAGATTTCCTTGGTCTTGTTTGAGTTGACAGCTTAGTGACGCACCTGCGCAGTACGTGATGCGCAGTTGTGTCATTATACTTGACTACCTGAAGGCAGTGTTTGGCATTTGGATTGTCGGAATATGTAGGATATATAATAATTATTGATATAAGAGTAGAGGATTTCTCCTCTAGCCTCAGCGTCCAGACCGGCTTTGGGGTCCACCCAGCCTCCTGTCCAATGGGTACCGGGGCCCTTTCCTTCCCGCGGCAGGGACGTGATGCTGACCACTCACCCCATCTAGTGCCGAGGTCAAGAAAGAGTAGGAGCTATACCTCCACAGGCGTGTAGCGGGACGCTTTACTACATTATTGATATATTGAATTGTGGCAAATTTTATTATCTGTGACGTCACTTCCATATGATATTTCAATAAACTGCTTACATAGGAGATTTAGTTATGTAATTGGAGAGTGAGTTTTGTCACCTGTAGTTTCTTTAAAGTGATTTTGATGGTGGGCTTTCTGTTGTGGTCCATGCATTGAAATATGTGTGTTGATGGCACACATGCTAGAGATTCAAAAAATTGGATGTGCTTGTATTTTACGCAATTGATGTATATATTACAGCGGCATAATAGGGTTGTAATTAAACGATACACATTTCCAGATTTTGTACGGTACCAAATTTTCTGTAGGTGAATTTCGTGTTGATAGTATCTCTACAACGTCTGATAATGAGAACATGTATATCCTGTCGACACATATTTTAGGTTGCTAACACATTTTCGAATTATAAATGCACCAATAATCAATCCTTACGTCAGCGGTTTCACTAATCGCCGTTTTTCATACGTCATCTTCAACAAATTTGTAACTCAACTGTAATGCACGAAACATTCTTATTTAATATTTAAAGTAGACAACTAATATTGTTTTTGTTTCCGAAGGACGTCCTGCCTTGAACTTTACTGTCGTTTGTCCAGACACCCTATAATTCCATACGAAATTAAATTGTAAGAAATCTTCTCGGAAAGTGAAAAGATCGATGAGACGTAAAATCAGTACTGAAGGTAATTTCGCTTACTGGTTACGAAATTTATATGACACGTTTAAATAATAGCGGAAACACTGACTTGCGAATATTGTTCTTAAATTTATGTTCTGTGTGAATTCCGGTAGAGAGCAGTAGCTTGTAAGTTTTATATGGCTTTGAATGGTTATGCAGAGGGATTATCGGTATAAGAAGAGGCATTTATCATTCCGCCATCTCTCGATTGTGGGCTCAAATATACTGGAAGCCATAGCCATCAGTCCGCTAAATACTGCGTTATCTTGACTCAGATATTTTAAACTATTCAACAATTAAGAATTTTAAATAATACAGTATATTTCTAATATTGGGGATTATCAGTATGGGTTCAGACGTAACAGATCAACAATTGATCAGATCTTTTGCATCCGCCATATACTAGAGAAAAAATGGGAGTTCGGTGGGACCGTACATCAGTTATTTATAGATTTCAAAAAAGCCTACGACTCTGTTAAGAGAGAAGTGTTATACACTATTCTCATTGAATTTGCTATAACGAAGAAAGTAGCGGGTCTAATAAAAATGTGCTTAAATGAAACCTGTAGCAAAATTCGTATAGGTAAATATTTATCTGAGCCATTATCAATAACGGTCTGAAACAAAGAGATGCTTTGTCTCCATTGCTCTTTAACTTTGTGTTAGAAAAAGCCAACAGGAAAGTCCAAGTTAGGCAGGTGGGTTTGCAATTGAATGGGACACTTCAGCTATTGGCATATGCTGATGATGTTAATTTATTGGGCGACGTTATAAATACAATAAAGACGAACGCAGAAGTTTTACTAGAGGCTAGTAGACAGGTGGGGCTAGAAGTAAATTCAGAAAAAACTAAGTACATGTTAGTATTCCGTCAGCAGACAGGTGGGCAAAATCATATTAGGGTGGCTAATAAACTCTTTGAAAGTGCGACTAAGTTCAAATATTTGGAAACAACAGTAATAAATCAAAATTATATTTACGAGGATATAAGAGAAGAATAAATTCCGGAAATGATTGCTACTTCTTAGTTAAAAATATTTTGTATTCCCGTATGATTTCTGAGAACATGAAGATTGAAAAATACAAAACTATAATTTTGCCTGTTGTTTTGTATGGGTGTGAAACATGGTCTCTAACTCTGAAAGAGGAACATACATAGCATGTTTTGAGAATAGGGTGTTGAGGAGGATATTTGGGCCTAAGAGAGAAGACGATGGGGCGTGGAGAAAACTGTATAATGATGAGCTTAAAAAATTGTACTCCTCCCCCAGTATTGTCAGGGTGATTAAGTCGAGAAAAATGAGATGGGCGAGGCATGTAGCGCGCATGGATGGGACAAGAGGTGTGCATCGGGTATTGGTAGAGAAGCCTGAGGGGAAGAGACCGCTGGGGAGACCTAAACGTAGATGGGAGGATGGTATCAAGCGTGATCTGTGGGAGATAGTAGTTGAAGGAGACTGCACTTTGTTGGCCCAGGTCAGGGTCTGGTGGAGGGCTTTGGTTAATTCGGTGATGATCTTTCGGGTCCTGTAAGGCATCTGGTTAGTATATTTCTAAACATCACAAAATTATTTCTTGACAAGAGTATGTAAACCCTCGTAATAATTTTGTCTAGATATGGCACTTTCTATGCGCGAGTCGAACAGTGGCTCCACCATTCAGTCATGACCTATTTGTACTACGAGTTGATCCAGATTTATTGACAATATTGAAGAAATCTGAATGAATATTAGCATGCATGTTTTGAGATACGTTTGTAGTCATCGTGGCTGATTGCGCACCAGTATTAGCTCGGAAATTTGATGTTTTGTAGGAACAACATTACAAAGTTTATGAAATAAAAGGGTACAAGTTTGATTAACATACCTGTGGCATGATGTCCATTCAGATGTTTAATAGCTTCCTTCCATCCATTCTGTTGTCACGAAAATTGAACGAAGGACACCAGTTAATAGGGCAGATTACCTTGGTGTTGTTTAAGCTTGTTAGGTTAGTGACGCCTCTGCATTACGTCATGGGCTGTGGCGTCATCTTATTGTTTGACTGCATGAGGGCACAATGTTTGCCATTAACGGTTTTCGAACTTTTAATGATATGTAATTTTAGTGCATTCTCTTATTTTTTATGACCTCGTCTTGCATCAGCAGAATTCACGAAGTAAATGTAACGTGTAACAGGTAAATCAATACCGATAGTCTGGCCACATGGCATTAGACGTCTTGAATAATACATAATCACAGGAATAGGAGTATATGAAGCGCTGTCTAATTTTTTTCTTCTGTTATCGGGGTTAAGATTGTTGCAATTTTTGAGAAACGATTTTCTGAGAATTTTCGTTGATGCCACTGGGGTAGAAGTGTTGCTTCCCGTTGGCATGTATGAACGCGTGTATTTGGATACTCGAACATGCAGCAGTACGTCATCTGGAAACCGGCATTTGCAACTAAATTATCGCCATTTTTATCTCCCTGTGTCATTCAGCACTTGTCATGTTAGTAAATGTTTTTATTAAACCATAAAATTAGTATAATGAAGACATTAATGATTTCAGAGAATTTGCGTTGCTTTAATTTATGTTGCGTTTTATCTCCATTACGATTGGAATCTCGAAGTCTTACATAACGAAATTCGTATGCGGAAGGAATGGTTTCTTTGAAACACTTTAGAGGCTTTAGTTGTACCCTCAAATTTATATTGTATACGTTATCAGGATTTCGAATCTCATTCCATCCAGGAAATCTGTATTTATTTAGTGCATACAAACGTCATCTTAAATATTCGGTTTGGTAGAATTTAGGTTTTGTAGTGGCTTGTTTAATAACATCACCGATTTGTAACTTCACGACTTTGATTTTCTGTCAGAGTGATATCTTAAGGAATGAGGAGTCACATATTGCTATCTTAAAGATGCTGTATCATGTCGTCTGTACAGAAATGTCAAAAGTTTTCCAGCAATTCCGCATTTTATAAATTCCTATCGTCGGACTCCAGTGTCTGTGGGGTACATTTTGATGGTCTAGATCAGGCTGGTCTTGTACCAAATGTCCGTAGATCAAGGCAACGAAAAGTTGGGACCCGCAGTGCTTAGGCACAGGACTGTATTTAATTAAGAACATTGTGATTTTATAAGCATTTGATTACACAGATATATTTTCACCTCTGTAATTAGTTCCACGCCATATTTCTCTCAAGCATCGAATGTGTATTACGATATTCCCTACTTGTCGGTCGTAAATATCTGGAAAATTTTTCCGTTGAAACGCTCAGTGAATATATTAAAATCGTTAATGATTGCAGATAATGTTCATTGCTTTAATTTATATTTTTTTGTACCTTCATGACATTTTAATATCCGAATCTTACATGCAAAAAGCATTATCTGCTGTGTTGCTATTGATTTTTTGTACTAGTGTGTTGCATTATTGTTCGTGTTTGCAGGAATATATTTTTATTAGCTAACTGCCTCTCCTGAAGAGGATATATCCGCTTATAGCATCATAATGTATTTTTATCGTCCATAATATCTGTTAAATCAGCTGACGCATTTTTCTCAAATTTCGTATAAGCGTGGTGCCACTGTAGGCCATTTTACATATATTTATTGTCATAAATAATACGAATTTTCTTTTCTCTAAACGACACTAGCGCAGTTTAATGCACTTTAATATTTTGCAATCGTTTTGAGAACAAGCAAATTCCGAAACTGTGATTCTCAATAAACCTCCTGTATAAGAATAGAGAATATGGATTCTGGTCTTTTGGACTATATTACTGCGTAGTCTTGCACGTGGTTATCAACGCTTTGGAGGAACTTTCCTCTTTCAAATTCAGGACAGAACTCCATAATTTATATTTTCAGAGCCATGAAAGTCTCAAAAATCATAAATATCAAGATGTACCATGCGTTGTGTAGAAAATGTGGTCGTTTTGCTGTGATATGACGTTTTGATTCGAAGATACTGAAGTGAGTGTAGCTTAAAAAGCGCCTTATTTTGACTTTTGAAACAGTAAACTGTTACATATGACAAGCACGTGCAAAATATATTTATTGAGCGAAACAATTCTGTCTGGAATGTCAGGGAGACGGTTCAGTTATGCAAATAATATGGATGATGGGTTTACATCATATATAGGTACAAATAGCGAATTAATGTTTTGTTCGTTGAAATTACCGAAATATCTGAGCGAATTAATATGAATTCCGATACCACCTTCAGAAATTTTAACGTGGATGATATGACAGGAATGTTGTTTTATATTGGTTAAGCCTTGAGGAGTAAGCAATGTAGAATTTCCAATATTATGACGTGGCAAAGGTGTGCTCGCGCGCAAGCCCGAGTTCAGACTCTGAAGAGTTGTATTCCAATTTGGAGGGCACACAATTTCCAGACGCGTTTCTTACAGTTTCTCACTAGTCGTGTATCATTAGGAGTGTTTATTCCAGATGATAATCTGCTGTTGGCAGACCTGAAGAACGTTAGATTACTACACTGTGTAGCCATGTATACTGTTGATTCTGTCATACCCTGCAGTGTGATGAACATGTAATTTAAAACATTTTTATTTGTTAGTAATATTTCCTTTCAACATCTCTTTCTTTGTTTCCTTTCCGTTGTTTCATCGTTCTTTCATTAACGTATTTTAATTGTAATCCATTCAATCTGCAAGCTCCAGCCGCATTAGTGCAGTTTTAGTCTCTAACGATGAAGGTTCTAACCTGCTGCGTTGAATGTAGGATTTGAGGTTTTCACAGCGGCGCTGCTTTGAATTTACATTTGTCTATAATAACACAAGCTCAAAAAGTGAATTCCGTCCCGGAATACGCATAATATAATCACGCGTTCTTTGCAACGTGCATTTAAAAGCATTAAATCCACAATCCACTTTGGCCACCAGATCTCAGCATCTCAGTGTCCACCTCACGACATTTCTCATCCATTACTATGTTATCACCGCTAGTAGGATATTCAGAAGTGCAATTTCGAGGTCATGCAGAGTAGCATAACCTCCACATTAAATTTCGTCAAAATCCGTTCAGTGGTTCTCGAGTATAGTCCACTACAGACGCCCTGACGGGCAGACATGACCAATCCATAATGCCTTCTCCCTATGCACTTCGCGTAAAAACGCATAATAATGACGACACAGTTTAAAAAAACATTTCAACAGAGCATAACAATAATTGTATGCGTTAAGCAGTAGTGTTGAAACGCGTAGCCTACCTACAAACGTCAGTTTGTAGACTGCGTGTTAAAATTTAAATATTAGTACGTGCTTGTACAACGGAAAGACACTTGTAGAGCTGATTAAAACTGCAAGCCCTAAGTAATTTGCTTATTGTTTATTTAGTCATTCAGTTATTATACGAATAAAGCCCCTATTAACACGGACAGCAGCGAATCTGATCTCCAATGACGCGCACAGAAAGAAGTAGACCTAACCCACGGAGAGAATGTCGTGGCCGAGTGCTTATCACTCTTCCTTCGTCTTCGGGAGGTCTCGGTTTCAAGTCTTGTCTTGGAGACCGGCTACCCTGATTTAGGATTGTCGTGGTTTTTATTAGTTCCTCCAGGCAAATGTCAGAGTATTACCTTCACCGCCTCGTTCCGCTTTCTTTCCAATCGCTTACTGCCATCCTATCACTCGACGCTGTGTGTGTAGTCTAGATACTAGGAGCACCGTGTGGTAAACTATAAATAAAGTAGTTCAGGGTCACGTAACGGCGGTTTTCTAGCCGTATGGGCTCTTTAAGTACATAATTGCGGCTATTTATTAATAATAACCTAAATTGCTACTTAAAGTACAAAATTAGTGGCGCGAGCTCTTGTATTTTCTTCAGATTTTAATTTTTGGTCTTTTTAAATACCTATGATGTAACAATCCTAAAGGAAAATTCTCGCTTTCTTTATATAGAAGTACTGTTGCATTGTGTTTTATTGTTTTAACTTGTATAAATGAAATAAATATACACCATTAGAGACAAAGTTAGTTTAAATCTGTCTCTGGCATTAATTTCAAAAACAGTTTAATGCAGCCATGTCAGGTGGTCCTCAGGGTACTGAAGATGGTCTCGAAACGTCGGTGTATACACTCATCAGCCATCTGACACGGCTGGTAGCCCGAGAATAATTAATTATTGGTAGATATTCTTTAACCCTGATTCATGAAAAGGACAAACGGGTGACCTGCGAACTTTGGAAATGAGGATTAAAACTAGCGACATTCTGTATAGGGTCTTGAGTGTTTTGTAAAATGTCAGAGCTGTGAAAAATAAGGAAGTTTTATTAAAACAGTTTTGCTTTAGGGAAATGAAAAATAACAATTTGGAGTCTTAGGGAAATATCTTTTATCTTTTGATGATGACTAAGAATCATATTAATTTTTACTAGAGTTATTAAAACTTAAAATGTGTAATCTCTAAGAAAGTCAGAATGCGCAAGTGGGCTTGACAGTTTGTGTATTTAATGTCCTTATTCTAGTTATCCATTTTCGTCCAAATAGTGTGAACTTGTTTCAGTATTTATGGGAGACACTATTGGTATTATTTTAAGAGTTCCTGTAAATTATCCGATATGCGCACTGCCCTCATGCAAATATTCCCGAAATGTAAATTGTAGTGGATGAACTTAGTTTGTTGGATGCAACGCCTCTTGAATTAATCACACAATACTTTCACAGAAGCCTGCGAAAAATATTGGTGGAGTTTAATCAATTTCCATTTCAAATATCCCTGTTGGATGCCACACCTGATAGGCCTTCCAGTTCAGCCAACAAATAGAATTACCCCCAATCCGATGCGCGCTGAGAGTGGCGTCTGGGACTGTTTGTAGGTCGGGGGTCATGTGTTGACGCCAATTGTTTATTTAATTTAACTTTAATTAAGGGGATTGGGTTACGCTTGTCTGCTAATAGGGTCAATTTTCTATTACAAATATGTTACAAGTTT
Source organism: Zootermopsis nevadensis (assembly GCF_000696155.1). The sequence goes on from NW_019059938.1 coordinate 23,572, forward strand.
TAGACACTACTTGATTTCTACACGAGACTGGAATTTAATTTTTAAAACTGCATGGGAAACGCGAACATTGATCGAGAAATGTTGACAAGGATAGAATAACATAGTTTATACCGACGATTTCCCGGAGGAGTAGACTTTGTGAGATATTTATGAACAGAGATTGTGATGTCATCTTGCTGTCCAATTACAAAGTTGTACACCCACCCCTACAAGACAGACTGATGCACAAATCTATATTTTTGCACGCCGTGTCCACGTATGTTCTTGTCCGCTCACATCAGATTCGTAAATTGTTGTTGGTAGGAGGTTTAAATGGTGTTTCTTGTTTATCTTATTACCTTGTTCGTGTTTGTGAATAGTTTTAAAGTGAAATTACATTGGTATTTTAGTTTCGTAATTAATTTTTCTTATGGTAAGAAGTTACTGTTAAATTAATAAAGCGTGTTCAGAGGGCCTGGACTGAACTGTTACCATATTATTTTACTGAATCGTGATTTTAAGCGGCAGTGACGGAAGTGAACTTCACAAGGTGTTTTAGACGGTTAACATCTCAGACAGGCTGCTTCGGATCTTCTTTAAAAATGTTCTAAACCAGGGGTTTTCAACCGCTTTCGCTGGCGTACCACTAATTTTAATTTAGCACATGAAATGTACCACTAACCAAATACGTTCAGGGAGAACTTATTTATGTTAATATTATCTTTTGATTTTCTTACTTAGTTCGCTTACCACTCAACATTGGCTCGTGTACCACCAGTGGTATGCGTACCATAGATTGAGTAACGGTGTTCTAAACTATTGGTAGTGTGTGACCTTTCTTCACATTTGATGGTTATGCTGCAGCTGTTTGGTTTTCAGGGCCACGTAAAAACGTGGTTCAGTACGAGAAAGTCACTTTGGTTCTGAATTACGAGCAGCTACCCCTTGAACTGAACCAAGTTTCGTTTCTGAACACTAAGTGGCAGATTTTTTCTTACAGCACTGGTTGTTCGTGAAGTTTGTCACCCGGTGTCGACTTGTTTCTTGGTCGTGATGTAGACTAAATATTGAAATCAGGGGCTGACATGTGATGTCGGCTTTTGTTACTGCCCTACACAGCTTTCCATGTTAATGAATGGTCCTGTTGTTTCGGCCCTCGGCTTCCAGGTTGCTGATCTCTTCAGTCTGTCATGTAGTATAAAGCCACCAAAATTCAATGCATGGGGATTCTTGTATGTGGTTCTGGCGTTTAGGTCAGTGTTCCACAGCCGGTTTGTCGCAGCACACTGGTGTGCCACCACAAGGTTTAAGGTGTGCCTCGAATTTTTGTGACACATTACATATTTTCACGTTGTAGTTGGACTAAAGCAATATATTGTCTTTCGTAATCAGAATTCGTAACACGCACACAGGTTCATCATCGATAGATTCATCCAATATGTTCGATATTATGTTTTTATATGCTTGAACACTTATAGGGCAAGTATTTATATATAGATTCACATATGTGGCCATGTATTGTTTCGTACCTCCTTTTCGTAAAGCGACATTTTGTTGTGTGCCGCCATACGTCTTAGGAATTACGCTGTGACGCGGGCGAAAAAAATAGTGGAACATTGATTTAGGTACAGGAAGTCGGCCTTTGTGGATTATTTGTACATGTTTTAAGTGAATGCGCGATGCTAAATTTATCGTCCATCTGCTTGTTTCATCTCTCGAACTGATTTATGTTAAGTTTTGGTAGTCCTTTTGGACTTACGCGATAAACGTTTTTTGCAGTGTTGTGTGGTTTGTTTCTTTCCTATATAATGTATTTTTAACGTGAGTCTGAAATCAGACTTATCCATTTTATCCATAATAAACTATGGTAAGATAATATCCGTCTGGTGTCAATTGTACGTCATTAAGGTCTGAAATTCTGTCTAAAACTGCTTACGATACGGTATGTCGCTCTATTCAGGGATATACAAGGAAAACTAATTTGTAGCCCTCGCTATTGATTAGTTTCTTCGACCATGCTGTTTATCTGTAATAAACTGCAAAGACCAAGTGGTATATAAAGTCTCGTATAACGTGAATGCGAATCGAATGTACCTTTAAGTGAAGCACACATTTACCTTTTTATCGACTATGATCTTCTGGATTGTGACGCATTGTAGTCTTGTAGGTAGTTACCTGCGTTTTGGAAGAGTATTGCTCCCGTGTTCAGGGCAAATAATTCTTTAGAAATGTTAGACACCTCCTACAATACTAAACGACGTCATAATATCACCGGAAACCACAGTCATCTCCACCGCCGTTAGAACCTAAGATCTAAGATTTCAGCGGTATTTTGAATTCCAAAAATGTTGAGGCTGAAAAATTTGCTGTGTGATGTATAGGCCTATACGCGAAGACAAATATCTAAATTAGGTTCGTAGATGAAGTGTTTTTATTTAAATACTTGAAATTCAATATATTATTCTTTGTGCTCCAATGTCTGAATACGTTTCCCCATTTTTATATTTCCAATTGTGTCTTCGCGATAGATTGATTCATAATCTCTAAATCTAAGGAGTATAAGAATTTTGTAGATATTACCCGATTGTTATAGTCGAGACTGTTAATATTTACTTGAATTCTTTTTGTATGATGTGGGAGATTGTAAGTGACGTAATTAAAATAATAATAGCAACACATGCATACAAGACACTCACATAGTTGAAGCTCAGATTATTAGGCTAATCATGTCACGTAAAGTTTTAAGGCAGAGTAAGAAAAGTTTGAGGATTCTGATGCGCGTGGTATTTTGCATTTCTCGTGTTAATATACTCGTCATTTAACTATGAGTCTCATTTAAACTTGCCACTGTCATTTTCAAGCACGCCTGGCATGAAATCTTAAATTAACGCTAGATAACTTCGTTGAAACTTACTTGTTCGTATTTATCTTTACCCAGACTCTCCGTCCTCGTGTCACAAATGCCCTGTTGTGTGAGAGATTGCATTCAGCTCGTGTTAGATCATGTGCAGGCTTCCCTTCATTTGTCTGCAGTGGCAATAATAGTAGCGGCAGATTGCCGAAACCGTTGACGCATTGTTGCTCTACTCCAGACCCGTGATTATCGAGGATTGTATTAAAACAAAACTTCATTTCGGACAGAGTCCCAGGGCGCTTTCACTAGCTCCGTGTAATTTAACTTCGTGCATACGAAAACCGTTCGTCGCCGACCCCCATGGCCGTCCGATTTAAGACGCGATATCATCTTGGAGCATGCTTATTTGGGGTTTCCTGTGATGTCTTTCTTTTAGGACTGAAACAAACGCAGTAAAGCAATTATTTACTCAAAAAAATTACAACAAACAATGTAAACAAACCCTGTGGAGGTCCAAACGCGTACAAATGGGCGTCACTAATAGGCTGACGTCTGCTGAGTCCACTCACGATCGCTCAGATTGACCGATGTTGTCGACAGCTTAATTTCTTAAGCAGTTCCTGATTTGGGGGGAAAAATCTTTATATGAGTTCTATAGCAAGCTCATATTCGGTGAAAAGTGCAATTTATATTTACCATGTGTGCTAAGTGTATGTATGACCTGTTTTAACAACCTGTAACTCTGCATTTTTTTACAGCGATGATTCCTTATTTCCGTAAACGTCTATAATAATTTGATATTTGTAATTTTGAAACCTGGTGTTATATTTGCAGTACGGATAGAATTTATTATATAGTTTTAAAAGTTGTTAAATTCAATCCTGCGAATACACTCCTACGTGCAACGCTCTGTTGCGGCTGGAAGTAGCATCTGCCCTGCAGACACCCCAATCAAGTGTGTCAAAAATAGCTCCCACCCGCTTTTCGGCGCACTTGAGGGCAAGCAGAGTCTGGCGCGATGGTTATCAGGCGCGCGGAGTGTAGAATGCTCCGGAGGCATATTTATAAATGCATAGCTGTGCCTGTACTTCAAATAATTTGAATTATTAAGTTCACTGTACTTATCATGCATGATATTTCCTGTGGGCTCCACCAGTGATGTGCCTCAGCTGCATTCAGGAGTTATCCGATTTGAATCACAGGTACAGCACGAGGTATCCTTGGTTATCCTCACTTACCGCTGGCTAATTTCGGGATAGGACAGCAAACTTCAACCGCCGGGTACCATTTACGTGTTTCAGACATGCGCCGTTTTCCACTTCTGTCTAGTTTTGTCAACTGCTGTTATTGGTTTTATAAATCCGAGTTGTTGTTTTTTTGTGTACGCGCCAAGTAGTCGGTCGATTTTTCTAAACAGTCTACACATGACAGCTTTTTTATTGTTACGATGGGGTGAGAATGTGTCTCTGTGGAACTGGTCCATTGTCCATCCCCCAGATGATAGACAAGTTAATGTGAGGCGTTTGTTAAATGATATTGACAGCGGACAAAAGAACTCGGAAGGAAGCCTGTAGTAGTTCCATCTTGTCTAGAATAAATCGCTCGTGGACTGCCCTAGGTGCGAACCAGGGCATCCGCGATGGAGATACCGGCTACTGACCACCTGTGCTATGTGACTGCCAGATGAGCCCCTGGTAACATGTTGTCTTCATAAATAATTGGTCATCTTTTTGTTCGGAGTTTATTTTTCAGCCATATTCCAAAATGATATTCTGAAAGAAAAGTTAAGCGGAAAAATTTAAATACTCTATGAAGTTTTTTAAACAACTCGGGCATCACTAATGAGCAAATATATGTGAGTAAACAGTCATTTAATAATTATTTTCCGTACGATTCTTGACTTTTGAGACGCCCTGCAAACGAAATGGTGAATCGCTTGCGGAAGTGTTAGCAGTCCTCAGAACACGAAATAATTTATTTTAATTTTATCAACTGTTTGCTTCACTCAGAATATCTGCCTTTTTTACAATCCTTGTTTACATCGTGCACGAGAACAATGTTAAATAAATAACAAATTCCGTGTATTCAAAGCTACTCGACGAATGCCGTTCATGTTTGTGGTGTAAATTAAAAAGTTGTCGCATTTACTGTTCTTTTGTTTCATTTTCTTTGATACGACTTATCGCAAAGAAGTCCTTGCCAAAGTTTTTGTAGCTAGACGGTGGTTTTTCATCCCGGATACACAGAGTTAGTCCTGGGTGACTTAAAGTGAGAGATTCTTAAATGAATGACACTGGAACAAGTTTTACTCGAGAGTTTTTCAGTTGTCGTGTAAACATTGTCTCATTCTGATCTATTACCGCCACGTGAGGTGTACGATAGTCTTGACCAACCAGCATATTTCCTATTCCGAGTTACGGGGATTCATTTCTCCCTAGTCTTTCATTGCAAAGAACAGGCTTGTATTGTATCTTTCTTCCGCGTAATGTTAGAGGTAAGTGTTGTGGCTGCGTGCGTGGTGCTAACTGCGCCTGCCGCACGCGCAACCCGCTTACAGCGCTTCCTTCTGTCGTCCGTCTGTATAGTACTCCTTCCAGTTCGGCCTCGCACGCCGCTCTGCCAGGCCCGCCTCTCCGGCGAGAGCTTACGTACAGCGGCAACTCCCCTTCTGTTTCGAAAACTTCCTCGGTTTCAGCTGTCGGCCGACGCGTTTCGCGTCGCTGTGTGCGGATTCTCGGTACTGTGTTCGTGTGTAGCACCAAGACTATATCAGTTTGCTGGTTTTCCATAATGATTGACCTTGGTAACTTTATTGTAAGCTCAATCACTGCTTTAATTCTGTGGCAGCGTGGCCTAAAGTTTACTATTCGTGGAATGTAATGAACACATACAGTGTGTGGCAATTTCTAGGTAATAAAACATGTACTTGTAAATACTTTATGCAGCGGGTGGAGGTGTTGTTCTGGAGTTTTATCCTTTGCGGCACCCCACCAGAACTGTTCAGTGAAGTGTAAAGCTCAATGGATGAACAAGCGGCAACTAGTAAAATCATTTCCACTCCCTCTGTCATCACTGGTGTTACTGCCGGCCCTTCGAGTGACAAACAGCACAAACCT
>NW_019059938.1:29753-53473 GCF_000696155.1 Zootermopsis nevadensis
GTGAGCGGACGTCTCAGTCTCAATGATCGCCATCTGCAACATAACCGCAGCCGGACAGCTGGAACGTCCGCAACAGTTTCGGATTCCAGCACTTGGTCACAAGGCGTTGCTTGGCGCCCAGGCAACGGAATTAGTAGCAACGGCCCTGTGCAGGCCGCCCCCAGGCGCGTGGCCAACTCTAGTCCCAGCAGTGCAGCATCTCCTTTCCCGTTCTATACGAAGCCCGAGCCCATTGTTCTTGGTACTTCATCTCAGTTGCATTCCACTGCGAGCAGTGTTGGCATCGCACCACGGCGTCCTCATAGCGTGGCAGCTACTCCTACTGCCTCTGCCACTGGCTTGTCCCCTTACTCGTGGTGTTCCGCTGACAGCAGTTGTCTCCAGACAGGCCCCCGGCGACCTCATAGCATTGCTTCCAGTCCCGTATCTTCCAAAGGACCAGGTGTTCCAAGCGCCCGGCCCCGAGATGGTCCCGTGGCATTATCTTCTTCCTACGGTATTCTGCACCAACCAATCCCGCGTCGTCCTCACAGTATCGGTACTTCAATCGCAATCACACCACCAACACCATCCGTACCCAGCACGAGGACAGAAAATATTCCACAACAGCAGATACCTCGAAGACCGCTCATTCCCAGTTCCAATTCCGTTCCTATCCTTCCGTCTGCTACATCGTCCCCGAAAGCAAAACTTGGCAACTCAATGCAGCAACACACTCCTCGTCGTCCGCAAAGCGTGGTGGTTACACCCAGTTCCTCTGCCACTCTCCCTCACGTCACAACCGCCACACCTTCCTGCGTTTCAATGATTACTACGGGCAGTTCTCACACATGGTCGTCGTCCAACAACCAGCAGCGGCGGGTGGCGACCACTGCAGCAACACCAACTTCTGTTCCAGTTACTCTTAGTCCTTCAGACTCCGGCTACCGTTCTTTGCCGCCAGCCACGAGCGATTACCAGATCCTCAACTCTTCGCATGTCACGCACAACTCTACCACCAGGCGCCTTTCCCTCCCATCCACATCGGCACAGGTGGCCCTGGGTTTGCAGACGCCAAGGCCAAGTCCCACTTTCCACGGGCTCCCTTTTCTTCCTGTCAGACCACTAACATGTGGGTTGTCGCCAAATGGCAACCCCATCTTCCTCGGTTGTACTCATCTGCACACCCCAAACAGTAAGACAAACACCCCGGCGACCACTCCCAGCAACACGGTGGCTTCCACGGCGCAGGCCTTGCAGCAGCTGTTACTGCAACATCCTCGGAACGGGTTCAGGACCTTGGACGACAAGGTGAACTTGTTCCTCGAGATCCTGGACACTCAGGAGCGCTTCGAGCAGGTGCGCCACCTCAGTAGTTGCAGTAGTTGGATTGTAGTGACATTGCTTAGATATCTATTTCCAACTGTACGCATTGTTTGTTGCGTGGTGTGCGGTGCGGGGTGGTGGCCGGGCAGGTAATGGAGAACGCCGTTATCTGATAACAGTCGCCCATCAACATGCATCAGTCAGTGAAGCACATTGAGATGCCACGAGAATTTCTCGATGATCAGAAATGGGATGTGCACCATGACTTAGATACGCATTGCAAAAGTAGAAATGAGTCTAATCGGAAGTCGCTAATAGTTGTTATTTTATTGGACGGAAACTGCCCATGTACTAAGAAGTCAGATTTGTGTTGAGTGGATTTAACGCAAAATGTTTCTTTACACACGATAATAGATAACAAATGTTAATTATAAAAGTTTATGTTTTCTTAATTTCGCTCACTATTTGCCCTTTTCTCTCTCCAGCGTGTTCATTTTTAGTAAAACTGGACGACCGTTACTAGAACCGCTGAAGTGAACCCGTAGATGCCTCTCGTGGCGTGGGCCGTGATTTGAACGTAGCTCTAACAACCGCAGAAGTTATTTAGGGGCAGAGATGTTACGCTGGTCGTGACAAAGAAATAATTACACACAGTAAATTAGAAGGACTGAAGAACAGATTCTGTTTATTTAGGAATTATCCTTTAGTACCTGAAGGACACCGCAATTGCTTTGCCGAAACACGGCGCAGTTACTGTGCAGATACATTAATTCTTCTTGCAGGGATTTTTCTGCACACGTGTTCCTGTTATGTTAATGGATCCCATTTTAAGCGGCAGAGGGGCGAAGAGTGAAGAATCACGAAGTGCGGACAGAAAGCAGAGTAGTGTTATTTTAACGTACTGTCCACACGTGTTCTCCCAGAGAGTAAACATCCGTCTCAGGACCCTCGGTGTAGGGTTTAGCATCGACCTAATGAAGTAAATAGAAGTAGGCTTTTAGAGTCTCTTGTACTGTGAAACTATTATAAATATTCGATGCATCTCCTCCCCAAAAGCCGAAGATTTGCATTAAACTCCGTCTTGCGAAAACATAAGGTCAAGTATTATAAATTATTTACCAATGCTGTGAAAATTCTATATTTGATTTGAATGATGTTGTGATGACAACAGCTGAAATTATTTTAACACGGAGTTTTCAAGACCTGTTTTAAGTAATCATTCTATCGTTATTTTGAATAACTGAGGAAAACAACGATAAACTCTACATGTGCCATGCAACCGAGATTCGAATTGATTGCCTCGCGGGCATGAGGAAGGACTGAAATTGTCCATTCCAGGACGTTCGATATCTAAGATACTTGAAAGTTATCGGTCAGTGTTCTTCCGCTGTTCTTCGGACGTACTGTCTTCCCTTCACAGGCATTGAAGTTTGCTGTAAGTTGTTAATCCCTGTCCTCGATAAACCATTTTCATCCTAAAACACATATGAGCTTATGTTTAGTCATGCCGAGTCATTTTATTATTCACTGCTGTTAGTTCATGCTATGTTTATTTAGTCTGTCATATACAAGTCTCAGATTTCTGAGGAATTATCCTACCGACTCTTATTAGCCTGATGGTCTGTTTACTCTTCACACAGTTTTGTTAAATGCGCGATAAAATTAAATTTGCTCCTATGTATAAATGGTTCCCTACAGGAGTCCCGCAGAAATTTAAACATTCTACTTTTTTCAATTTTTATGTTTTTAATTGGCTTGTCGTACTTAATATTATTAATTTCACTGCAATGATGCATCTAAATCATTTCAGGATTGTCAAGTATTTCATTTTCAAAATTTTAATGGTGGGAAATATGATATGGATACTGTCAGTGAAAGAAAGTTGACAATCTGTGTCTTTAAAGGTGTATGGTGGAATGGAGGTAGAACACGCACTAGAGGAAGATGAGAGCTTGAGTGGACACCGGAACTGAAACTGGTCTGAACATAATGCAAAAGAGAGAAATCTCAGAATCTGTCTAGAATCGAACACACGTGTTCCAACATGTAGTCAATTACTTTATTGACAAGAGCTGCCCACTTCGCCTCATAGTATTTTAGTGTCATTGAATCGGGATCATAGTGGGTGTGAAATTTAGCACGTTTGGGGGAAGCAAACAGTTTTTCTTTTCCAAAAACCTCATGGAAATAGTATTTCAGGATTCTAGACGCAGAAGCGAAAATATCAGAATGCGTCTTAGAGAATAGGGCTTGGAGATGTGAGTTGTATTTAACCGGCTTCCGATGATTTAGTAATCGGTTTTTGTGATAACATTTCATTTAATAACAAGGAATTTGTTTATTGGATGTGATATTCTCATGCTCGTGGAGATATCGATGTTGATTTGAAAGACTGAAAATTGAGGTAGTATTTACCTCCGAATTCTACACAATTCAGAAGACCATCACCAACAAGAGATTTCTTAAGATTGCTGTCTTCTGGGTTATTTCGCCGTGTAGTCTGGTAGATTTCCACCTTTGTTGGTGGAAATCTATCAGACTACACGGCGCAATACCGGAATCACCGCTGTGAAAACCTCAAATCCTACAAGACATTTCTTGATTAGATAAATAGCAGCTGCTGACGAAAGACTTTGTATGCATCCAGCTTACAACTTAAAATGGCAAACTGACATATTTTCTGGCATCTTGTTGTGTAAGGTGAATCGGAATTGTGTCAGCACTCAGTAACCTTATAACAGTTATCACCATTATCATCACTTAGGCACGCTGTAATGAAACCATTTATTATGGGTTTTTTTTTTCTCTCTCTCTCTCATAATTGAGCCTGTTATATTCTCCTTGCGTCTGTCCCCATGTACCAGCACGAATACCGCTTAGCACCTTCATGAAACTTGATAACGTATTATGTTTTTGGCAGAAAATAATCTGTCAGAATTTTGAAAATATAACTCCTGTGACTCGTGCCTCTTCTTTGAAACTTCAGTATCATAAACAGGCCCTGAAGAGCTAGTATTTTGTGTTTCATTACGCCCCAATGTTTGAAAATCATTGTATTGCTTATTATTTTCTCCTGGACATGAAGTGCTGTTTTCAGTGTTTGTGTTTACAGGTTCTAATAAGCGGTTTATTATTTGAGACACGAATTCTGTATACACTCTGATCTGTTTGTATAGAATCTCCTAGGCACATGCGTAATGGTGTGGGCGAAGAGACTTCGTGTTACTATATAGACCAACGCAGCTCCGAGCAAAATCAATTTTGTGTACGCTGTAGCTTATATCTTCACATTGCCTCTGGTATTTCGAAACGCATCTCTTTATAGGCTCTACTTATTGCCTCTTTATTTTTTCAAAGTGATATTTCCAGACGTAATTTATATGCAGAAACTTTCTTTGAATATTCAGTTAGGTAAAGTTATAACAATATCTTGATCGGAAAGTGCACATCTATCTAGCCCGGGACCGAATCGTATTCTTTTTTGATATAATACAAGCGCATGACGAGAAGAAAATTAATCGGAACTTCGCGGAATATGTAATAGCCTCAATTCTGTGCTTGTCCCCCTTTGGTTATAGCCTACCTGAAGACTCCATTATAAGTTGCAGTTCTTTTTCTCGGCGCGATAATGGATTTAAAGGCGTTCAGCGAACTTTGTTGGTTTTGCAGGATTTTGTTAACGGAAGGCGGGAGTGAGTGACTTAAATTTCCCTTAGGTCTCAGGATTGGATGTTTTCCCGTAGGTGAGTCCAAAGATGAAGGCAGCAAGGACCTCTGAAACCTTTGTAAATTTCCACCAGACTACACGGCGCAACAACCAAGAGGACATCCATCTTCTTCCCCTAGGTCCACATCTGTTATCCAGCGTTTCTTTAATTTTTGTGTCGTTAATCTGAGGCGATCAACCGAATAAGCTAGCTCAAAATGCAAGTTTCTTATTTGAATTCGTTAGGTGTCCAATTCAAATCTCGGTCTGGACATTGACTATCCCGAGTGAAATGTTTGTTAGTGTTTTTCAGTTCATTTGTATGAATACCCAAGATGTGCCAAATTATCTCTGTGCCAGACCTTTGAAGTTCACTGATTTTGGTGACCTCATATGATTAGAAGTTTAATATCTTTCCGCACTGGATACAGTGTAATTAAATGACCTGCGATTCGTTCCCCCCAACGCGAATTGAGGATACGAGTATAAATGTGAGTGGGATGATCCTTATCCTGTTGAAAGCAGCCGCTCCTCTCAAATGTCCTTCGGGCCGCCCAGTAATGCGTTAAGACGCTGTTGTTGGCTGTTGTTACTAGCTACTTCCCGTCTTCACTTTTCAGCCAGCAAGTATAATGCCGGAAATAGCTCGGTATTTGGAAACGATGCCTGGTAACCGAGTTCCGAACCGGAATATAAAGCAAAGGCTGCGGGTATAAGACGTCGGACGAAAGGGTGGAAGGAAGGATTTTAATCCTTGCATACCGGAACAGGCTCTGGGCTTTTAATCCTTGATGCTGATGGGCGTTCATGATATCCCTCATGATTAATACGTATGTCTTTATACGATTTAGACAAGTGAAGACACTGATGATGTTCGCGTGATGACGTGCAATCTGTTCATCAGAATTATGGGTAGCTGTCACCAAAATATATCCGAGTCTGTGCTTTGGTGGAAATGAAAAAGACAGACATTTAATGAATGGGAACTCTGCAGCATGCCGTTTGGTCTAGTCAGTGACACTGTGAGATGCCATTGCTTGTGCGAGACAGCTGTTACATTTGTGTGGATATTTCTCTCCCTCCCTTAGTAGTTCAAGTTCAGACACGAGTATGGAAATGCTTTGCGTTTGTGAACAACTTTTATGGAGAGGATTTGTGAGCTTCACAACTAGAGTTCATTTAGTGTTCATGCAATTGCGTTGTTTCCACGAAGTGCATAAAATAAAGACATGATTTGAATTGAAATGTCTGTCCGCGTAGTTTTCCCCTGCAGTTTTTCAGTGTATTTTTATTACGTTGTGTTTTGGTGGTCTACGTAAAACGTTATTGAGCAGAATTTTATATTTGTCTACTCAATGTTATACGCAGATGATAGGCTTAGAATCAGTGTATTTGTCGAATGGGTATCAAGGCCTTTGCAGCGTGAAACGTAAAAGATGCATAAACTGCTGAGGTGGGCGTGCTTTGTTGTATTTCTCTTGCAGACATTTCGGTTTGCTGTGGGAGCAAATCGTAGTGGCGGCGGCGCAAAATCGCCAGAATTTCGTTGAAATTGCGCCCCTTCTTCACCCGAGCACTATGCATTGTACCAGGAGTCGCAGAATCTGCGTTCTAAATGTCTTGAATCTTGGCATGGTGACCGGCTGTGCTAACATTTTAGTGAAGTTTGTCGGTGTCTGCATGAAAATATTGGAGCAGAGATTGCAGTTGAGCCAACCACTTCATTTAGTTTAATCATTCATAATAATTTTATGCGTATTTGGTAATGGGGCCAAATAGGCTTATTTTTGTTGGCATGTTTTTACCAATATTCCACACTAAAGTACGTCTGTCTTTGGTGTATCACGAGTTTGGCCCTCCAACACGTCCGGTTTTTATATCTGTCTTGACTTGGTCAGACTCGAGAGTCAGGCTGTCCTCTTGATGAATTCTTGTGGTTTCCCGAATTCCCTTTGCTGTCACGAGTAAACAGCCCTCCTGCTTTGGTTTGTGTTAATTATATCTGTTAAAATTCAATTATCTGTAGCCACAATCTTGTGTCCTCTGATGAATCAGTTGATTGATCAGCCTGCTTCTTTGCCTTGACTTGCTGAAGAAACATCTTGAACCAGGTTACAACGATCAACCTTAGAACATAATTGTATTTCAAGAATAGACACGTCAAAGGATGCACCGGCGCTAGAATAAAACATCTGTACGCCTGCATTAATTAGGCTGAGTTATATACTATATTATTAAAGTTAATGGTATTTTCTTTAACTCACACCCACTACACTAGGTTTATTCAGGTTTCGGACAGAATTGTTTAATTTAAATCGTCTTTACGTCCCTCACTCAAGCAAAGAGATATAATTTATCCTCTTTCTCTTAGCTGCGTTACTTAATGTAATTTCTGTGTGCGCTACTGAAGAAATTGAATGTAGGAATAGTAAATTCTTTCCAGCTAACGTGAGAACTCAGTATTATTTCAAAGGTTAGACCGTGGACGAGCGTTCATAATAATATAAAGGTCTTTACAGATAATCTTAAATTATAATGTACCTGTGTGCGCTTGACAAACATCACATGCGTTGTGTTCTTTTTTTCTTTTCTTTTTTTAAGTTTTGATTTGCGGCTCTGCATCTTGGAGGCCAATTGGGTTCCATAGAGTAACGGTGTTATATTTTCGAATTAAAGGTTATCTGGTGGTCCTCGCAAGTTATGCTGCTTTGAATTTATCCTCCATATTTTCAGTAGTTATGGTTCGTTGTTCTTCTCACACTTTCGTGACCACGTAATGATATCGCACTTAACTCATCTTATCTTGTGTAATTGAAAGCGTTCACCGAGTCTTTCGGCAAAATCTAATTGCGATTATCTGAAATTGCAAGCTCTGAGGAAATTCGGACAAGTTGCTCAAGTATTAAAAGCCCTCGAGTTTTACGTGGCCCATATTATGAAGTACATGGTCTTAGTACCACACCACTGTGCATTTGCCTTATGGTACTGGGTCTTCTTCAGTCAAGCAAGAAATATTCTGTGTTTGAAGAACTCAAATGTTCATAAACGCCCGATACTGTAATCTGTCCTGAGCCAAGTTACTCATATTTCCTATTCTCACTTCCTGTTTTGTAAGATCCACTTTTACCCTCCCATAAAGCCAGAATTTTCCCGTGACTTTTTTTATCAATATCAAACTACATTAGGTGACGAGAACAGTTCCTCGTAATAATATATCATATTATAATTTGCTCTCAACCTCAACTGGTTTTTGTAGCAAATGTTGTTAGTAACACTCAGATAATAATGATTTATCAGTTATCGCCATCACAGCATAATATTTTGCGAGAAGCCACACTGTTATTTCTCATATTTCTAAAAAAAAACTGAGTTGAGGGATCTTAATAGTTGCAAATGTTTTGGATATCGCCATTAAACATCAAGGTCGTAAGTGAATGGCGCTAATGGTGTTTCCGCCTCACAAATACGCGCAGCAGCCATATTGGAAGTGTTGACAGGGATTTAACAAAATTACAACGTGGGGTGGCCTTTAGTGGCATGTTCATATCGAGATTGCCGAAAACCTGTCAATTAGTTGACGCAATAGTGATGTGCGTAATCGAATCCATGGATGGACGGACAAATTCATGCAGCTTGTTAATAACGTTGTGAAGGAATTGTCTTCTTCCAGAGTCTTTAAAGTAGTGAAATTTTAAACCCGGTTAGAACATGGGCTACCGTCACGATTTAGTGATTAGCACTCTTGCTTCATATATGAGAGGTCCTGGGTTCAAATCTCTGTCTGCAGACAGGCTATACTAACCGAGGTTTTTGTGGTTTTTCTTAGTCCCACCATGTCAATGCCGGGCTAGTGCCTGCTTCTACACGCGATTACCAATTATTTAATAAGCAACACGTCATTCTACACGAGGGCAATGACAACTTCGTTAAATAACGAAGATGTTAATGAAATATTATAACTAAGTACAGTATAAAATCTTATGTTATACTTACGCATCAGTTCACGTGGTCATACTTAAGAAACAATGTATTTTAGGTAGGACTGAAGACCATCGTTTCAGAAGTCTTCTTGCCTCCATCATCAGCGGATTTATCACCCTGATGGTGGAGGCAGCAACGACCTCTGAAACGTTGATAAACGTCTACCATACTATACTGTACTACAATCCAGAAGACAGCCGTCAATCTTATTCAGGATTATGATTTGCTCGACCGTACCGGAGTTGATATTCTTTTAGGTTAGGTTTGTTTATTTTATAAGAGAAGGTAGGCTTCTGGCAACACTATGTTTGCGTGCCCCCATTAACTTATGAATATGAAAACAGATGTTAATGTTAATTTTGTGCTGTCAGTATTACCACCATGACGGCTGTATTGGTTTCACCCTGATATTACTATCGTGATATTTGGTGTAATTAAAGGTCTTCCAGAAATATAAGTTTGTTGAAGTATTTCTTTCACGCCTTGAAACATGTTATCGATAAGTTTATATTTTTAACTTTACGTTTCTCGAAGACAGTTTGTGAACCCTTTGTTCTGCCGGTGATATTTTGTTTGAAAATAGTCTATAATATTGCACAGAATTTCATAAACATTTCAGTTATGTTGATCATTTTAAGTACAGCGTTCTCGCTGTGGTTGTAAAGATCCGTCTTAAGTGCTACACACATTTCAAATGAAGTTATCATATACATTTAATAATGATACATTACTAAATTAATTAAAACACGTAGTTGTAATATCCGTAGTAACTGAGTTACTGTCACTATTTAATTTTTTTGCCCGTATGTTTGGTGCTCTTTAAGTAGGGCTTAGGTCTAACACAGTTTGTATTCACTTAGACCCTTGTTACCGAGTACTGAAGATAAGAGGCTGTTATCTACAATATATGGCACATAAAGTATTAATGTATAGTATGAGGTCTACATGGTAGCTATAAGTGAAGTGGTCTAGTATAATAGAAATGTATTGAAGATTGCCCAATGTAACCGAAATGCGTCTGCTATAGTAGCAAGTTCAGTGTGATTAAAGTTTTGATGGGGTTTTGCAATGCATTCAGTCAACAAGACACAGTGAAATGTTACACCTTAAACTTATGAGGACTGGTCATAAAAATACCTACAAAATCTGCAAGGAAACATTATTTATATGCCTTTGTTAGAAAGTACAAACATGACGAAGATACGAAACTTTGATTTATAGTTGGAACATTAACGTAGAATCAATAAGTTGTAGATTAAATTATTCCCAGAAATGTATCATTAAATTGTATTGTTATTAATTCATCAATCGCAGTGTTAATTCAATTTTACGGGGCTTCAAACAATCTATTAATCGCCTAGCTGTTTTAATCACCTGTGGGATCATGATAATTAGACCTACGTGTGAATAGGAAGTAATATGGAGGAAATAAGTCGTGGCCTACTTCAAGGGCATTAGGATGGAAGCAGTGAGATGTAGTATGATGTCCTACTGTCCCTCCAGGATTAGAATCGGATACAAGTCAGATGCATTACCAATGTACACATCAACCATTTTGACACCAATGATAATTGTGCTTTTAAACCATTCACATCACATTGACACGACCAGTACAGTCGACCTAAATTACTTGATGTCGATACAAATAACCTATGATTTGAATTTTTGCCGTCATTTAGGTCTATAGTTTACTCTTTTAAAATGTATATTTCATTTCTGGACTTGATCCGTCGTTCAGTATTATAAAACTAGACAACTGCGTTTCGAGTTTTGACTATGCTCCAGCCCTCCAGTGAAAATTCCTTTTCTTTTGGGTTCGATAGACGGGGATAATCCCAGTCTCTGGTCATAGGAGCCAACAGAATATGTATTTCCACCTGAGGATGAGATCAGATCCATCTTCCGAAACATAGTGCATTGTTTTTGAATGTTGAAGAATGGATGAAGTCCAGAAAAGAGCAGCAACATTTAAGTCACGCATTATCGTTAGAAACCGTCAGAATTTTTTTTAACAAAGTAGACCTTTGTGTGGAAGGAGAATCTGGGAAGTCTGTGGGCATAGCCATTATTGCTGATACTTCTAATAATGGTGTAGATGTTCTCCGGGGAATCTACTGATATTTGCTTCCATCCCAAGTAGAGAGCATTAGAATTTAGTAGAACGTTTTATATTTCTGCCTTGTTAGCGTATAAATAGCGCCGTTTTCGTTGTAGTAGTAGTCTCTTGATACATTTTTCTCTAACGTAATCGAATACGAATTGAATAATTCCGTATTCGCTGCATATACGTGAGACTTTGTTGTGGCGTGCAGCTGCTGTGTATTGAGCCGAGGGAAGCTAAATATTACAGAGAGGCTGCTGGCTCCAATCATTAGCTGCGTGGCTTACTCTACATACGAGAAGAATTTCCGAGTCGGTTGGTTTTGACTCCCATACCTTATTTATGGAGTCTTGTGTCTTAAATGTGAAAATTGTTGAAGCAGTTGACGTACTGTTTGCGTGTAGCCTACTGTGACCACAGAGTTAAGTAAGCCCCTGTGGTGTATGCTACCTGGGAATCCACGTTATGCACTATTATCAGACCGCAAAATATCGTGTATGTTCTGATGTAAAATTTACTGGTAGTTGATTTTTTTATAAGCTTATCACGAAAATTTGTATTAGGATGAATGATTGTATTTCGTTGTCATAATATCTGTCCCCGTGTCCGTGTTGCTAATTTCGGTTTTTTAAAGAAGAATTTGGCATAAATGCTAGGCTCCAGATATGCAGTTTAAATGTTTCAATAGTCTGTATCGTCCTTGATATTCACTTGTCTCGAGTAGTTGTGAGCCGTGTCTGGATTCTTATCGATTAATATGTTCTTGCTTTTCAAGGCTGTATTACTCAGGATGATATTGAAGATGGTCTGTACAAAAAATGTGTTTAATAATGTGAATTTCTTTGTTTGTCTTTCTAATTCGGTTCTAGTTTCTGATTTGGTTTTGACAATTGTTATGCTCCCATAGTGTCCCGTGTTCTTGAAGCATGTGCTACATTCATAACGGAATTTTGTCCCTTATAAGTCTACACAGTCCATCGATTCCAGTCCGCATTTTTGAAATCGACCTTGTATTTGACTGTATCATCACGAAATTAAATGAAATTTGATTTTTCACTCATGTTATTGAACCGCTGTGCCCCTTTACATTGCTCATTTAAGTCGAATACACAAAATTGTATCTACTTCATTCAAAATCTTCTGGTCGCAGAACGTGCATTAAATTTTTATATTTCTTTCACTTTGTAGGCAGTTTGGACTGTACTTATTCAAAATTATTCGTGCACATTGAATTTTTTGACACGTGGTATGAATCTTTTGATGATGTATGCAAATCTGAAGGTACCTATCTTCAAAAGAGTAAGCAGAAATACAGGTAGAAATATGCAGTCTCTTGAACATTTCTGGCATCCGGGTCGACTAAGAGTTCTTAGTTCGCTCTTATATGTAGGAAAGGAATGTGAGATTGTTGTATTATTAAAATTCCGCTCAAGCTGTTTCATAGTTCTGGTGCTTAGAATTCTTGCAGTCTTCAGAAACTGTGAAGTGTAGACTGTTGAAAATTAAGTTTTGCTTCCGAAATGGTTGAGACACCATGCAGACAGAGGGTGTTGTGTGCAGCGAGAAACAATTACTGAAGTAATCGCTGCAGCAGTCACAGTTCGAGACCTCATTGTTCTACTCATTATCATCAAAGACTTTATTTGGCCATTTTAGAGGGTATTTTCCTGATTTTCTTATCAAGTCACGCTTGTCGCTGATTGAGTACTTATCTTCCTTCTCTTGATGAGTTCACTGAAGCGTTACTGTGCAAACTTTCTGTAAAAAAATCAAATTGTTCAATGTTTTAATCAAAGAAAGCTCGAAATAGAGGGTCTGCGTTATATCACAAAATTCCTTTCTAGAGAGTATTTTCCAATTTATAAACTAAAACGTATAAACGGTTTATTCAGAGAATAAATTCTGCTTTCTGGTTTGTCTTTGTAATTGACTTTGAACATTAAATCCGCAAGTTGTGCAATAGCGAGGTTTGTAATGTTTGTCCGAACCACAATGTGACGCATTTTTATGATGAATTTTAATTTTATCTTATCGAATCGCTGTGATAAGTTGTATGCTTTAAATCAAGTTGAGATGGAACGTTGCGAATTTATCAAAGGCGGTTTTTCGTCAAGAAAGTGGTAGTACTGAAATAAAGCGCAGTCATCCGTTCATATCTCTGTCGATATCACCGCAGTACATTTTCACGAATATTGTTTGAAAAATTTCCCTTGTTGCTTCTTCGCCCAAGTTTTCCGCTTCTCTCCCACACGCCTACGCCAGGTTCTGCGTCATTCCGCGCCTCTTGTTTTTGTAGTAAACTAGACCCTCGCGAATTTGGCATCCCTTGTTTATGTTCCACACTTATCGTCATTTCATTGGAAACATTCACCCTTTTATAATAGTTCATGACCTTTTTCGCGTTCTCTGCTATTCACGACCAGTTCAGGATTATATGGCTAACTATCGCCTGTGTAGATATATTAAATATCTATATTATTTTCGTGTTTGGTGTATATTTAACAAATAATAATGAGAGACATACTGTCGATTATCCGCCAGTGAAGGGAGTTTTTGTAGTTTCATTGTTGTGTTTTATAGATTCTCTGCTTTTGTTTATTTGTAAACAGCTCATTATTCCGCTCAAAAGCGACCCCTAAGTTACATGCGCTTATGGGTATTCATGTAAGAAACTTCGTGTGGTGTTGAAAATAAATGGAGAGGAAGGACTAGCAAAATGTTGAAGTACGATCTGAATTGTTCTCATGTGTTTATATTCAACACAGCGTTTTGCCTTTTGTGTAAGGCTCTCAAATACTTAGACGCCCGCCCTAAAAAATTGTTTTTCTAAATTCGTGCTGGGTGAAGTCATGAAATAGTTTCCCTGTACATTTGCCGCCTCTTACCCTACGTACAGTGACGATCTCTTGTTCCGATCGTCAGTAACAGAAGACGAAACAAATTCACTAAAGCTGTAAAAAACATGATTCCGCAAGCATACTTTATTATTTACCTGAATGCGCAGAGGCTTGTATTTGAAGGCGGATTTCTTGCCAGTAGGATGTATGGACGTTTGATTAAGGTTAGAAAATTCTTGTCGATTGCTTTGACTCTGTCGATTTACTGATTAGAATTCTGTAATTGGTTTTGGTACGGTAGTCAGATCAGCGAGATTACGGTGGATTGTACAGATGTAGTGGGGTTAATTAGATGTGCAGACAGGATTTTGATAGACCACTTGGAGGGGTAGGATTCTGTATGACCCTGGATATGATGTGAAAAATAGATCGATTGAGTAACAGGTGGGCGTTTGTGACCGCGGACTAAATATCTTATTATGTCTGTTATAACGTCATCTTCTCTGCCCGCGTCTTGTTAACCAAGTGTACGTCTGATCTTACCTTTTCTTTGTTCGTAGCGGCATTTATTCCGGTTTAGTTTTTCACAACAGTAGGCGGTAAACATTTCTTATTGATATAGATGAGATTTGTACATTTATGCTGTATGTGGCTTTGAAAACATTGAGCAGAAATTACTGTAATAATTTAAAAGCTGTGGACCCAGTGTTTCTCAGTGAGAGTACGCGAAGCTCTGTATACAAAGTCAGCTCCTTTTCGTCCGAAAATGTCTTCCTTGCGCGCCGTGCCCTTTTCTCCCCTTATAGACAGCCGAGGCATTTAAACGTCTATACGGTGTTTCAAAAATAATTTTGCGTCTGAGGAGACAAGTACAAATTTATTTCAATCTGAATAAAGTAACCAGTTGTTCTATATGTTTGATTTAAAATCTTGTTGGTGTAACGAAAGTTTTCCTGCAAATCCCTTAGAAAATGCCGCCTGTTCCGTAGGGTTATCGAATGACAGTTTCTGGGACATCTGCGAGAGCTTCCTTACCGTGCGATGAAGACGTAGGCTTGATGAGTGATAAAGAAAAGGCCGTGCCATATCTCAAGCAGTTAATCGCCGGTTTCTCACCGCGGAGGTCGGGGTTCGGGCCCAGGATGTGGGACTTGTGGTCGACAAAGTGGGACTGTGATGGGTTTTTCTCTGAATCGTTTGGTTTCCCCTGTCAATATCATTTTATCTCATCTCGATATTCTCTCGTGTATTATCTGAAGAATGGGCGTCTGGGGTGTGGGTTTGCTAGTGGCCAAGTTCCACAGAGATAATCTCACCTTATTGGAACACAAGCAATAACAGTGTTTTCTAGACTTGCTGTATTCCTGTGTTTGATTATTGCAATTTCGTGAAAGGAATTCGGATCATGAACTCTTATTAGAAAACCTGTACTATATGTGGTTTGAAGCCGGGAAAATTTGAGGCGCATGGAATCGAATTGGAATTCCTCACCATTCATAGACCTTTGCCCTCGGTTTTGTACATTGCCCTTTGTCATGTGTGATGTTAAAGGCCCTGCGATCGTCTAGTCTGTCATCCGAGCGATTCTACCTCATACCGATATAATTCGATATCAAGTAAAATTTTTGAGGCGGAAGAGACCAGGCTTAATAATCCGTGGAATATGAAGGAATAGTTACATGTTAAGTACACAACATACGATAACATTTATATTGAGCATTATCGTCTTGTTTATTACTGGTTGTGCTGAAGTATTTTTTTTGCGCATTCGAGGAAAGATGAGCTGCGATATTAATCATCCTCACTGGCCCGGAAACCATCTATATGGACACACTTTCCGTGGTTTTCTTCGGTCGCTTTAAGCATATGCAGGTTTAGCACTTTAACCAAACCCCTGAAGCTGCTTTCCGTATCGTTTCCAATTTTTCGTTCACTTACCATTCTGTCATCCGACTTATATGATAAGCTACTGGTATTATCGTTAAATGAAGTACGAGTAAAAATGGAATAACGTAGCTAGACCTCTTGTACCCTTTTCTTTCAGTCACTGACACGCAGAAGCATGCTAAAATTTCAATATGTCCGCTGATTTCCAATAAAGAGTGCAGGAAAGTAGGCGTACTTTATGCTTAGACTCTAACACCTCGCCTATTATTATTTTATTTTCCTCTAGACAGTCTGTGCTATCCTCCGATCTTGCTAACGGTCCAAGACCCAAGTGGTCGTAATTCAAGTGGGTATGCAACCCCCTTTACAGCAAACCCCTTACGCAGTGTAAATGCCCTTCTTGACTTTTATCGTCGATACAACGAAGTGCCATCACAGAAACACATCTGTGACTGTACTGACGTAGGGGAATTATTATAGCAGTCATAGTTTTAAGTGTCCAGTTGGCAGTTTTCTGAAAGAAACAGCAATATTGGAAGTTCAAGAGAGTCTGCAGTTTGGAACTGGAAGGAACAGTTCAGCTACTTCTGCTCCTGGTGCTAAATTATTGCATGAACATACGGTAACCGAACGAATTATAAATTCAGCTTGAAACAAGAGAAGACATTGGTCTGGAGATTAAGATACAAACAATCGAATTCTCTCTAGTAAATTTGCACTTATGCAACAGTGTCTTAAAATATTTGCAGATATTTCCACCGCCAGGAATTTATAGCAAATATTTTGGTTTATTTCACGTTTAACATCCGTTTAGTTAGTAGAGGTAAACAGTGTTCTTTCTTTGCGGGTTTTTTATGTTTAGATGTTACAGAACGTTATGCACCTAAGCCCGAATCACATATTTTATCTATAAATAGTGAAACTCCAGTTACTTTTTCGAACATGCTTAAAAATGTAGTCTGTGTATGTTTGTTTCTCTTCCACAGTGATTAGGCCCTCCGACTTGTTTCGTCTTTAACAGTTGAATACGCCTTTCCATCTTGTCTTGAGTTTCTGTCCGTCAGTATTCTTCTAGATTGTAATTTGAAAGTGTTAACGTAATTTTCTATTGTTTTAAATAATTTGTACTTGTAACTCACGGTTTCAGGTCTATTTTCTACGAACGTACGTTTTAAGCATGCTGTGCCGTTTTTTTTCTAACGTATCAATTTCACATCCATTTTATGGAACAGAAAGATACGAATACGTTTATTTAATTTTATTCCTCTGGTTACGTTTTAGACGAGAAGCTTTTTTCGCAACCACTTGCTTATATTTTCAGAAATAGTAGAGAAAATGTATTTCTTCTGTGGGCGTATTTTTTTCATTCTTACTGCCTAGGAGATGGGAAATGGATTGGACTCAACAGATTCCCTTATTTTAGTCGTTTATTACTATGACGCTGTCATAGGCCTGTTTAATTTTACCTGTAGCATAATATAAAATATTATATTTTCATATTTATTCTGTGAAAATAATGTAAGTTGAAAGGGGCCACGTTCTAAAACCCGACATATATACTAACTAATAAAATAGAATGATTTCTACATTCATCTTCTGTAAACAAATTCTGTCGCCAATGTTTGCAGAATTGATTATCCTTTACCCCTACTGATGTCAAAACGTATGGGAAGTTAGGATGTATGGGGAGGTGGCGGGAGTGTCAGAGTCCTGGTAGACCCGCTGTTGGAAATTCGTGTTGGCTTGGCATTGTGTCATGGAGACTCCCCTCTCTTCTGCCATCATGAATATGTCGCAGCTCCTGTGTTGATTTGGGATCAGCTACCGCGCCAGCCCAGCTACGGCCGTGTTAATTAGTGTCCCAGACCGCATTCTGTATCATGACGAGGCCTATAACAGTATCGATCACGAACCGTGTTGCAGCATATTGCCACTTCTCGATCAGCCGCGTTCGCAGACAATTAAGCCACTCGTCTGTTCTTGGAGGTCTTGCATGTCGCGCCGCTATTCGGTAGCTCTGGTAGAAGGCCGATTATCCGTCTCGCTTCAGTCGTCTTAGCCTGGAAAAGAAGTTCCCTGCAGACTCTATTAAAATATGTGGTCATGTAGATTGAATAGGTAAGGATTTTAAAGGTTGCAGAAGTGGCCTACTTAAAGGTACTTTTCCGTCCTGCCCTTGGAGATACTGAGGTAAACTACAGGAAACTCAGGATAGACTGTAGTCTGACTATGATTCTAGCAGGGTGTCTGTCGACCGCTACTCGGACTGTTTGTTCCAACAGTGCTGTGAGCGTAGTCGAGTCGGGTCAAGACCCGCTCGTATATGGACACCTTTGGGGCGTGGTTTTATTATTTGCTTTTAAATGCCTTTCCACTGTTTTCTGTTTACTGTATTATTATCGTATTATACAGGATATACACAAAAGAATGGTGCGGTTTCAAAAGTTAATAAAAAAATTATTATGGCAGCTGACGGTGTATGTTGTGCCCGTGTAATGTGAGAAATAAATTTTTTATTAACTTTTGAAACCGCACCATTCTTTTGTGTATACCCTGTATATCCCTGTTTCTAATTAACTACAAATAAATAAGTGCTGGAATCAGCTTATCGTTGCCAACAGCAAGAATACGCATGATACAAACAACTAAAACGATTCTGAAAATATACGCGTAGTTTTACGTTCTTCGTCTGTTCCACGGATCCATCAGCAAGTTCGTTACTGCAAAACCGCGAATTTCTGAACTAAAAGTGTGACTACCACAGTTTTCGTATTTCCTTTTATGAAACTGATTGTGCAAACGCTGGATGGTCTTTTTTAACAGTGGAATTGAATCCAGCGTCTCTTTTATGCTTAATAGAGACTATGAAGAAGCAGTCATCACAAAACTTTCTGTCAGCACTCCATTGTTTCCTCTGACATTTGTAAGAGCTGAGAAGTCTGTTAACGCGTTACTTCATTTGGTGGACTGCCCCCTTATCTTACCTTTACCCGCATGTCCTGCCTGTACCATGTCAAAGTCGCCTTGCGATGGCTTTTGTTTTTTAGATAGGCTTGGTCCTCCTGCCTCAATTGTTCGGTTCTTCATACACTCCTGTTGGTCTTTTCACAGGTGGACAGCATTTGGCTGTTCGCTTTCAGTGAATCTCCTCATTTTCACTCATCGCTTCATTTGAGTAAGCGTATTGACTTTAAATGACCGCCTCCAAATTCACAAAGCGCTGTCGCATGACTGCAGTAAATATAATTGTCATGTCAGTTGTACTGACAGTCCTGGGCCCATATCTGAAACTCCGAATGACGTTCTTATCGCAGTGACCATTTTAACAATGGAATTTCAAAATGTCAGATCTCTGGATACTGTCGCTTATGAAATGTCTGTTGACGAGGTTGTGTATATTGATTGAAAAGTGGTTATGTGGTTTGAAGTTACCCGGAATACGAAGCAATCATACTGAGCTATTTCTAAGGAGGATAGATCTATATTCTATTCTTTCTTACGTATGGATTACAGGGTAGTTTCATGTCCAGAATTTTCTATCGTTGATATTTTGTGTTTGACATTACACGCTGCTTGTGAAAAATGTAACTTAAAGTAATATACCCTCTACTCAAATAAGTGGGTGCCCTAGTACTCAGTGGAAACATTGATTTTAACAAAAGGAGAGTTAAATTAAATACAGGAATATTATAGGCCTATTATTTTTTTAGAAGTCTAGCAGACTTGATGTGTGAAACATGGTCTCTCACTCTGAGGGAGGAACACAGATTGCAGGTGTTCGAGAATAGGGTGTTGAGGAGGATATTTAGGCCTAGGAGAGAAGACGATGGGGCGTGGAGAAAACTGCGTAATGATGAGCTTAAAAAATTGTACTCCTCCCCCAGTATTGTCAGGGTGATTAAGTCGAGAAGAATGAGATGGGCGGGGCATGTAGCGCGCATGGATGGGACAAGAGTTGTGCATCGGGTATTGGTAAGGAAGCCTGAAGGGAAGAGACAGCTGGGGAGACCTGACTAGATGGGAGGATAATATCAAGCGGGATCTATGGGAGATAGAAGTTGAAAGAGACTGGATTTTGTTGTCCCAGGACAGGGTCTGGTGGAGGGCTTTGGTTAATTGGGTGACGAACCTTCGAGTTCCCTAAGCCATGTAGTTAGTTGGTTAGTTAGCAGACTTTACACCTCAGAAGGACGAAAGATACGCGAATGTAACGGATGGATGTACAGACATATGAACTGTACTCACGTACAAAAGAACAGACAAATTGAAGGAAACAAGATTATTTAAGCAGGTATAATCTGCATTTACAAAGCCGTGGAATGTAGAGTCTGAGGGCGGCTATTGATTTTTAATTCCATGCAGTCAAATTCCGACCTTAATTAGGCCACGCTTTCATCCTCCGTGTTTCATCCCAGTGCATCTCTTTGTTGTATTAAATCCTCCGTCTCCGCTACCTCAGTCTGTCTTACAGGTTTTATATCTGGGAGACAATATAAGGTTTAATGCATAAAGCGATTTATGTCTGCCGCCATTTCCCTGCCGGGCATCCATACGCGGTTTAATGCATAAGACGACGCGTTTAGTACTTATTAGCCTTTTCACCATGAGGTACTACGGCAGTACAAGTATGTGTAATGTAACAGCGTCTTCGTTTTAGAATATGAATTTGGTGATGGGTAAGAATGGCTTAACTCATTGGCTTCCGTCGCATTAAATTTCGTGTGTCAATTCAGAGCCTTAAGTGCCCCATTGTTGCACACAGTGTTTATGACGTTAATTAAAGATGCATGCAGAAGGAAAATTTGATATAAGTTAAGCATACACGTAATTAAAATAATTAATTAAGAGTTTATTAAATATGTGTATTAAGGCTTTATCACCTTCCTTGTCAATGCCAACGGTTGACTGCTCGTTCATTTATCACCTTACCATTTTTATAATATACTACATATATGTAGTAACATAATAAAGACGACCTTAAACAAGGAAAGAAGATGACGTTCCAGGAATTAAAGCGAGAAGCCGAGAATAGGGACAACTGGAGAGCTCTATTTGGGCAGAGCAATGGACCTGTCGTAAGACAGAACACTTAATAATAATAATAACATAATAAAGCAATGAACTTTTTAAAAACTTCTTATAATTAATTTTCTTATTATTTTTACAGTTTATTTTGAGAAACCGCCAGGAAAGAGCGGGTATTTACATTAGTTATCCTTGTATTTGTCATCTCGTTTGCGAGGATGCTAGTTAACTCGTGTATTTGATACAGAAAACCATCTACAGCGAGATAGTCTCATTCGTAAGCTTTGGTGTGTAACTGTGACGTTTTAAATATTCATTGGAACATTCATTACAATAATACATGTTTCCAGTTAACTAAGTTATGGATTATGTATTCAGTATTCATAAAACAGGGGACATCGATTTCATTTTCAGAATAGAAGTGGCAGTGACGATACTCGTTAAGTATTTAATTAAACGAGGCGGGTGTTTCAAGAGAACTCTGACATTTGATCAGAAGACGTCATCGGTTTCAGCATTACAGAACCCTTGCTGATAGTATCCTTTATAGTTTTATTCTCATGAAAATATATTAGGCTTTATTGAAAATTCTGTCGCATTACTGCCAAGGCTTTGAACGTTTCATTGTAAGCGAGACCGATCAAACTCGACGTGTGTTTGTATGACGGTAGGCAAATCCTTATTGTGCTTCTGAAAATGTAATAAACATGAGGAATGCTATTAGTAGAATCTCAATATATATATTATCGTACTTAACGACACTGTTTCCATTACAGAGACTGAACGCGTGTAGCTACCGGGTAACACAAAATTAATTTTAGTGATTTTAAAAGCATTTATAATAGACCTTGGAATAGTTTAATATTCTGTCCCGGCACATACCTGGAGCCTGAGGAAAATCGTAAAACTCATGGGCGATAAGCGACTTTCTGGCGGGCATTAAAAGTCAACATCTTACGTCTCCTCGCTTCGGTTTGGTTTTTACTCGGTTCCTAAAGGAAAATTTACGTTTCAAAACGCTACAGAGATAATAAAAGTGCACTCCGTAGACCGTTGTGGCAAGTGAAGCATTTTTGAAAATATTAATCGTTATTAATTGTGCCTGCGTTCAGGTGCAGCATGTCTGACAGTCTGTCACTAGAAATCCGAGTGTGCATTCAGTACTGCCGTTACTTCGCTGTGAATGTCGTCAGGGGATTCAAAATGATAACATTTGCTGAGATTTTGAGTTGTTTGGATGTGAGAATGCCATTTTGGGCTAAAGGAAGGGAGTGCTGTGCATGTTACACTGTGTTAATTTGTACAGTTTAGGCTCTTGTGGATAAGGCGATTCGAATGTTGAATTTTTGTATTGGGGACTGTGAGAAGTCTTATATAGGTCAGGTAGTGGATGGTGACGTGAATGTTAAGGATCTGATCAGCAGAACAGACCGGGCTGCTATCCATTCGATGAAGAGTGCGTGTGTGTGAGCAGAGAATTGACTCGGTCTTGAGACAGTACTCATCTGCGCAGGCGCACAGCCGTTCTAATGCGCGGAAAAGAAAGATAGACTGACTTTCAGTTCTTCATTACTTTTTAGTTCTTTGGTGTTTCGTCTCATTTTTATATTCTCTGTATTTCTTGGTGAATATAGAATTTAGTATATTATTCGGGTCACTGATACTATACCGATATGATGAAATATCATGCAGATTGGTCCAACAGTGGGAATGTTTTCAGGAGGAGCAATGTTCTTAGGACAACATTCAGCTTGACGTCATGGCATCTATGTCGAGTCAGTTCTCCGCTCAGACACAGTACAAAAGGTGGTTGGGTGGGTGGCTTGAAGGGGAAAACAGGTTTTGCTTAATCTGTATCCATCTTCCAGGTTGAAATTCTTGGGGATAGTTTAGTCGCTTTCTTGATTGCGCGGGGGTGGTAGGTCCTGCTGTTGGCTCCGACTTTGTTCTGTCGAAGCCAGTGATGCTGTGTTGGGTTGCTGCAATGCTAGGCTTACGATGATCACTAATTTTCCAATTTGGCGTGTCTGATGTGTTTCGAAATTCTGATGGAAATGTGACGGCTGGCTTGTTCAATGCACACCTTCCCACAGGTGCAGGGGATCTCGTACATATCATAATTTTGATCGGGATCATTAAATTCTTAGATTGTGTCCATCGTCTCTGTATTTTTAAAGAAAAGAACACTACGTTTCGGAAGCTGAATCTGCTTCCGTCCTCACATTGAAAAGGGACATGACCATCTACTCATTTATTAATTCATTATTTAGTCCTTATGACTCATGTGGATCTCGCATGCCAGTTCTTTGCTGCCGTCAAAAAAAACATGTCAAAGCTGATCATCAGATTGCTGATTATTCCCTGATGCTGAATGTACAATTGTTTGTGAATAAATGCATGTGTATCGGTAATTTCCAATACAGTTGTTTATGCATTTACCAGATCAGTAAACAAAATAGGTGTAGGCGTCCATATTGCATACGTAGATCGACATTGTGCGTTTATTTTCCTTTTTCTGACAGACATGTCATTGTTTAAATATAGTTGATTGTCTTGTCACGGCTTTTGCCATCGACTTCTCTTAGTTTCATTATGACATTTCAGAATACTGAGTGTCTTAAATTGCCCTACCGTCCTCTTACAGCCCGAATTTAGAACTAACTTTTTAGTGACATTATTTTGAAAAATCTTTAAAACTGTTTCCCGATTATAATTACACAAAGCGATCTGCGACTTCCCTTTTCACTGGACTGGTAGTGCGCTACGAGGAACTGATGTCACGGTCGGTAAAGTGATTGTCTAAGGACTGGACTTATGGGAATAGAATAGGTTTTCTGGGAAGGCAAGATTTTTCTCTCTTCCCCCCCCCCCCCCCCCC
>NW_019059938.1:65895-102686 GCF_000696155.1 Zootermopsis nevadensis
TTTTTTCTGCGCTAGGTGGGAGTGAGTGGACATCTTCACGCTCCGGCCGATTTATACCCTAGGAAAGAACCATAGTAGCCTCTGACTAACTAAGAAATCGTTACTCATTCCTCGTTTCGTGTTCCGGCTCATTACTGT
This sequence comes from Zootermopsis nevadensis, assembly GCF_000696155.1. The sequence goes on from NW_019059938.1 coordinate 66,034, forward strand.
AACAACTTCGCTAATATGTAACTTTAATTTATTTTTAGCCCTCGCGAACGAATAGTGTTGGAAGGAAACTATCACTTAAAACCTAAGTGCTTAAAGGACACACAAATCATTTATTGCCGCTATAATTTGGCACAGGTACGGTGGAGAGAACTTTATAGGCATGCTATGATCGTTTGATTGACCTAAATGCGTCAGAGTTTGGCTTAGTTACGTGTTAGCATATGCCGTTATTGATTCTCGGCTATAACTGTCAGCTGACCGGCCAAAGCAGCATGTGAAATTATGCTCTGCACCTTATGACGTGGATTCTGACAACGTCGATTAAATGTTTAATGGAAGCGATAAATGCAGTGTAGGGTAATCGCTTAAATGAAATCCGATTAAATTCTCTGTACCCATTTTTAAAACAAAGTGTCATTTAATTCATATATTTTCTTCATTATACATTTACATTCATTTCATGCTGTTTTGAGCATTATGGTGTCGCTGTATCGCGTCCGTCTAAAATTAAGGGTTCTGGAGATATCTGCCCCATTGTTTGTTCGATTTTCTTGGTTTCTCGTTTCTTGCAGCAAACTGTTGCGAAAATGATTTGAACAAGAAACTAGCTATTCTTCCGATATCCCAGGCGGTTTATTGTTATGCAAAAATGGCTCATGAGTTCACCAAGCTGTGTGAGTATTTTCAATTGTGAACTATGTAACATATTTTAATAAATTTTGTATGAACGTTATGCTATTTGAGGCCACCCCAATATCATTCTATTCAATTTCCTATAATCAGTAATAACAACATGGCGGATGCACGGATTTTTGAGGTAGAAGCGACACTAGCGCCACTTAATATTGTCCTGAATTGATGCATAGTAATAGATAACTTTCATTCGGGTATTTTTTATTTTGTATAATATAAAACAACCTGATGAGAAAGTTTTCTATTGCTTTAAGTTTGTTAACGATAACTAATGGGCCATTTGGAGCTAGGGATAAGAAATTGGATTTGAAGATAGATTTTAAACCGTTATACAAATTCTGTTATAAATATGATGTTTGAAGTCAGTAATTACAGACATGGCGGCAGTTTGAAACTTTTTGGTTTTCTCCGATTAATCAGACATACACAAAGCTTGTATTTACGTAATAAGTTATTTAATAATAATAATCCAAGTGTATTTACAGTTTTAAGGAGTAAAATAATTCTGACTCGTGACGCTTTCATTCCTATGGCCATTATCCTGAACCCAATACGCTAACCGATGAACTAAATTGCATGTAGTGGTTGGATTATAGACTTAATTACGTAAATGTAACATCAGCACAAGATTTGTGGATTTAGAAGTGTGTGCAGTACCCAGGCTTTTCGACTTATGCCAGAAACTGCTTCGTGTGTTTGGGTTGGTGTTCGTGTTCGTGTTTGCGGCCGCAGGCCATCTGCCCTTTCTCCCTTAGGGCATATAAACTATTGGAACATAAGGGTATTAATATGTGAATATTATCTCTTCCTTAAGCACATTGGAAGCATTCGGCCGTTAGCCTGTGCAATGACACAGGTTTCGAAGATCGTACCACAGGTACTGTGCGTCTCTAGTATTTAGATGCAGGACTCCGTTTAGTTACAGTGGGTACATTTAAATAGCTACGTCAGTGCATTTAAGATGTTTATGGCGTCAGAACCATCGCACCCTAATCAGCTTAATACCGTTAGTGACAGGAGAAGGTAATTATCATGCCTGGCATATTAAACAATATAGTTTTAAGAGAATTTGAAAATTTTTGTATTTATGTTACGTAGCGTGTTGGGATGTTTATGGGTGAATTATGCAGGGATATCTTACAGTTGAAGTGGACATGATTGACTTAACCAGGAATAACCATAGTCAAGTGAGGTTTGAGGTTCTGACGCCGGCGAGCGTGTCTGTCTGCCTTCTGGGTTGTTGCCCCGTGTAGGGTGGTAGAGCTCTAGGGCGATCAACTTGATGATGGAAGCAGCAAGAATCCCTGAAAGGTCTGTAAAGTTTTACCAGACTACGCGATGCAACAACCCAGAAGACAGCCATCTCCAGTGTTGGCTATTGGCTGCTTGTAACTATTTTTACTTCGTGACGTATATGTTGTTATTTTTACATCAAGGAAGCTAGGATAGGTCACAAGAAGGGGGTGTGAATTTTGATAGGTAAATTTCCTCCTTGATCGAGAAATATATCGGAGGATAACCTTAAGACTGATCTTGGTGATATGACAAGTCGTTGAAGTATGGCTGAGGATTGTGTCTAGTGGCGGGCTATTGTATTACCTGTATGGTATACTCAGACACTCCAGGAGTAGATAAAGAAGTAGTTTTATCTGCTCATTTGCGACGTTATATATGTACCATCTAGTATGTAAGTATTTCTGTTTGTTAATAAAAATTGTTAAAGGAACACAGGAGTGTCGTTTGTCTTAAAGAACGGCATGTAAATGAAAGGAACTGCAAATAGCTTTATCACCTTTAAAGGTGTTAATCTGGGACGCTGTGGTAGCAGTTGGACATACGTGAAACAAACATATGACCACTCACAAAATTGTCAATTTCTGCTTTCCCGTGAGAGGTGAAGAGAGTGTTTCAGGCTATAAATCATGTATAAAGATTTGCGTTTAGTTTTTTCTCAACGACAAGAGTTTGTTGTATGCACCACAATACGCATGCAGGGAGGGAAGTCTTTTTTATTATTATTATTGTTGTTGTCGTCGTTGTCGTCTTTCTGCTTCCATCAGTTGAGCTCTGTAGCCAGGCTGTGCTGGGTTAAAGCCCAGATTGATCGCGTTTTTAATGCTGCTACCCCTTTACCCCTCCCTACATTCTGCCTACTCTCATTAAAAACGAGAAAGGATTTAAATATATATGGTACTATCGCGTCGAAAAAGACGCTTTTCGCCATCTTAAAGTTGAGCGTTCTTCATGGGTCATCTGTCTTGTTTCTGTACCACACAACGGAACACAAACAAACGTAGAAATGCACACATATTTTCTGAATAAATGTTTTACTATTTTGTATGCACCAGTCTTTGAGGTTATTTGTTGCCGACAGCTATTAAACAGTGCAGATGCTCTCACTATGGAAAGAGCCATAAATTATTTGTATTTCGTTATATTTTCGCTATACTGTAAAATGTTTCCAATTAAAGTTATTAGTTTATTGCACTCGTCGGTTTACTTGGCGTATCCACTCCATAGTAGTGATTTTACTTTGTTTACATAGTGTTCTATTTCAGACCTTCTGTGACAACAACATAACGAGACAAACGAGTTCTTATTTGTTGTGGAGAACTGACAGAACAGCTTTACAGCAGATTTCCAGTACAATTCGTATGTCCCGAAATGTTGTCTTCGACTTATTCATTACTTTCTTGTCAGGGCACTAATTGCTAAATTATTTACGAACAACAACGTATGATTTCGATGCGAAGTAATGTTCACATGTTTTGCTCGTGAATTCACTATGTGTCCACGTGCAGAGCGTTTGCGCAACTGGTGTGAGCAGTGGCCCCGAAATCAGAATGACCTTGACTCGGATATCACGGGGCAGGTTATATATTACTACGCGTGATTTTTATTGGACTGCGTTCTGAACGGTATTTACCGATAAAATAACGTCCTGCTGTCTAATGTTTATTCCTGTGTACTTGTTCACACTGCTGCTGCAACTGCGCATAACCAACAACGGAGAAATTTTATTTTAGACGGTATTATGTACTATGCGTGTTATATTAACCACCCTCCGCCCCGGTCTCCTTTAAGAAACCAAGATAAATAACACGGGCAACAGCATGTGTCAATTTTTTGTGCTATTCGCTATTTATAAAAATTTTGTCGTTCTATTTGGGCTTCTTGCAAGGTTGATAAAATTAAATTTGCCGAACAATCTTTTAAGGAAACGTGTGGTTTAAGTTTTCATCCAGTAGTTTTATAGATTAAAAACGTGAACATACGGGCGGACAGACGGGTACAACCTTGCATGTTTGCCTTCTCGTCGAGGACTTTGTGCAAAGAACGCGTAAAAAACTTTCTTTACTCCTCTCCCCGACAGCTCCCTGCCAACATTCGAATTGAACCTTTATGTGTGTTGGCGGTGGCAGGATCGTACATTCATTATTTAAGAAACGAAAACGTCTGTCTGTCTGCCTGCCTGCTTCCCCATTTTTGTGTAGTAGGTGAGGCGACAGAAATGCGAACTTTAGTTCTCTTGTATGCGCATTTCTAATGCAGCCGATATTTAGCTTCGTCTCGTCGTCCATTACTTTAAAACCCCGTGGACTTTGTTATGGAATATTTTCGTAATGCACAGCAATTTATCTTTCAAGATGACGGGAAAGTGATCGAAACCAGGCGCATGTATAATCGTATTCGACTTGACGACTCTTTATTAGTGAGATCGTGTTGATAACGTGCAGTATTGCTCAGGTTATAACACTTACGACATTTATTCTGAACGTACTAGATTTGAATCTCGACAAGGACTTATATCCTGTCTTATGTTTTTTGACGTAAATACGTCTATAAGGAAGGGTCATTCGGCAAACAAGTGTACCTAGGGAATGTCGTGTTTACTCGGCATTGTTGTTACCTAGGAAACGTCATCTGTTTACTCAGCATTGTTGTTACCTAGGAAACGTTACATTACATTACATTAAAATACATTACTTTACATTACATTCATTTACCACAGACCCATCTTAAGCGTAACTAATTGAAGTTAAGCATTCAAGCATTTTTGTTACCTAGGAAACGTCAACTGTTTACTCGGCATTGTTGTTACTTATAAAACATTACATTACATTACCTTACATTACATTACATTACATTTCATTTCATTACAAGACATTACTTTACATTACATTCAGCTACCACAGACCCATCTTAAGCGTAACTAATTCAAGTTGAATAAGCAATGTCTTAATCAAACTTATCTCAATTGTAAAGCATGTATAAAGGAAATATTTAGAATAAAGCCAATATATAAACTTCCTTTCCGTATAGACGTATTTACGTCAAATTCTCCGGAACCGTGGTTCCACTGACAACTTTTGTGGGTTTCCTCTATCCTGCCAGGCGAATTATGGGATAAAGCCGTGAATAGCCAAAGACCAGCCCCATTCTGTTTTAAAGCCCGCAGCCACTGTGTTATTTACGCAGAAGAGTGAAACCAACACTTACTTCGTTAGCATAATCTGGCGATTCGTGATAAGTATATTGACTGGTGATTGTAAACAGACACATAAAAGTCCTTGCCTTTGATTTGATTATAGATGAGTGAAGGTATTATCTAGTTCCGTTCATATCGTATTTCCGAATACTATTTGGCCTTGCTGTTCATTTGATGGGCGTGCATACAGTGCTCCTTTCAGTGTCTAAAATTGTATTTGCGTCATAGGTCTATCTTATCATCATTAAATATACCGCAGTGTACAAAGCATGTTGTACTTCGTTAAGTACACTTCATATTGTAATATACGAGGTGCGATCGGAAAGTTTCTAGACTGCGCCTATAAAAACCCGTACACTTATCTCAGGTATTAAATTCATCCATCACCCTCGAAGTAGTTCTCCTGGGAGTGAACACAACGATCCCAGCGCCGCTGCCAAGCCTGGAAGCATCCCTGGAAATCTTTCTTTGTCAGCCTGTCAAGCGCCATCTGCGATTCTGTCTGAATCTCTTCTATCGTCTCAAATCGAGTTATATTGTGATGTATCGCACGTTCGATATCAAGAGACGATAAACTGAACATCTAAATGCATACTCCAAATCAAGATGAAGACAGAAAATTAAAAATCAATAAATATAATGCACAAAAATGTACAATAGTTTTTAAAATGAATGTATTGATAAGCCTGAAGATGATGTGGTAAACATCGAAACATGTCGTCAAAAATCAAAAGCGCTGGAAAGATGTAATATTATACGACACAGAAAGCGCCATAAAATATAAAATATAACATAATGCAATTTATATTGTAAATGTTATAAAATTTTAAACAACATTATTTTAAAACAAGTTTTGTGTATAGACTGAAAAATAAATATATGTATTGATATAACACAAACATGACGCAATTAAGATATAAATTAATTTATGGTCATATTCTAATGTAGATCCCATACTAAATTTAATTGTAATCGGTTGAGATCTGTTCGGTTTTAAGACGTAACATGAGTAAAGAAATACAGCTGATCTTCTTATGCATTTAGTTTTGGCAGTCAAAAACAGCATAGAAGTTAGTACCAGCTTGCGGATTCCGAATACGTCGTGTTTTGGCGGTTATTATTAATTAAAGTGTTGAGCTTATAGACCTCATTAAATGAGCCGACAGTATTTTCAAGTGTCTGTGTTTGTACTTGCACCCAGCCAGAACTTAGACGCGTTTCTAAGCGCATTCTTGACACCAAATCAAGAACTGTCATCCTACCACAATGAATTACAAATTATATTATTCGTATAAGCACTATCGTTGTGTTTGAATAAATCAATAGCAATACTGTCGAGGTATAGTCTGGGGTACTGTGGCCTATACTGGGATGTTCCGTAGATCCCTATCTTTATTGATATCGTTGGATACAGAATCGAATCATAAAGCACATTTATCTCTGTCCTATATCCAAAAGAATTTGTCACAGGGCAAACATGAAAGTACTGTGTGAACGCGCAGTCTAGCCTGAAACTGTATTCCAATTCATTATGCCTGTGCAGGTTTTCATAGATTTTTCGCTGGATTTATGCCTAATACTGTGTGTTGAACTTTTTTTTACTATGACTTGACATGAATCGTTAAGTCCTGTGTTACACGTACACGCTGCATGGGGGATATTCCTGCTACTGGCTGCCTTATCTGTATGGAGTCTTTTGACGAGCGTTGTAACGTGAGATGGGAAGGTCTAGTAGTTAGACTGTTCTCTGCATTACATTTGCGTTTTGATACAGTGCTGAGATCTCTTAACAAAGGGGCAGAAGCGTCTGTTATTACTGACCGACTGACTTGCTGGTATCGCGAGAATGATTTCTCCGTAGGGACCCATAAACCATCATCTCGTGTTCTTTGCATATAAACTAAATAACCCGTTTGCCCTTGTTAAGATCAAGTAATAAAAAGTCACGATTTTTTCCCATATTTCTGGTACTAATCTGGCTTGAGGATAATGGATGGCGAAACTATTATTAATATTATTTCATCTATTCGCCATTTTACAGGGTATTTACTTGTATGTACCTGTAACAAACCTTTCCCCTGAGGTACATAGCGCAGCAGCTATTTTTGAAATACACTTTGTTTTTTATTTCGTGATTATTATTATTAGTAGTAGTAGTTAGTTAGTTAGTTAGTTAATTACTTTGGTTGGTTGGTCGGTCCACAAACAGCCACAAACTTCGGACCTTTGGCCGTCCTACCTCGACTGCTTGCAGACCAGGTGTAACTGTAGCCACGGCTCGAACCACGATTGGGTTGAATTGAATTATTAGAGGTATATCTAGTTTGTACTGTGCACTAATTTATTTTCTTATAATTAGATAAATCAAGTAGGGTTTGGTGGGGAACAGGTGAGAAATGCGTGCACGATTCTTGTCGGAAAACTCAAGAGAACCTTTTCAGACGCAGACCTAGATGGAAGAATAATGTTTAAATGGACGTTAGTGAATTGCAGTGTGAAGGTGTGATTGAATTCTGCTAGCTCGGAATAATGGCAAATGGGGACCTTTTGAGAACACTGTATTAAACCTTTGAGTTTAATAAAAACCGAAGATTTCGTAACCATTTGAGCACCTGTCATGAATTCGGTGACGACCCTGAAACTTGCTGTTGGTTACGTCGTAGTACCAGGAATGTCGTATGCTGTTAAGAACGGAGAATGTTCAGATAATCCGTTAATGCATTCCTCTCCCTAATCACTATTTCAGAGTCCATCATTCAATAGTAGATGTCACAAAATGAAAGTGTCAAGAAATACATTTTTAAGTGCTCCTGTCAATATACGGAGGTTTCCGTACTAAAAAGCAATAACTGGACCGTGCCAGGGTAAAGGGGTGGAAGTACAAACATTACGAGTGAAGCATGATTGATACGTTTAGTCTATCTGTAATGGAGCAAAACTATCACTTCAGCTTTAAGTTTAAGTTTAAATTGTGTAATTATTTTTCTATACATTTTTGGGAAGATCATTTAACAATATTTGTGAGAAACTTCCGAAAATGCTGTTTTTTTGTATAGCTGTTAGGACTTGACCACCTCGAGAATTACGCACTTAACTGTCTCTTACCTTACAGAGGTCTAAGTAGGATCATATATTATTTTTCCTGTCCACTCAGATTTCTCATGGCCACTATGCCGTTGTTATTAAGGAGATGCTCATCAGATGTCCTCCAGGAGCATGATGTTCATACCGAACTTAATTAAAATCATTAAGATTCTCTTATTACTGGAAACAAACGCATTTGTACCTGCACCCAAAATTATCTAATATAGGCTATAAAAGGAAAGTTGATTAAAGGGGGAACCCAATTTTACATGACGTTTATTCTAACAAAATCATCTCTATCAGAACTGGGAAAGTTGAACATCGCTAATACCAAAGACCGTCATTAGTTCCGTTTCTGATTTATTGTCATCAACTTTCCATCCTTGTAAACTACTCCCTGTATTACTTTTTACAGTACAGTTTCTGAGTTCTCACTTTTCGAGAATTTTCTTCTCCAAAATTCTGTATCCGTTCGGTTTACCTCATAATGGACAGATTACGCATTGCAGTTTTGACATACAGCAGAGCACAAAATTAGGATCGCATATTTTAATTACTGTGAGATATTCGGAGCATGCGCATTGCGTACGTGACCTACCGACTTGTCTCTGTGTTTCGTACCTTTCTGATAAAGTATTCATGATATCTGCGTGAGTTTCGGACTTAATTTATAGAACACCGGTTAATAATTAATGTTGCAAAAAAATTTGTAATGCGTTCTGCGACGTTTAAGAAATGTAATAAAGTTGTATCTTCATGTTATGACCCGCTTTTGGTCACGTGTATTTCGGGGAAGGTACTGCATGTTACTAAGACGTTTGTTGTATGTGCCGTCTCAGACGACCTAACAGTCTAGACCGAATAACGAAAGCTTGAAGCAAGTTTATTGTTCCCTCTGGATGTTCACGCAAGCCGGTCAACAGGGTAGAGTGGAAACCGCATGAAAGAGAAATCCAGAGAATCGTGATCAAGGTGTATAAAATCTGCTTATTTTGCTATGTACTTGTAAGTAATACGGTACTAAGTACAGTCCACAGATCAGGAGAAAATCCCTGCTAGGAATTCGATATACGCGCATGCGCAAGATTTCGCGGTGAGTGATGACCCATCCTACAAGCATTCGTTCCACAACCACTGAACGAACAACAAACGACAGTCTCTCGTGTGTTCTAATGGGTACAGCTTTAAGATTACCTCACAGTGGCACAGTGATTTAATCTAGAATTTTATCGCAACACCCTCAGAACACATTACTACTCGCCATTCTTAAATGCTTGATGTTTTCAGTCTGTGTGTAGTAGCCCCGAAGATGGCTGTCGTCTGGGGTTTTGCGCCGCGTATTCAGGCAGCCATCTTATTCTGATACGGTATTGTTTCACAGTTAAACAAAGTTTCTGACGGTTTTGTCATACTACTCGGTTCTTCCCCCTACTCGCCAAAATGTGTGGCCTTGAGGCACGTACGGTCTTTAACCTCTCGAGTACTGAACTTCTGGCTTCGAATCCCACCCTGCAAGAAAATTCTCTGTTGTGTGTCGATCGTACATGCAAGGAATAATATTAAATGGGTATGGATTCACGGTTGCAGAGTTAATTATAATTCGGAACGGGCAAGAAGTTCTAATTCGTGACATCGCTACAAGGATAGTATTTTAAAAATATTTTCATAGGTCTGTTTGTACCTTACTAGATAGAGGGTTTTAGAACAAGGTTCTGAGGAGAATATCTTGATGTAATAGAGAGGAAGGTTGCCCTCGGACTAGCGGTTAGGGTGCTTGCCACTGGACCCAAGGTTCGCGGGTTCAATTCCGGCCGAGGTCGATGGATTTTAAGGGTAATAAAAATCCGTAGCACAACTTCCTTCGGAGGGGAAGTAAAGCCGGCGGTCCCATGTCGTAGATTTACGGCATGTAAAAGAACCTTACGAGCATGAACGAGATGTTTCATAAGCAAAATTCAGCGGTCATTTCTCACATAAGTCTCTCCTGATTCACTACTAGATGGCTCTAGCATACAAATCAGGATTGAGCAGAATTTGTGCAGAGGCAGTGGGCTGGTCACTCAGTACTCATAAATGCACACTTGATGACCCAGATTCGTCCGAAAAGGAGGCGGCGAAAACCCACAACCGGGTTGTAGAGCCAAGATACAACAACAACACTAAAGAGGAGATGTAAGATACTGGGCAGAATTAGATTCCGAGGATCTTCATTGGTTGTACTCAGAAACTACGAGTGACATTGGGGTGAAATATTTGTTCTTAGCTTCTTGCGGCTGGAATTCATTGTACAACTCTGGCTTTAGGGAGTCATCCGCGTCGAATGTTAAAACTTGTTCAACGTTTCGACAAACGTTGAAGTTGCATGTGGCATAGGCGTGTGAATTTGTACATATTAACATTAAGCATGGCAACTGCAGTGTTTGCGAATCGTTAGGTAACTGTCAACATTCGACGCTGCTCGTACGGTAAAAGAGAGGTCCAAGCTGATTAATTAAAGAAGAATGTTATTGGTGGGGCGTATAGAGGCAATGGGAAATGGCACGTTTCAGTCGGAGAACATGAAAAGCTGTGATTTCTCATACTGTGTCGCAAGTCAGCTAACCAATTAGCTTTTATTACACTCTGTCAGCAGTATATAACTTGAAGATGTTCATCTGCTGCGTTTTGGCGCCGTGTAGACTCGGTAGACGCTTGATCCCAGAAGAAGATCGTCATGTTCATCGCCATGGCAACCTCAAATCTCAATACACTGGGTAGCCGCGTTTCGACCTTCTGACAGATCATTATCAATGTCCCATGCTAATGTTCATACCTGTCATAACAGTCTATTGTAGTTGGTCTACGTATTACCTGGCATTTATGAATATTCTGTTAATATTGTATTTACAATTGCTAATGTCTCATTAATAAAATAGTTTGATAGATTCAGTTCATACCTGTATTTCCAGAGACTAAGTTGTAAATACCAATACATTTTATTTAGCATCAATTGCAGTGTTGTCTCTTCTTTCATTCTGCCAGCCCCACCATATTTTTGTAATAATATTCTTCTTTCTTGGTGTACATACAACAACTTGGTCACTGTACTTCGTTCTCTTCGTGTCACTTTGTCCGACATGAATTGTTTGTGTCAATTATAAATTTAATATTAATAGATAATGGATAAACACCAGGTTATAGGTATACCAATAGTACTACAGTGTTATGACATATGAACATAAGCACAAGACACTGATGATGGTTTCTCAAAAGGTCGAAATCCTCCGGACTAGCGCACAAGTTATGTATTGTTGCAAAGTGTAATGAAAGCTAGTTGGTTACCTAACTTGAGACATAATGAAAATGACTAGGCTTACACGGGAGGATAATAATAATATATCTTTAATAAATTGTATATTACGTCTTGGGGGTGGGGGTGGGTTTGGATTCATAGGTACAGTGGCGAGATCTTGTGAAAATAATGCATAGTCGATTCAGTAAAACATAGGAGATTTCTTGATACGCTAACCTTCTCATGAACTGTACTTCATGGACGCAGAACATTATTGGAACATTAAAACCAACATGGACGATTCATACCATTTTCAAAATTGTGAATATGTGTATACACACACAAGTTACTATTCTGTTGTACACTGACATCAAGAACTAGCAGTGAAATAGAGACTGGCGTAGTCCTGTATGGCGTTAAACCCCGGTGCATGGCAGCCGTAGACTTTGTGACCAAAAGTAAATTCCCCCCCGCCTGTAAGTGTCACTGCCGTCTTGATTGGTGCCAGGTCTGGGTGCCGCGATAACGAATATTACAGAGCTCAGTGTCACAGGTTTTGCTGGGATTATGAATCCATGCATTTTCTTCTGGAACACGATAGCAATAGAAATTTCTGTAATCCAGAAACATAATTTTTTTCTTTTCCACAATATCATTGTACCTTAAAATAAGCTCACTTCTTTGTGCGTTGCCGGGGGTCTTAGACACCTTTTAAAGTTGATTAAAAGTATCTGAAGTATGTCTGCATTTAAGTAAAGGGATGTTTATATAATACTTTTCCTCGTGTGCTTGACAGCTGTGTGTCAGCTACATTGTTGTTTGCATTCTTCGAAATGAAAGGGCGGTGATGAATTGGAAGAAATAGCGAAGGACGAGGATTTATTCCGGAGCAGCTGATTCTGAGACGGGATTACTTAACAGAAGAGAACAAGTTGTAGTTGAAAAAACATTGCTTGTCTGTGCGAATAGCAACTGACGTCATTACATATCGAGAATCGATAGTGTAAGATTCAGCAACCCAGTGAAAAACAGTTGAATGTTCATATGTCATAAAACTCATCACGAGTCTCATAATTTCTGGAATACCAAAATAATCAATAACAAATTGCGTTATCAAAGAGTGACACATTAAATGGCGAAGTTGGTTAATTAAGGGTAGTTAATAAAGTATGCTGGAAGTGTATGACAGCTTAAACTTGGGCAATTAATCATCTTCATAGAGCTACTTTTATAATATAAAAAGTGCTGCCTGTAAAGCGGGTATCTTTCATAGGCCGAGTGTTGCGGGCTGCATATTGGATATAGCTGTGTGCCTGTACAAACACCCAGAAAGTTGTATAGAAGTTTTTAAGGCCTGTGCATAAAATCTAAGGGAAAGTTAAGGCGTACTGTTCCTGCTAGATACATTATGAACAGCGCCATTCTAAAACTCAATTTATCGTGTTTTTTCCCTTGAGATGTTCGCTGTCTTTGCATTAAAGTGTGTAACTGCATTTGATGATGAAATTAAAGAATGTAACTCAGGGGAATGTCCGTGTTAAAGATATTCAGAACGGAATTTTTAAAATAGTTTCTCGGTCTTCTGTCATCCCCCACAGACTAGTAATTATTCTTTCGCTCTGACTTCAAGAAAGAAAACTACCGTAAGAGGTATTATTTTTCGACTGCTGGTTTTACGGGTGTCAGCAACTAATCTAAGGTCCCCGTGATCTGTTGACGTAAATAACAGAGTTAAGTCACTGGGAACCACATAGGCTACTCTGTAAGCAAACCCAGGCTTCCTCATGTGCTGTGGATAGTGAATTTCATGGTGCTCAGTGCTCACTTGCGTCATGTTACACGTTGCAGCTTCAGAGAAAAAGGCGTTTATCGTGTCCAGAGGCACAGCAGTGAGTTGCAAAGTCATTGAACACTATTTGAACTCATGCATCAGAACTTAAGCTTAAGCTGGAAGGTTCTACCGATTAGCAGTGTAAAGTGACCTAATAAGTGCTAGATTGACATTTATGTTCCGCATTTATTTTTGCTTGTATAAACATGTAGCACGTTATGTTTCTCGTGATTTTTTCTAAATAAATTACTTTATGTAAATATTGTATAGGCCTGTGACTGATGCGTATATTTGTGGCTCGCTACAAAATGTGTTGGGTGCAGTTTTTGCGCATCTTGATATGTCCAATATATATATTTAGATCCTTAAGATATCTGAGCCCAAAACAAAGAAGGTGGACAAACCTGGTACACGATGATACAAGTGTAATGCTAGTATCGTGGGCCTACACAAAGTTTCATAAACATTTAAAACGATTCTACAATTGGGGCAATACGTAAAATATAATTTGTTACATTACGTAATGTGGTCCTTATAATTTACACAAGTACTTTAAGATCCACGTGGTTTAACGACATTTAGTGTAGGAAAGTCATACGGACTTTGAATGAAATCGGTCTTGTAGTATGCGCGCTGCTGGACTTACAAGACGAAAGTAATCGGTAGTTTTAATTTTTTTTTTCTCGAAAAGTCTGTCATTATTTGTGAATAGAGAGACCAAGACTTAGATGATGTCAAGTGTACAGCCTACATATTCATGTTGTGGGTTCCTGTTTATTTCCAAAGTCTCTTGTCGACCGGGTGAACTGCCTTATCTACCATTTGTGCCTCGGCGAAATAACTGCAAGTGGCGGTTGAACTAAATGTCATCGCCCCGGGGTCCTTCTTCTTTGCTGCAGCCAGAACAGGGAAATTCTGGACAATTTCTAGTCTTCATGCAGCGTCGTATTTAAAAGAGCGTTTGCCGCCAGAAAATATCCAAGGCATTGAAGAATTTCTTTTAGAAACTTTGGTTATAATAGAGGAAGTGTGTTGTGAGGTACAATTCTTGCATGTCAGTAGCGTAGTTTTAGAATTCTTTGTAACGAGAGACGAAAGTGTAAAGGGATTTTTTACATGTAGGCTACTTTAGTTGAGTGGAGCATCTAGCGCATGGGAGACGTGAAAAATACATATAACATTTTAGGGAGAGACGAGTCAAAAATAGGATTTGTGGGTTTGGACATGCGTCTGGCTGAGGATTCAGACCAATCCCTCAAATGAACACGGCAATGAATCTACGGGTTGCATAAAAGACGGGGAATTTCTTGACTAGGTGGTAAGTTAATTTAGTTTAGTTCTTCGGATGTCGATTTATTGTAGATATCACACTGTTTGGAGTCAATCCGCTTCTACTACTTCCGTATATCGATAGTACGCCATATCAACCAATGCCTGACCTAGTTATTGTAGATCTTAATGAGATCTAAAATGTCATGACATGCTCCCATTTTTTTATGATGAGCGATTTCGGATAGATTCCATAGGTCTACAGTTCGATTTTAGCTTCCTGTAAATTACTGATTATATCGGACCGGTACGGCAAAGTGACCCGGCAGTTTTGGTTTAGACTAATGTTTTTCAAACTGTGGTCCTCAAAACTCTGCGAAACTGTCTTTACAGCAACGCCTTTTCCGTCAAAATAGTGTAATTAACCTTGATGCACGTTTAGGAAGAACACGGCAGTACTTTTGTGACAACATTTGGAATTACTGTTGAATGATACTTCTTCCTATCCATTTTGCCAGGCAGCGTCCAGTTTTAATAAAGTTAGGACTGGTAACTGAATTGTTTTGACTGTTTATTAATATTTTGCATAAATGAGAGTACTAATGAATGTAGTATATCGTTTTCATTTCTTGAACAATTGTAATTGATATGTGGCTCAAACTGGGAAGTTTATAAGGAAACGGATGGAAAACACAGTACGATCGGTAAGGATAACAAGAAAAGAAATATAACCACGAGTAATTTTCTATCAGATAAATTACAAAAGAAACGTATTATCTTGTTTCCAATCGTAAATACGATTAACTAAGGCACTTTCAAACTAATCTCACAAAGGTTAAAATGGAAAAGTGTGTGAAGCATTTAAAAAGCTTCGTTTTTAAATTATGGGTTTTGCTGAGTAAGTTGACAGGCACCAACGTCGTCAATCTCTCTGTACTCTATGCATTTGAGATGACACTGAATTTGAGTAGTGAGTGCTTATATAAAAGCCTTTGGCTACTCGTAGTACAGGAGATGTTTTTAATCGAATTGACCTCCACATGGCTGAAAAGGCCTTAGCTGGAAACAATGTGTTGATATTTGCTCCAGGTTTCATTGCAATTCTTACCGCAGCTATTATACCAGAATACATTCGTGGCCACTCTGTCGTTCCTCGTCAAGTTCTGGCTGTGTAAAACATTCAAAATTCACTGAAAATGGTATCTGAAGAGGCTGTGAAGATTGTAAATTCTATAAAATCAATACGTTTGAATTCAAACATTTTCGGTGTACTTGGTGAGGAAATGGATTGCAGTTACTCAATCATATGCAGATTCGGGGCAGAGTTTTTGTTCGTGTATTTTTGAAGTTTTGTTATTCATTGTTGACCACTCTCCCAAATTTCCTTACGTCTGTGTGAGACTATGTCGCTTAAGATGGTAGCATACCTAGCAGACGTTTTTACAAAAATTAGTGAATTAAGTTTATCACTCCGTGATACCACAGCCGTATTTATGTCGGCACGTGAACAAATTTAGCATTTCTTTTGCGAAGTAGAATTTTTGAAGACGCATCGAAAATACATTGAATGTTCTCATTAAATGACTTCATAATCTGAGAAGCTATGAAGTTATTGCCGATATAATGGGACATGCACGAGATATATAAATATGTAAGTTACAGTGAATGAATATTTTCCACCTGTGGTAGAACTTTTATCAGGAATGAACTAAAGATGATGGGTTGAAATTGTTTGTTCAGTGGAGTGCATGCGGCTATAAGAAACATTCTGAAGCCTTGACGTGGTTACGTTATATATATATGTGTATATATATATATATATGTATATATATATATATACACACACATATACATACATACATACCACTCATCCCTGGGAGAAGGGGCAGATAGCTTGGATCGTATTCTCGTCAGTATTACATAAAAACGGAGGGTGATTTGTTCAGAAGATGTGTGTACATTCTTTATACAGTTTACAAACACATGTATCTTCAAAGTTATAGCTCCGTATAGTCTGGAATAAGTTTACCAACGTTTTAGAGGTCCGTGTTGCCCCCATAACCAGGTTGATTGCTGAAACGTTGGTAAATTTCTACAAGACAACACAGCGCTACAACCTAGAAGGCAGCAATCGTACCGCTGTGAAAACCTCAAATCCTACCATGTATCTTCGTCTGACAGAGGGAATGTTGTTAATAAAACAAAAAAGTGTGATAGATTGACAATGCTCGGGCACTGGTTTGAAAGACAGATACACAAGCATTACTCTGATTGACTTTTGGGCTGGTCTGAAGTAGGAGTTTCCATGCGTCTGAGAAGTCACTTCTGTTTCCGTGTACATTAATGTGTGAAACTGCGTTTTCAAGACATGCAACAACAAAAGTGGAACACCGAAATAAGCTTAGTTCAGTAGACGACATGAGGGTACAGCGTGCCTCTAGTATACCTGACATCAGCTTCCTTATGGCCAGGAAGCAGGTCCATCTGTATCATTGGGTAAGTAAAACATAAACTTCTTCCTGCAATATGAGATGGATGTTATGTCCTTATTTCTGCATATAGAGTCGAACATTACAAATAAGAAGCCTACTTACAAAATATTTGTTAATTTCAAGGGTTTTGCGAAAATGGTTTATTACCAAAAGGTTTCCGTAGAAGTAAAGTGTTTTTTAGGATATTTGGTGTAGACTTCTGTGTAATATCCTGATACGTTTACTTTCTTTTAACACAGTACATGCTTCAGGCGGCCATTATCTTACAATTATGCCTTTGTGTAACAAGTTTAATTTCTGCAGGCATTTTTATAACTAAGGAGCGAGTCGGAAGAAACTGCAAAGTTGAAACTTGTAGACCTGCATATTTATAATATATATAAAGACGCTTTACATATAGCTCAGGCTATGCAGCGTCGAATGAGATGATAGTGAATAATGAATTGGAAAGGGTGTGCATAAAATCGTAAATGATCATGGTTTGTGTAATTCTCAGTTTTACCGCGTATTAAGACGTGCAAACATACATTTGTTCAAAGATAGTTGTCTTCCGGTTTGTGTTGCGTAGTCTGGTACATGTTCACCTACGTTTCAGAGGATCTTGTAGCGCCTATCATGGGGGCGATGAGGAGTTTATGATGGCAGCATGCGTTTCTGAAACGTCGGTTAATATCTACCAAACTACTCTGCGCAGCAATTCAGATGTCAGCTGTCTTCAGACCCTCTTCCACACTTGTGCAGTTGATAAAGCATCTTAAAATGAATTGAAGTATTACATAACAGACAGCGGTCACAGGTCGATTTTGGCCTTAAACACTTCAATCACATAGGTTCATTGGGTGTACATCAGGCAGTCAAAAGACTTTTGCATGTACGTTGCATTTTAGTGATTCGTATACTGGGGTCCAGGTTCGAATCCTGTCCCCGAGACTGGTTGTTCTGACCTACGTTTTGCGTAATTTCGGCAGTTTCTTGAAGTAAATGCCAGAGAAGTACCGTAAATTAGACCCCAACCGCTTTGTTCCACATTCCCTCCAATTCAGTAATCATTTTATTATTCGACGACATGTAAGCTAGTAATTCAAAGCGCCATTATATAAACGAGGGTTTATTAAATATAATGGCTGTATATAAGTTACTCTAAGACGGCTGTTGCCAAAATCGTCTGAAGCTGCAGTCTCTGGAATGTCTTTCGTTCAGATGAATTAATTCAGAATGAGGGCTGAATTACGAAACGGGAATACAAAAGTGGGTAGGCAGTTAAAAATTGAGCAAGTCTGACTTGGCGAATTAATTTCCGTTTACTCGCAGGGCTAGATGTGTATAAACTGAAAGGTTCGCGCAGTAATAGACCCACTGTTACTATTTTTCTCTCCCCACCCCCTCACACCCCAGTGTATGTCGGTCCCTATTATTTAGCAGCCACGGTTCTGTGACGTTGACTGAGTGACAGCGATCCAAGTGTAGATTAGAGCTGAAATATTTCAAATCTGTATAAAAAAAACTACACATCTTGCAAACGAATTCCTCTCTCGGTTTTTTTTAATAGTGACGCGAATACGATCCAAGCTATTTACCCTCCTCCTATTCCTCTCACCCGTATTTCTCACTGTTTCAAATTTGCTAATGAGTGGTTTATATCTAAACTCCAACCAAGTTCAGACTTCAGAACGGTTGCACGCAAACTTCATTGTACTGTATAAAACAATAACTGGCAACATATCCGCCATGTTTGTTCGTTGTGAATGTAATGAACAGAATCTTCTATAAATCCTGTCACATGCAGTATCATTTTTTTTTTCATGCTTTGCGGACAATTCGAAATTTTAAAATTATCATACATACATGTATAGTATTTTTATAAACTGTAAAGGGGAATCAATGTTCATGTGTTGTTCTTGGCGACATGATTTTGATTATTAAGGGCCACGATTCCGATGTAAAATTTGAAATGCGTCTTGCCTTAAGTGGCGTCAACGTCCTGGAGTACATCTCTGAAATTAAAGACTGCATGTTAAGTGAACTCTGATTGGCCGACAGAGGTAATTATCTGTTAACACTTTAGATTTATCTCCTTATTTACCATATAAATGAAGATATGTTTTTCCATTACAGGTTTTAGTCTCCCAAATAGTGAAGAATTATTGACATTTATCTATGCTATGTTTATACAGTTTTATCGAATGTCATGTTAACATTTTGAGACTTTCGCCATTTCTCTACATGCTCGACACTTAGTGCGGTCGTCCGCTATGTTACCTGTTACTGACAGCGTTTAAATTAGAACTAAAATGCGTAAATAAAGAAGTGGGACTAGGGTATTCTTCATCAGCTGTAAACAGAACGCGGTTATAGATAATGGATAAATAAAGAGACGACTGTACTAGAAAAGTTTTCAACTGAAGTCGGAAAACTAATGAACAGTAATGGTATTTGACAATGGTTATTAGTTTTTGTATTTAGAAACTTACAGACACCTTCAAAAAGCGTTCGAATAAACGCTGTTAAATTTTACTGGCATATGAACGTGCAGTAAAGTCTTTACATATACCACATGTAAACAAATTAGAACATTCATCATCGGTTCGTTTCATCTCCTGAATTCAAAGAGGGGATATAATGCCGTTGCTAAATTGCTATTACTAATTCTTTTTGTGTGCTTTGTTATTTATAACGTGCGTTACGAGTAAGGGAAGGTTAAATATCGTCTATTTTGATGTGTGGGTAGATATTTGACAACGTGCGTCCAACTGATCATGCTTTTTTACTTGCAGGAGGCAGGGTTATGTCCTTCCATGAACATGTTCCTGTGATTTTTACTGTGGTTTAGTCAGTGCTTCGACTGCGGAACTCTGGTGTTGTTAGCCGCGCGTTGTATGGAGCAGGGGGGGGGGGGGGGTGATTGATTCATGGTGATTCTGATCCGTTCAGGGAATGGAAGGTTTTCCGCCGTTGCTTGGCGGTCCTGCGAATGTGGTGGATTTACAGGTTATTGGTTTCTCATCAAAGGTGTTAATGAGGTGAAAGAAATATTTTACAATTAGAGGAAAAAGGAACGCCATGGGATTTACACATAGGTTTACAGGCCTTACGAGAAATTGCATTTGGCATCGAAAGGTATTCTGAAACGTGATAGTTTGTATTATTTCATAGGCTCAGTGAATATCGCGTTGACTGATAGCACTCATGCTTCGAGATTGGGAGGTCTCCCCGGTCCAAATCTCGGCCGGGTGACAGGCTGTCGTGTATGAAGTTTTGTGGGTTTCCTCAGTCCCTCTAGCAATGTCGCTGTAATACCACGAGCGCTTTCTTATCCTCCATTTTCAGTTAATTTTCACTGATATCCTGTCAAGGGGCGAAGTGCTCATGTTAACTGTGTTAGCCGGGCTAACACTTTTAAAAAACCAGAAATTAGAGTCTTTCGTGGTTCATTGATGTTCCATAAACTGGAACACAGGGAATCGATCAGATAAAAATGTATTTATTTTAGCTGTTCTGACTGTTAGGTACCTATCCCCGGTGCAGGTGCATTTAGAAGAGGCAACTGAAATCCAAGGATGCAACAGATTCTCGGGGCTAAGGGAATGCTTGACTTTCCAACAAAGATGTCAACTAAACCTCGACTGCTAACACGCTGCTTGCTTGTGTTCTAGAATTTGACTTAGCGCTCTACATCACATTTCTCGCTATTTGAATTTCGTGAACTTTGTTGTACGCGCACGCCGTGTTATGACTTGTGATTGTGCATTATGGAAGAGAATATAATTGAAATAGCAGACCAACTCGTTTTCTCACAAAAATGGTGAAACATTCAAAGAATAAATTACGCCCTTTCTCTGATACTGTGTACAGAACTGAACTTGAAGACAATTTAAACATTTCGAACTTCGGTGATTCCGTCACAGATATTTTCACTGGGGAAAAAAATTGTTTCACCGAACTGAAATACAAGGTGTAATAAAAGGGTAAAATCGGCGGTCGTTTGCTTTTTTTCAGTTCACTTTTCGTTTCTCTTTTATTCCTTAACTTTATTCATTTTAGCTCATCTGTTTAGCTGTCTTTGAGTGTGTAGATGCCAAATTCTTCACAATTCCCTCTGAATTTGGCTAACACTTATGAAAAGGTCACGTTCCGCCTCTGATCCTGTCACATAATTTAAAGTTGTTGGCAGCGTCGTTAAATAAACCGTAAATAAAGAAATATACTCGTCTGTTCGTTCTGTGAGGTTTTTTTCCCCGTTTTCGATCGTAAGTACGTTTAAATGCACTGTTGCACACAACTGAAATAGATGTTGTTATGTCGTGTTCGTTAATTGCAGCAGTTTTTCTACAGTTTGGTAAAATCTGTTTCCGTCTCTACAGTTTTCCGGTTGGTTTGAAAACGTTAGGGAACTTTTTAGCTGACGCTTACATCGTAACCATTGTGCTCTCTAACATTTTCAAGTGATCAAGTAAAAAATAAATCCTTCCGACATGTGGAGTTTCCGATTGCATTAAACTTCTGATGCCTTATTTCTTTTTTAAATGCAACTTACACTTTGCTGTTTCTTTCATTACTGATTATGCTCATAGCTTGATCCATTTAATTCTTAATATTTCCCAATTTCTCATTGTCGTTCTGTTTTTTCCCCATATCCCAATTAGAGCCTTGGTCCCTTGTAGTTGTAGAAATTTTCCAAATCCATGAGACGTTTTAAGCCTACAGGATAGCCTATAGGGCCTCTGGCATTGCAGACGAATACAAGAATGGACCGTATTTGCATCATGTGAGATGACGACCCGCAAGTCCAGAACTCTGACTGCCTAAGACCAAATATTACGGAGGCTCATTTCGAACCATTTTCTCTGTTAATTAGTTGCCTAGTTATGTATTAGATTTGGTATTGCCACACGATTTGCCATTGGTCTTGACTTCACAGTTTGACATTGATCTAGACTTTATACAGTTATAGGATTTGAGACTTTCCCGGCGAGTACAATCAATAAAATCTTTCCGGGCAATAAGCCGCGTTAACTGGTTACCGTAGTAAACCGACGTTTCGGGAACAAACTCTGTTCCCATCTTCAGGGTTCTGATGTGACTGGATCCTCGGAAGACGCCAGGCGACTTCCGAGGATCCGGGGGGCGGAATTTGTTCCTGAAACGTCGGTTTACTACGGTAACCAGTTAACACGGCTGATTACCCGAGAAGATTTTATTGGTTTATGCAGTTAGTTTATATTTATTTGAATACCGCGCCATGAGGGCGTATTGAGGAGCGGAATACAGCTCCTCGCATTCTTAATCATCGAAATGAATGGTAAGCTTTAAGATCTGGCTGCATGTCCCCTGCTATTAATAGGATAAGAGGCTTGCCCGTTGCCGGGAACGACTGTGATATAATGCACCTGCTGGAAATGACCCTGTTTCGGTGGCCCACACACAATTACTTTGCTGATTATCCTGGTTCAACGTCATTTTTTTTTTCTGCGTGACTGGGCAGTCAGTGGCTTATATTTCGGGGGCTGTTCCATTGACGAAGAAACTGTAAAGTTTGCTAAATGACTTACAGGGGTTATCAGACCGGGTTCCGCCGATGTGGTTTATGCGCCGCGTGTATATTTTTGTAATGGTGTATTATGCAGTAGAGTTACAAGTTGGGGATGTATAAATGTGTAAATGAATAACAACAATTTTGGCTCTTTCGCTAGAGTTTGACATTTGATCTTTTGTGAATTGTGAATTTCTCATCCAGTCTTTGGAGCGCAGAAACTTATGTTGGTCGTTATGTAAAATATCCGTTGTTGCTGTCCAGCGTTGACAAAAATTTGAATGTTTACAAACGTTTAGTAAACCTCCTTAAATGTTAAAGCTCATTAAAATCTGTTGAGCTATTAAGTTGTTTTATGTGCGCAAACAGACGGACGGACGGAGTGATTTTGTAGGGCATCTGCAGGTTACGAACAGGGTTAGAGCTTAAGAAGTTGAGAACCTCTGAACCATGGGTTTAGATGGACGTGATCGTTCAGCGTCTTTGAATGTTTGAGAACGCCCGACTCTGAGATTAAACCCTTATATTTATTTCTTGTAATGAAGGCCTCCTTCGTGACTGGTCTAGTCGTGACACCCCAGGCAGTCATGTAAATAATAGACTCGATTCCAGTTAATGTACAGAACACTAATTCTTTGAAATGCAGTCCTTTTTGAAACTCATTCGAAATAAAGAAATGCAGTTTTTACGTAGCTCCGATCTATAACGTGTAAATTCTCTGTTTTCAGGTAAGAGCCCATAATCCTTTACTCCACGTTGCTGTAGTTTCGTCATTGCATTGGTGAGTACCTTAGCCTGAACTACAACAAGTGCTGTTTACTGTGATACAGACAACTCTCGGTTTACGAACATTTGCTATAACGAACGTCACAATTCATTCAAAATTTCTTGAAGTCGCGAATAGATAAGAGTTCATTATAAAACGAAATGCCAAACGTATAATGAACGTAATTGTAAGATTTAAATAAATCAACTTTTATAAATGTATTTATTGGAATAATTATCAGAAAATTATTATATGATAATTATACGGAACTGTTCTTGGATAATAAAACTAACGTAGCCAGTATATAAACGCTGGTTTACATGCCACGCCGCGTAGAATGTTTTCTCGCATACATTATAAGAAAACGTATTGTACAGACCATTCTATGTTTAGTGCATGGTTTTAATGCTTTAAAATGGCTGCTAACGTATACGATACGTACCGTAAAAGCTCAGGAATGCAAGATACACATAACGAACACAAACGTATAACGAACAACGTCTTGGAACGGAACTCGTTCGTAAACCGAGAGTTGCCTTTACTTTTGTTGCAAATAACCATTAAATTTCAGGAAAGCACTACTAACGAATTTAGTACCATGAAAAGAACATATTGTTAGAAATTAAAGACGTGTTCTTGCCGAATTAAAGTCACTATCAGACATGATGTGGCTTCCGAATTTTTATTGATGTTTGAAGCAAGGACCATTATTGATTTTACCATAGACTGAAGTAGATTTTGGGCTGAGATGAAACAGTATGTTGTTTTATTGTTGTTGAAGTCTTATGGTTTCTGTCATTAGAAAAATTGTTATTATAAGTATCACGTAAGGATATTGGTAAAACGTAAAGCTCTCTTTGTGCTTATCTAAGCACCGTGGTGTGAAAATGTATGGAGATTTGAGACATAGACTATAATAACATTGCCATGATCTTGATATATGGATATATGTATAATTTAATTTCATCTATCCAATGACAATACAGTCCGATTACGGCCTTGGCCTTCACGCATGTGGAGGTTTCCTAGTCTTTAAAGTGTGCATCTGTGAGTAGTCTGTGACAAGCCCACTGCCTCTGCACTTTTGTCTGCTGGAGCCATCTAGCGGGGAATCAGGAGAGATATGCTTTTTACTAAATATATTTCATTTTGTAGGAAAATGTAACAAAAATTCACAAATCCGAGTCAAGGAAGTGGGCTTAGCTTAGCTTAACTTTTGTCAAATCACTTTAATACCTGAATGTTCGTTTCTCTTCATTTTACTCTCTGACCCACACTGTTCTAGCAGTAGACTCCAAATTTTGAATACAAAATCTTTCCAACTCAGAGCATCCTGTGCTGTTTCATTGTATCTCCCATTCTGTAATTTATTTTAAGATCCGCCTGAATACGTCTCTTTTACTCCCATGTCATTCTTTCAAGTGACTTATTTCCAAGACATTTCGCGATGAAATTCTGTACGCGTGTCTTTCCCCATTACAACTAGACGTCCAGCCGGTCATAACCTCCTTTATCTTTAACAGATAAGATTGTCACCGTTGAATAACGTGTCCGCCATTCCCATTCAATTCTTCATCCTTGTGCCCTGTTATTTAAAAATATAGAAATTTCTTCTCAAATACACGACGTTACATTTAAAACGTTACCCTAACTATTACACATTAACCCCTACACTTACAAAAGACGAAACCATTGCCAATATGAATTCTTGCTGTCGTATCCCAGTGATCCAACTGATTTCCACGCATTGTCGCTCGATGAGCATTCTTCACATTGTCACTTTCTGTGTCCGTAATTGTCTTACCAATCGGTGTATTGTCTTATTCGGTACTTCTTGTTAGGTTCTGCATTGCTAAATGCTTCATGAAAAGCAGCAAACAAAGTTATGTTAGAGAATGAACACACGCCATATTCGCACCTGCACAGCTTGTACGCAACTGGCGTTAGCAACGGCCTAGTAACAGATATGACCTTGACTCGAGTCTCGGAAAGACTCTGTTATTAATACACAAGGGAGGACCTGTTTCTGATTTCATTTCTCATTGTGGTTCGGTGTCGTTGTAAGCGGTATACTCAATACTTTCGTAATCAGTTTTGGTCCAAATTGAAACGAATGTGAATCAGAGAATTTATTAGTGCCCTTCATGTGTTTGCTAAGTGCCGATGAGCAGGCAGAATTGCGTCTAATTTAATGTAGAGTGAGTTCAAGCAGTCAGATTTCTGTAACTGAAGCGCATAAAAAATGTACGTGTTACTGAGACGAAGGCTGCAGCAAATGGATTGGTTTACCGTAGTTTCATTTTTCTTTTTTAAGCCTGTAAGCGGCATGCAACTTGAAAGCCCCATAATTTAAAGAAATGTGCTGGTGGTCATCAGTGCTGAGTTCGTGAGGCTTGGGGTGTCTCTTGCGGGTGAACTTAGTTTGTATTTTTGTTTCAATGTGTGGGGCTAAAGTCATGCATTTTAGATGTGATCACGTGGTGGGGGCAGATGAATCCGTTCATCCACTCCTAGTGCCCTGTGCATAATGTATGCTTCAATGACGGGGCTGTGAATCAATACATTCGGCCACCCAAGGGCACGAGGAATCTTGAAAATGGAGCGTCCGTTTACGCAAGATCCAGCATGCCATGTAATTTGTCGTCTAAATACGATACGGCGGGAAAAAAATAAAAATGTGCAACATGAGTGATTAGTTTACTTGTAAAGAATGAGTGTTGCCAGACGATCTAAGAACCGATTTGCTTCACGAACGCCCAGTGTGTTGAAGCTAATATGGATTAAGGATGTTATCGTACTATTAATTTTTGTACATGCGGATTACATGAATGTCAAATGTGCCCCATATAGTTTAAACTTTCGTGTCGTCTCCCTATATGCTCATCTTAACATAAAATATTATACCTACGCTTTATAGAAGATATGTAAATATGTTTTTGGTCGATATTCGTATCAAATATCATATTCTTAGCTTCAGTGGTTTGCTGGTTACCGCAGTCAAATAGAAAGCATATATGCATTTCTCGCTGCAGCCGTGTTGTAATTTTACATGTTACAAAACAAAAATCTCTCAACAAATTACGTATTTTCCTAATATATAATATCTTAAATGCTTAGTAACTTTGTACCAGTTGGCCCTACCTGATAATTACTCACAGAGTCGTTTTGGTATTATTCAGACTTACGGATTAGGATTTGTAACTTTTTCCAATTCAGAATTTACTTTTGAAATTGTAAATACGTTTAGACATGTTATAGGACTTCATGAATGTTGGATGTACTGTCGCAAGGCCTTTACCTATACAGGACAGCATGGGTGGAACATGCATGTTAACCATGTTAGCCCGGCTAACACTTGAGAAACGAATAATAATCTTGTTTTGTAGTTTGTTGGTACTCGATACATTGGAACACGGCAGAACCGAGCACATAAAATCCATCGTCTAACAGCTCTAACTAGTCCATGTTAGCCACCTCGTTCGAGGTTTGTGTTCCCCCGTTTGTTTACGTATGCGCATATAAAAGATATACGATGTAGTGCTGGTTTGAGGAGAGGATGTATTACGTGACTTTCCAAACTATTAAGTTAGCCAAACCTCGACTGCTAACACGCTACTTGCTTGACGTAGCGTTCTCTGTCACATTTATCGCGATTTTAAATGGATAATCATTGTTATGCGCGCGTAACATGTTGTGTCTTGTGATACTTGCTAGAATTTAACTTTCAGCAGAGTCACGTTGACATGGATCCAAATCCTTCCCTTGATTGGGATTGAAAGTCATTATCCCAGTGTTTGAGCGGTCCAAGAACATGCACGTCTTAGCATAGCCACATTCAAACTTCTAGACCTATGTATGGAATGGGTAGTGATATAATGATATCATGTTTATGTCCAGTGCCGTGTCAGGGTCAAGCTGACACACTCATACGTTATCATCGATATCTTTTCTTGTACAGCGTAATAAAAAAGTCACACGGTTCATTACAAAAATATATCGACAGATATGAATGACTTAAAATTGTGGTAGCGTTGTGAATTAATTATAAATTTGTAATTAATTTCTCGTGTAATTAGCAGTGAAGTCATTCATATGTATGATAAGCAGGGACATATCAGGCAGTAAATTAACTGCCTATGAACTGATTCCGTTTCTTATAGACCGACTCTGGTACTCTAGACTCCATCCTCTGTTTACTGGGAGCTCTTTCTCCTGGGGTAACTGTATCTTTCACTGTACTCGTCTCAGTTGAAAAATGCCCGTCATTATTTGCTACTCTTCGTCAGAAATGTTAGATGTCGCAACTCTTAATCGGCTTTGATCATTTCCGTCCGTCTTTTTTTCCCCCAACCTTCGAATTTGTCTTAGCCATCTTGTGATGAACTGTTTTATACACTCGGCAGAGCCGGGATAGCTCAGTTAGTATAGTGACTAGCTACGGGCTGGACGACCGGGGTTCGATCCCCGACGGGGGCAGAGGATTTTTCCTCTAGCCTCTGCGTCCAGACCGGCTCTGGGGCCCACCCAGCCTCCTCTACAATGGGTACCGAGGTCCTTTCCCGGGGGTAAAGCCGGCCGGGGCGTGATGCTGACCACTCACCCCCATCCAGTGCCGAGGTCAAGGAAGAGAGGAGCTATACCTCCTCTCACCCCAAACGCCTACATGGCGCACAGCGGGACAAATTTTACTTTACTTTAGACTAGTAGTGTGTATCTAGCAGTGCGAAGTTGAAGGAAAACCACCGAGTAACAGAATGGTTGCGTAAAAGTTGAAAATGTCTTTAAAGAAACCCGTCATGGACCTTTTGGGCTCGATGCGATCCGCGGACCGAATGTTCATCATTCCTGGATTAAATGGTATCCGAGCTGCAGGAACGCTGTTGGCCCGGCGACACGCGAGGGTGTCGTTTGTTTGAAATTACCGCTGGTCATGCAATTTAATTGTATTTAATTTAGCATAAATGGAAGCGAAGTAAATCCATACAGTTGGAGACTAATTCAAAGGCTGACTTTGAAACGCGAACGTAGATCGTCTGATGTTTTGTTATTGTGGATCCAGTATACAGAACGTCAGTCAAATGCGGTCTCTGAAGTATTTACTTTCTTGTCATAGTCTCTGGCTTTTACCATACGCTTTCTTAAAACAGCTTTAAGCCCAGCTCTCGTTGCTGGAAGCGATTGTGCAGTTAAAAGGAGCATTGCTTTGTGTAGGGCCAAAGCGTCAGATAGTTTCTCATCATGGCCGTGGGCCATGATAATACGTGTCAAGTAAGCTATTATCTGTTGTTGAAAAAGAAAATGTCTTAACCATATGCAGGCTGGATAATTTCCACGGTGGTCGTGTCATTAAGACGTATTTGTTAATATTTCATTCTTCTTTCCTTTTGTGAATTTCTTACCGTATTCCCTTATCGCTTTCAATTGTTTTACTCTTCCATCCTTTATTTTCTCTCTCCCTGTTCTTTGTTTCTTCTTTTTGCATCTTTATCTTCTATTTACATATTTCTTTCCACTATTTTCTTCTTGTCTGTCTCTGTCTTTTAACGGGGCACGCCTGATATCGCATGAATTATGATAATCCTGAAATGAATAAGCACATGTCACACTCGCCGATCAGATAGATGTGTTCTTAGTCGAAACATATGCCAAATATTCATCCTACGGAAGATGCCGCCGTAAATATCGCAGACATTTTCCTGGTGAAAGTGTTCCTAGCAGGCCCATGATAGAGAGCTTAGTAAAAAAAATTCGTAGTACGCGATCAGTTTTGGATAAAAAGAAGAACAGGAAACGACAATTCATTTCGGCAATTTCCCAAGAAGAGCTTCGTCGAGTATTTAGAAATATGTTAACGAGATGTGAAGCTTACCTGCAAGCACAAGTAAGTCACTTTGAACATCTTTTGTGATTTAAGGTAATAACAATTAATGTAATAACATGTATTAGTGATGAGAAATGTTCGTAGTTCGCTGTTACTAGCGGCACTGAAACTGATTCGCCTGTGACTCACGGGAAGAACACGCTATCTCTCTCTTCCACACCAACAGTGCACCCGGCCGAGCACGCAATGCAAGCATGGCCGTTACCGCATAAATTGAAGATCCGTACATCCTATTTGGTGAATCCATTTTACGAATGGTAAATTGATATTAATATAAAAATATTGATATTTATAATGTTAGATTTTACATAGTCACCCTCTGTTCACCGTGAGTGACGTTTGTAACTTCGTACGCCCGTAACTTTAATTCTAACCTGCAATTTACCTGAGGTTGAAGGCCGTGAGGCTTTGGGCTTGAAGCATGGAGGGGAGGGGTTGGCTCGTCTTCACGTGTCTGTTGGGATTGGCAGCCGATAACCGACCAAGCAGACAACCTTGCATTGTAGTAAGACGGGCGTTGTTCGCCTGTCCACTCTACAGTACTGGTAGGAAAGGAAGCGGGCGAGGGCTTTAGACGATAGAAAGTTGGATGGACAGATTTCAACTTCGAACCTGTTAAAAAGCGAATGCGGTTGGATGGTGTGTGTAGAGGAAAGTACGATAAGTCCAGTGCGACTGACAAATGCAGTTCACAAAAGCAGTGAACAGGGACAGAAAACGTCATCTAGTGGGTTGGTCATTCTGCAGTTCGCAAGTAAGTTACTATCATAAAACAATGAATTGAAGCTCCATTTTGTGGGGATTTATTTTCTTTCTCATTGTAACATTTACATTCAGGTCCAGGGCAGTGTAGAGGGTAATCGTTTTAATATTGGTTTTAACATTAAGCCGTGCTAATACTACCGTACTAGTAGATGCATCTAATACTTTTCTGACTATATTTTAGTTAAATGTGTGTCAACTTATGATTCATCAGCATTATCATCATCGTTATGAAAATATTTCGTATGGTATTTATGTTTTTTTTTAATGTCGCGCTTGTGTGTGTGTGTGTGTGTTAAAATTGATCTATAAAAGTGATAACCAACAGGTTTGTTAAATTGTGCTAGTGATTTTCGAAATTTACATCACCACCACTGTCAAATTCAAAATTGAGGAGTTTTGATGGTGGTGGTGACTAGGTGTTCAAACTGATTGCCACTTTTTCGCTTAATTACACTGGTGTATGTACGAGGTCCTCATTGAACCACTGAGAAACTATGTTTTACCTCTTAAAGCTTAGTGGTTCATATTTGGCGCACATTCTTGACAATTTATGACTGCACATTTTTATATTTGATATAATTCTAAGGGTAAACTGCAATTATTTCCTCAACAGCGTTAACAAACTGATGTTCTTAATGATGAAGTGTTGTGTTTTCTTTCC
This sequence comes from Zootermopsis nevadensis, assembly GCF_000696155.1. Next base: position 96,766 of record NW_019059938.1, read on the forward strand.
GGTACGGAGTGAATTATTAAAATAAAAGTGGAGTGCCCTCACAGTTACGGCGGGAAGATTCTTAGAACGTTTTTTCTCTTTAATTTTTCTTGCCCGAAAGCTTATCATGTTCCTGATTATCCGAAACTTAGACCTATAGTTGAATATCATACAAAAATACTGTCTCGTTACAGTATTATCTACAGCAATTCATTTAAAATATATTTAACAATGAATTGAAGCTCCATTTTGTGGGGATTTATTTTCTTTCTCATTGTAACATTTACATTCAGGTCCAGGGCAGTGTAGAGGGTAATCGTTTTAATATTGGTTTTAACATTAAGCCGTGCTAATACTACCGTACTAGTAGATGCATCTAATACTTTTCTGACTATATTTTAGTTAAATGTGTGTCAACTTATGATTCATCAGCATTATCATCATCGTTATGAAAATATTTCGTATGGTATTTATGTTTTTTTTAATGTCGCGCTTGTGTGTGTGTGTGTGTGTTAAAATTGATCTATAAAAGTGATAACCGACACGTTTGTTAAATTGTGCTAGTGATTTTCGAAATTCACATCACCACCACTGTCAAATTCAAAATTGAGGAGTTTTGATGGTGGTGGTGACTAGGTGTTCAAACTGATTGCCACTTTTTCGCTTAATTACACTGGTGTATGTACGAGGTCCTCATTGAACCACTGAGAAACTATGTTTTACCTCTTAAAGCTTAGTGGTTCATATTTGGCGCACATTCTTGACAATTTATGACTGCACATTTTTATATTTGATATAATTCTAAGGGTAAACTGCAATTATTTCCTCAACAGCGTTAACAAACTGATGTTCTTAATGATGAAGTGTTGTGTTTTCTTTCCGGTACGGAGTGAATTATTAAAATAAAAGTGGAGTGCCCTCACAGTTACGGCGGGAAGATTCCTGGAACGTTTTTTCTCATTAATTTTTCTTGCCCGAAAGCTTATCATGTTCCTGATTATCCGAAACTTAGACCTATAGTTGAATATCATACAAAAATACTGTCTCGTTACAGTATTATCTACAGCAATTCATTTAAAATATATTTTTCTCTATGAATACACGCGTGCTGTTGGTTAGATTACATTAGGTTAGGTTAGGTTAGGTTAGGTTTTAGTTGGATTCGTTTCATTATGTGTCTTAAAGGTTACCCGCGTCTCATCACATTTTTCATCGCTACGCTCGGCGTGGTTTTTTCTAGAGATGTATGGTTTCGGAGGTCGTGACGTTCGACGTCGATTTTCCAGAATCTTATATTCCGTTAAGAAACTTCTGTTGGCTTCACTTACATTCAGTAGTCGGTTTCAGGGCGTTAGGCTTTGCGACGCTCGGCATCCTTTTTCTGACGTATTGTGCACTGACATTCCGAGTCTCATCTGCGCTAAATATGGTGTTCTTAGGCGTAGCCACGTTCTCACGATGATTGCTGTCGCGAGTGTTGTCAGTTTTCCACCGTCTCTGCCCGATGGCATTCCGAGGTTTATTTGTGTCGAATGTGGCGTCCTGTGGGGGCGTGGTGACGATCGTCGTCGATTTTGCAACTAAGTGTAAAATGGCATCCCGAGGTTCACCAATATTAACTATGGCCTAGTTTTGGCGGCCACGCAGAGATCGTCGTTGCATTTCTCGGCTCCGGCTTTCCTGCGCCGCTCTCAATGTAATCCGGAAGTTCGCTTGCGGTAAATGTGGCGTCTCTCAAAGGCGCCGTGATGATAGGCATCTCAGAGGATACGTGCGGATTGTGAGGTGCTAAGGATTGAAGATGGTTAAGTAACTAACTAACTAGATGGCTACCGAACCCGAAGGTTCATCACCGAATTAACCAAAGCCCTTCACCGGACCCTGTCCTGGGCCAACAAAATCCAGTCTCCTTCAACTCCTATCTCCCACAGATCCCGCCTGACATTATCCTCCCATCTCCCATCCATGCGCGCTACATGCCCCGCCCATCTCATTCTTCTTGACTTAATCACCCTGACAATATTGGGGGAGGAGTACAGATTTTTTAAATTGAAGATGGATACGGTATTTTTTCTGCAACGTTTATATCACACACGGCGTCACAAGCCGGAAGAATAAAGTTAATATGGTCACCACTGGTGTTGATACTGCACTGCCCAGACTGAGAAGAGTAGGATTTGAGGTCTTCACGGCGGTGAGTCTGAAGATGGCCGTGCAGTCTGGAAGAAGTTTACCAACATTTCAGAGGTCCTTACTGCCTCCATCGTCAGGGAGATAAGTAAGCCGCGTGCTTGGGAACTGATTGAGTTATAGGAGACTGACAGTCACTGCTGCTGCTCTTGGATCCCGGGGCCTCGCCTCATTCTGACTCTAGTCCATACTGGTCAAGCCAAGGCTCTTCGATGAAAGAGTGGAGATTACTCGGGCACAGCAGCCATGTTTGAGTTCCCGCATGCCTTAAAATTTACCACTTGGGCGTTAACTAGTTGTAACATAGGAAGAGAACTATTTGTTTAGTTTTGGTAGCAGCTACCTCATATCTGGCTCCGTTCGCCTGGCCGTAGTGTTTAAAAACTGTAATTACTCGTACAGCTTATGGCTGTGAATCAAGTTTGTTGTATGACCGTCAGACGAAGGCTGGAGTAGAAATAATGTAGTTCCAGTTGTTAAATACAGTAGATGTAAGCATTACGGGGGAAGGTAAATAAAACGAATAAAAGCCAAAAGACAAGTGTTATAATGTTTGCGCGCTGCTGCGGTTCGGGTCATGAATATTAATGATCTGTCGTCTGTGATACCAGACCTAGATCCTCTGAGGCCCTTCTTCAGGAGAAGGGCGTTCACTGTGCATTACAGACCGCATCGATACCACTGTCGTCTGGGTCATTATTCTGTTCTATTATTAAAAGAGAACTGGCTTGAAATAGAACTCGGGAGCCATTTGCATACCTACGTATAAAATGGTGTCCGAGCTGCTATCACGTTTCACACTTTTTGTGACGAGTCGAGAAGCTTGCTACATGAGTTGGGGAAAATAAATTATCTAATTCAATTTTACAGTCAAAGTACAAACCAAGGCGTCATGATTATAGTTTTAATTCTTATTTATTTATATACGTACGTAAAGGGATTTATGAATCCAGTTGTCATTGCTCTGCGTTACAACGTTGAAGACTATACTGCTCTTAATTTGTAGAATGATAGATTCGACAACGGCAAAACTATGTTTAATTTCATATCATGCAAGCGAGATAGGATATTGGCTACGTTTCTCAGGAAAGTAATTTTGTAGATCAAATGTTTTTATAAACCCAAAATGGAAACGTTATAAGTATGCGTATTAATAATTATTATCTTTAATAACTTATTGTATATGTACTGATGGTGTTAAGGATAAGAAGTGAAATGCATTTTAGAGTCTGATTAAAAGCCGTGCGGCGTCACAACCCGGAGGGTCATCATTATCGTCACCTCCTTGAGATCCCCAAATATCACATGGTAAACAGCAGTTATACACAGTGGGTAAGAGATTCTTGATTCTTGTTTCTATGGTCCATTTCTTGCAGTAGAGAATCCACCATGACTTTATCCGATTCGTCTTTGTAACGTAAACCTCGCTCACGGTTCCCAGGTTTTCACTTTGCAGTAATGAAGGTTATTCATTGTGTCAGAAGATTAAGGCACGCGGTTGAGGAGTTGAACAAACAGAACATATAAAATGTTACCAGGGCGCTGTTCTTGTACCTAACGTGCGCTTTGTTTGGAGTCCTGCACGGGACAGACTGCCGCATTTGACGCTCTTTTTTCCCTGGTCGTGTCATTAAATCTTGATTATAATGTTTGCCTTTCGCAAAGGGGAAACAGGTTTTGTGAATTGTATTTAGACAAACTATAAGACTCATTTGATTGGACACAGGTATCTTCACACAACAGAAAACAAAAAAGAAAATGGTGGCTTGTCTTCTTCTAAAATCCGCAAGAGTCCCTAAATGTTTGTGACAAACACCGAATTTATGATCCGCTTATGGCGTGGTGTTGAATAAAAAAGGGCAGCTAGGTTGAAGTCTTCCTAAAGCTGTCGATATTTATTCGACCGAAAGAAAAAATTGTTGCACCGCGTACAAAGTTTTATAAACGTCTTCATTTACGTTCGATGTTATCCGGAGCCAGTTTAATCCTGTTCTCTCTTTCACAGCCTGTTTAGTCTCGATCCCAAGTAACGTTTCAAAAGTGTGTCGAATAGATTCATCCTGTGTGTATCTCTTCTGTCGGCATGTAAGAAATCGAAGGAACTTTCATTACATTTGATATTGGGGGGAGGAGGCTGTAATTGAAATTTGTTAAATTCTCGTTGAAACTGGGCTGCAGTAACGGGGACTTCACACGAAGAACTGCTTGCATTTCTTCAGACTGTGTGGGGAATCCCCATGTTAAAAATTCCCAGAATGCAAGTTTGAGTCTACTGTGATGACGTCATTGAGCTAGGAAACTGCCCACGCAAACAGCATTAATCCGATACAATTCTGACGTCACAAGCCCCATCCGGAAAGATCGAAGTCAAATTGTGGCTGACGTGCGACAGTTGTTACCGTTTGCGTACATTTTTAAACGTATTATCTTGCTATGAAGTCCTCAAGCGACCTCTGCCTTTGGGTTTTCTGTCAGATGGCGCAGTGTCATTACGTGATTAAGCGTCAGGTACGAATGTAATCAGTCTTGAAGACGCTTGTTTATTTTTCTTTATGTTAGAGTTCATCTGATAGGAGATAATTTCTTCTCTGTTTTGTCGTGCTCGTTGAAATCCTTTCGCGTACTACACTTTGGGAGATACTGCAATAGACTAATAGGTTGCTAGTCCATGCTGCTGAGATGATCACTTCATCTCCCTTAGACCCAGATATTTTCAGCCGTTTTTCCTCAGCCGTCCACAATTTATGTATCGAGACTGAGTAAGTGGTGAGAGCTGTGAACAGAAAAGTTTTTTTTTTTTAGCTGTTCCGTGCTATTTACTGCTAAACGATCCTTTCGTCAGCAGGTAGTAGAAACACGCAGTGCTTACAGTGGCCGTAAATCGCATCATCAGTTCGTTCAGAGCTGTCTCACGGACTGAAACAGAGCGAGTTATTTGGAACAGCTACTTTGACATCTCCTAGTCCTCGTGTCTAGGTAGGGCTTTCCTGTCTGATATATTTCGTATGGATATGCACTGGGATTGTTAATTGTTGAGCTATGTCTCGTTTCCAAGAAGGTAATGTTGCTACCTTATCAGGTCTGTTATCTAACACGACCGATTTTGAGTATTACACTGCATTTCTAAGTGGCTGGATACCATTACGTCGGATTCATATATTCTCCATACTGGAGCGTATTATTGTTGTATGCGTTATATTAAGATTTTAAAATATGATCTAGCTTGTGAAGAAAGATTTTAACACAGACTTTTATGTAATATTCTGCTTTGTGATTTAAGTGGTTGGCATCGGAATTAAGGAAAGGAATCTTGGCATATTATACATCTAAAAACTTATTCAGGCCTAATGTTGTTAAGGATTTGAAAGTAGAAGTTCTCTTTAAGGAAAGTTTTTGATGGAGACTAGGTCTGGATGTAACATGATTTTATGTAACATTTTTATTCGAGAACGCTGAAAGCAACAGACATATCGAGGGGCTGGACCTAATGTTATAACGAATCTCGAAGAAGTTGTGTTTGAAGATATGGGCTGGATTCAACTATTTTACGATAGTGTTCTATGGCGGGCTGATGTGGACATGGTGGTGAACGTACATATTCCATGAAAGGCTAGAAATTTACAGACTAACAGAGTGATATCCTTTCAAGAAATATTCTTCTCCGTGATATTATGTTACTGTAGAGTCACGATTATCCGACCTTCGGTTATCCACACTCCGTTTTATCCGGCGCTCTGTCATTTGATTTATTT
>NW_019059938.1:122545-143861 GCF_000696155.1 Zootermopsis nevadensis
CAGCGGCGCTGGGATCGTTGTGTTCACTCCCAGGGGAACTACTTCGAGGGTGATGGATGAATTTAATACCTGAGATAAGTGTACGGGTTTTTATAGGCGCAGTCTTGAAACTTTCCGATCGCACCTCGTATGTTTTTCTTTGAAGTACTGAACACTGTAAATACATAAAGATCTGTCATTTTCAGGTATTTAGGTGCTTTTGGGTGCGTGCTTTCATGAATTTTGCTGCACCAGCCCCAGGTTCGCACACACTTTGATCGCGGGTTCGAATCTTCCTCGGAGCACGGATATTTACCGTTATCTGTGGCGGCTTGTGTCACCAACTAAGTTTTCCTGCCTCTTGAATTAGCAAAACTTAAAAGACTCTAAGGGACAACAACACTAGCTTTGTCTTGTATTATTCTTTCCGCTCGTTCACAAACTTTTTTATAGCTCGTTTATAAGTATTGCTGTAAAAAGTAAAGTTTGTCCCACTATACGCCATGTAGGCGTTTGGGGTGAGTGGAGATATAGCTCCTCTCTTCCTTGACCTCGGCACTAGATTGGGGTGAGTGGTCAGCATCACGCCTCGGCCGGCTTTACCCCCGGGAAAGGACCCCGGTACCCATTGTAGAGGAGGCTGGGTGGGCCCCAGAGCCGGTCTGGACGCAGAGGCTAGAGGAAAAATCCTCTGCCACCGTCGGGGATCGAACCCCGGTCGTCCAGCCCGTAGCTAGTCACTATACTGACTGAGCTATCCCGGCTCATATAAGTATTGCTGTACTGATCTGTAATTCTTTTCTAAATTTCGCTGGTTCTCTGACCTTCTGGGCATTATATGCATATGAGGGGCGGTTTATACTGTTTACATCCACCATTTTTCAGCATCATTATTGAGGCAAATTTAAATTCCGTTTACTTTTTTACTTTGTGTCATATATATTGAACTGTTAAAGTTCTTTTTGTGCTGTAGGGCGTGTTTGCTCTTAAATATTGATTCTGGACTCTGTTTACGAAGGTAGTATTGTTCCCACATAAGTCCACACTACCGTATTGTTGGTATTGCAGACTGAAGAGAAATGATATGTACCGAGGTGGAGTGGTCTCCACCGGCTTGCTGCACAGAAAACAATGTTATAGTTAAGTGCTGGAAATTTCCATCCATGCGTTAACTCTTTTCCTCGTGTTTAATGCAACTCAGCGAAGGCTTCGTGTCACGGATATTGTCGATTTGTTTGGCACAGGATAATCTGGAAACTTATCCCTAAATTCATTCTGGCAAGTTAAATAAAAACCAGTCGCGCAGTGTTCGACAATAAGCATTCGTTGTACTTGTGAAAAAGTCATCGTACCACTTCGATTGCAAACGAGATGTGTATGTACGATGGTTACAATTTTTCATTCTGTTGTTTTGTATGGGTGCGAAACATGGTCTTGAGGGAGGAACATAGATTGCAGGTGTTTGAGAATAGGGTGTTGAGGAGGATATTTGGACCTAAGAGAGAAGACGATGGGACATGGAGAAAACTGCATAATGACGAGCTTAAAAAATTGTACTCCCGAATATTGTCAGGGTGATTAAGTCGGGAAGTATGAGATGGGCGAGGCATGTAGCGCGCATGGATGGGACAAGAGGTGTGCACCGGGTACTGGTTGGGAAGCCTGAAGGGAAGAGACCGCTGGGGAGACCTAGACGTAGATGGGAGTATAATGTCAGGCGGGATCTATGGGAGATAGGAGTTGAAAGAGACTGGATTTTGTTGGCCCAGGACAGGGTCCGGTGGAGGGCTTTGGTTAATCGGTGATGAGCCTTCGGATTCTGTAAGGCATCTAGTTAGTTAGTGAGCCTTTATTCTTTTGGGTTCTCTGATTTCTGTACATTTCCGGTGCTCGAGTTTCGTAACTGTTGTTCATTCACACACACCTCACCTCTCTTCTCATTCCTTCCATGGCCTATTTCTTGAAGGTGTCACATGTTTTGCCCTACTTTTTCACGTGTGTCATGTAGTGGTCAATTAATTGTTTCAGCGAACCCTATTCCTGTGTTATTTCTCTTGCCGTGCGTAGTGTAATGATGTACCTCTTTCGTCCATCGATTATATCTGACACCCGGTTACGCCTAGTCACCCGTAAAACATCTGAAACAATTTATTTCTTCTGTGTTAATTTTACCTGTTACTCTCTGGTTTTACAGACCTCCGGTATGACACAACTTTTTGTCCACCTACTTTCCTTTGCATAGACCCCCCTTGCAATTTACACAAAGCTAATTGATGTGCCGGAGACGCTTAAAGGCCCCCAGTTCGAATTTTTACCGAGTGACTGGCTTTCCTACTCGTGATATTCTTCAGTTTTCTTTCTGTATGCTGGGACAGTAACATAAAATAAACCGCGGCCGTCTCCTTCCAAATGCATTGTCTTCTTGATATTATTAATGCTTTATATAACTTCTGACGCGTACGCTTAAACAGTGTCCTCTAATAACGTAATGATTGCTATTCTTATTCCTGCTCTGACTTGCTAACACATTTCCTAATATTTCCTTTGTAAGTCTAATTGGCATCCATGTGATTTTACGTGTTGTCTTGTAATATGTGTGATAGATACTTCGTCTCTCACCGTGAGGAAGGAATTGGGGATGTTTGGAATTTTCGTGGGGAAGTAAATGCAGGCTACAGAAAATTGCTTAATGAGGAATTCAGTAATTTATTTTCGTCACCAGATATGATTAATGCAATAAGATCCAGGAGAATTGAATTAGGGGGGGATGGATGTGAGATTCCGGATTGGATTTATCTGGCTGAGTGTATGGATCAGTCGCTGGGTGTTGTGAGCACGCTAATGAATCTTGCCAAGCTAAACTGTCACCAACGTATCTTAAAAACTTGTTCTCCACTAAGTTAGGTATCGTTTATTCAATGATCAATCGTTTATTGAACCTCTTAATTTTCTGTATAGAAGATGAGATGCTAATGACACTGTTTCGTCTATAATAGCTTTCCGATAACTAACTGCCCAGAAATGTGATTTATACCGGGATGTGGCACCGAGATTGAATAGCACTGGTGAAATACCACCACTGTAATTCATGTAGTATAACAATGTTTTAATGTCATCGTCTAATTGACTTACTGGTGGAATGTAGACGACATCAACAATGGGATTAAATGTCACATCAGGTCCGTCTATTCATTGTGTTGTGCAGCGCGTGGTAGTATAAGCAAGCAACCTCATGCAACTGCGTCTCGCTGAAGCTGTCCGGCTGAAGTCTGTGTTATTACTAGACCCTTTGTGGCGAGTATCCATCTGCAGCGTGACAGTTTTCCGCTTTTATGGAACCTGCAGTTTCAATACAGTATGAACATTCCCGTCACTTTACCCAGGCGTGGAATGATTCAGTCCAGTTAACATTTTTAACATATGTAAGATTTGAGGTTTTCACAGCGGTGAGTATGAAGATTTCTGTCTTCTGGGTTGTCGCGCTGTGTAGTCTGGTCGATGGTAACAAACGTTTCAGAGGTCATACTGCCTCCGTCTTCAGGGCGATGAGTATGAAATTTCTGTCTTCTGGGTTGTTGCGCTGTATAGTCTGGTCGATGTCAACCAACGTTTCAGAGGTCATACTGCTTCCGTCTTCAGGGCGATGAGTATGAAATTTCTGTCTTCTGGGTTGTTGCGCTGTATAGTCTGGTCGATGTCAACCAACGTTTCAGAGGTCATACTGCTTCCGTCTTCAGGGCGATGAGTATGAAATTTCTGTCTTCTGGGTTGTTGCGCTGTATAGTCTGGTCGATGTCAACCAACGTTTCAGAGGTCATACTGCTTCCGTCTTCAGGGCGATGAGTATGAAATTTCTGTCTTCTGGGTTGTTGCGCTGTATAGTCTGGTCGATGTCAACCAACGTTTCAGAGGTCATACTGCTTCCGTCTTCAGGGCGATGAGTATGAAATTTCTGTCTTCTGGGTTGTTGCGCTGTATAGTCTGGTCGATGTCAACCAACGTTTCAGAGGTCATACTGCTTCCGTCTTCAGGGCGATGAGTATGAAATTTCTGTCTTCTGGGTTGTTGCGCTGTGTAGTCTGGTCGATGTTTACCAACGCTTCAGAGGTCATACTGCCTCCGTGATCAGGGCGGGTAGGGGCAGGGTAAGTTGAGAGAAGCTTTCAGCCCAAGCATTACCGTGACGATTCTATTCGATCTTGTTTGTACTTCTGTTGTTTTCACAATTCATTATTTTATTTCTGGTTTTATAAGGTATCATATTTATGGGTAGACCTACAATTTCACAGCTATTGCGTGTGCAGGCCGGTAAATAACTCAGTGTGATATTGGTCCTCGGTACACCAACATTGACCACCGCCGTGGGATAGGGATGGAAGGGTTGATTGGCATTTCTCGATACAGGATAAGGAATATGCTTAGGGGTTGCACCCTCCGGGTTGATAGCTACATGTACCGCTGTGACACATCCCATCCGATTACTAAAGCAACTGCGAGAGGTTCTGGGAAGCTTTCGTGTAATCAGCAAACTGGTAGAAACAAATGTGAAATGTTGAATATGATCGAAACTTCTCGGGAAGAGAGTTTCATACAAAATTTTAGACAGTAAATCTGAAGAGAATATAATACTTCTTCAATGGTAGATCGAAAATATTAAAACGACTTTGTAGAGAAATATAGTTTGTGTTTAATGCATTCATGTGGCTAGGAATAGGGACCAATAGCGGACTGCTTTGAACACGGTAATGAACATTTGGCTACCATAAATGGAGGAATTTACTAATTAGAGGATCGACTAGAAATTCTTACGAGAAAGATAGTGTGCTCTGGTTATTGCATGTCACGTAGTCTGGCAGTTAGCTTGTGTTCACGTATGTCATACTTTTAAATTACATCAGATATTGTTCACGTTTATAAAAACAAAAGAAATGGCCAGCATGCAACTTCAGTGACCTTAAGAGTCTGTGAGCAGTCAGTAGGTTTCCTCGAAGCCATTATGGCGATACGCGCATCAAAATAAAACTGTACTTGCAAATAAGTAAGTGAAAGATATAAATACGTAACACGTGATGGACAACAGGAGAGAAGAGTAGTAGAAATATGTTCATGTTGGTAATGACATTGTACGTAATTGGTAGTAATATGTTACAAAAAGTGAACGTAAATATAGAAATTTGTTTATTACTCGTAAAAGCCACTAAGGTTCCCATCCCAGTGACGCATTCTGATAAAAGCAATGAGGAAGGCTGTAAACAAGTAAACCAAGAGCAGTTAGAACGTGATAACAAGATTATGTAAAATAAGCTGTGTCACATATTAATTAAATAACCAGTGCATATGTTTTAATAAATGAGAATGTACCACAACCGAAGAATTTTAGCGAAATTTAAATGTAATATTTTTCAGATATTTTAATTTGTTTAGAAAGTCAAAGTTTTAAGATGTGATAGATAATTTTAATTATTTAAAAAAAAATCACATATTATAAGTATAAGTGCGCAATAGTGTCTAGTGTGACTGAAAACGTATTTGAGTATACGTATAACGCCCGCTATAACTTATATTTTTAGTGTTTTACAACAGAACGTTACGAAACATATCGCCGTGATTGATGTAATATATAGATATATTTTTGTCTCAGAAATATTTAGCACGACAGTGTACTGATTTATGAATCACTTTCTCTTACAAACTGTTACCGTGCAAGGCGGCGCGTTGTTCCTGACCACAGCCTGTGCCTACTACAAGTTCCGCTGTTGTTTTCCCAACCATTCCTTACCTACGCGATCGAAACTGCCCGTTTCTGTGCTGTTAGGATCGGGCACTTTGGGTGGTAATTAATTTCTCAGCGTCAGGTCATCAGCCGGGCTGTACATGCAGACTGGGTGCAAGATGGATGGAGGCTAATCCATTATGGCTGATGACGAAGACTTCCATTTCAGGATAAAACACGATTATTGGACCTAACTAAACAGAGTTGTGCGATATAGCTGGTTATCTACGTATGGGATCATTTGTTAGATGCAGAGATCATCTGTCTTTGTTCTAAACTCTTACCTCTGTAGTATTCTAGTTGAATCTCCATCCTTTTACCACCAAAGTTGTTTGTAGTTTCGTTAGACTTTCCCCGTGAATCCCAATATCACTCCTATCCTCCTCATTCTTCTTCTTCTTCTGCTTCTTCTTCTTCTTCAACCGTTTCGGTAAGTTACCCAACATTTCGCAGTGTTCATGATGGGGCGATACTTATTCTATGAAGTTGGCTGTCTTCTGGGTTGTAACGCCTTATAGTCTGGTGGAAGTTTATCGACGTTTCATAAGTCCCTGCTCCCTGTACCACGGCCTCAGAAACGTCGGTTAATTCCTACGAGATTCCATAAGACATCCAGCTTCATACTCGCCTCCATGATAATATGAAATCTCGCTCCTCGCTGTAGGCCTAATTTCTCAGTATCGCCATAAGCTGATACGTATTGGTTTATTTAACGACGCTTTATAAACTACGTAGGTTGTTCAGCATCGAATAGCGGGATAGTTGTGAATCATGAAATATAAACGACGTTAGTAAGAAGACTGGTCTAGAAGTAAAATCGAAGGAAACTAAACAGTGTATGAAGATGGCTGTCTTCTGGGTTATTGCGTCGTTTAGTCTGGTAGAAGTTTAAACAGTATGTTCATCCTCGTCTTAAAAATATACGACCGAGTGGGGGTTGAAATCTCGGCCCAGAGACCTGCTAGGTAAATGCTGGGATGGTGTCTTAAACTAGGCCACGGCCGATTTATTTCATATCTTCTCCAGATTTTTTATTCGTGAATCGTCTTATTTTTCGATACTATATGGTATAAGCTTCTGGAAGCGTCGTTAAATAAACCACTTACAAGGAAGTAAGTAAGTAAGTAAATCAGAGGTGAAATTTTGCACTCGTGTAGAACAGATGGTGTTACAGTTTTGTTAAGTTGCATTACGATCTTTACGTTGTAGACATAAGATTGAACTTAGAAGATTCTCAACTTCTCGAATTCTTTTTCTGGCGTCAGGCGTGTACATCACTTTTTTCCTTCAGTAAGTCTGTTGTCTCGGTCCCATAATTCTTTGAAATATTAAGAATATGAGGGTTTCTCAAACTCACTCTAGCTCTGTCTACCTTACTCTTCCACTATGCACTATCTTACGCATTCTGGCATTCTCTCCTGACAGCTTCACTCTCGGTTCACCGTCTCGACTTATCGATCCCAATGCCTGCAACTTGCACTTCAGAACATGACAGCCGGAGTCAGAAATAAGGAGAAACAACGTTATAAAACAGTTCCATATATTTAACGTGTAACGAATTGGACTGACATGCACTCCTTATCATTTTTTGAATTACTGTGCTCGCAGCTATCACCGGTAGCATTGTCCTGTGGCTATCCTTTAAGACATACGTAACTGCAAGGACAAGTGTCCTTAATTATATATGTGCTTATTTATGGTTTATTTAGCGACGAAGCCAATAGCCCAAACTACGTAGGTGTGAATGGTAGGATGATAAATTACTCGAAGTTGAATTACAAAGGATGTGGAAGAAAACGTTTGTGGCCAACTTTAAGGTATTAATCCGTCATTTGTCACGTTGGATCTAGGAAATTAACGAAAAAATAACTTATTATAGCCTGCCGGAGGATCAAGATTTTAACCAGGGACTTCCCGAATACGAAGTAGGAGTGTTAACCATCGGACCGAAACGTTTGGTGCACCTTTGGAAAGTTAATAGCTGCTCAGCCACACAACAAATTGTTCGCCTTGTATGAAACCCTTTGTAGATTAAAGCATACCAATATAACCAATACGCTTGAATGCAGTGGATCGCTTCCTTGTCTCATGTGTAAATGTCGAAGTGGAAATCAGTCAGTGTGTTTTCATGCAATTAATTTGTAGATTCCTCAGCAGCTCGGTATGCGTATCGTAGCTCACAGTCCCAAACCATGCATTGACATGTGGACAGAAATTGCTTACGTGTAGTTCAAGAAATCTGAGCCTTTAGACGGCGTCACTGTTGCAGAAGGAAGGTGTCCTTACGAGTGGAAGCATTTTAGGGCGACGTCACAGGTCTTTCTTGTTACAGAACACACGGTAGGCGTCGGTGAACATCATATCCTCGTCCTATGTAACTTCTTTTTTGCGCAATTTGCTTCAGATCTGAGAGAAGCGATGTCATTTATTATGAAATTCGACCGAAAGATGAGAACACCATTTTTTTTAAAGAATCAGACATATTATTGAGCGTTAGTGTAGAATGGTAATGCTGGTGGATGGTCTGTAGGCCTTTATTGTGATGATAGTTCTCTCAGGAAATCTGAGGGATTCTGTCTTCACCCTGGTTTATGCTACCGAGTTTGTTTTGCTTTGAAACTGTGCTATTATTTTATGCAAATACAATTCGTGTTTCAAAATCGACGAAACCCAGAAAAGAAAAGAAAAAAATATGTGTATGATAAAAATAAAGTCCTAAATATAAAATTGATAGTTATGTTTTTGTGGGGGGTGGGGTTGTTTCGATTATATTCGACTAGTCGCTTTGACCGCTGCTCAGGAATTGATGTATAGAAGCTATCGATATGACAGGATGTATTGGAGACGAATAACGTATGAGAAATTTTACAGAGCGCGTTCGGAAAATATCCTGAAATGTGGCGCTGTGCTTGAAGTTCACTTTTGCAGCCAAACTGCGTTAAAACTTGAATAGAGCGTCAGTAAATTGTAGGAGTCAGTGGGTACTGTAGAACTGAATATATTTATCAGCTCCTGTAAGATATGCCAGTTCTATTTAATTTATTACACAGCCATGTTCTAATTACAAGCCATAAAGAGACAGCGTTGCAGCCGGAAGATGTGTGTTCTTGGCTTCCGGCTTGTGCTCTTGTCTTGGAAGTTGCAGGCACGCGGAAATAATTTATACTGAGGAACAAGACAAAGATATTTTGGGTTCCTCATGCTGTGGTTTAAGGACATTTCAGATGCCACTACTTGTTATTTCTGGAATAGTAAAATATGGTGGATAGTGGGTTATTCAGCGTCAATAATACGATAGAATGACGACGTTTGATCAACTTCAGAGGATTATGTAGGTAGCAGTCATGACCTTTTTGAACGTAATGTCCCGTCATCTGCTTTGAGGGTCTGAGAATACGCTCGAAAGCAGTCATGATGCCCCAACAGAGATTCCAACCAGCTACCCTTCGAGTGCATCTGAGGAGCTTTGCAGTTTGAGCTGAGTTGTTCTGCAGTGACATAGGATCGTAGTGAATATCTTGTAGATTTATATCATCAGGATTAAGGTAAGTAATTTGTCGAACCAGTGTAGCCACTACAATTGTATTTATGTCGGAAAGGGTATTAGAGGAAGCTGCCATAGCATAATTTAATCTACTGTGCGATAATTTACCTAGAAGTAAGGAATACCACGAAAATTATCAGATTATCCTGTCCCCAGGCCGAGTTTGTAACCCGAATCTCACGAATATGAAGCATGAGTTGAGAGTAAACCCTTAACGGCAAGATACGGTGTTAGGGTATAAATTATTCTGTTAGCTTTGTAGTTAACATAGTGTGGACGGGTGTGGCCACAAGGCGAGGATGGAGCTTCAAGTGAAGGTGCATTTTCGTTGGCTACAGAGACTCTTTGTAACAGTTGCAGTCGGCCGAGGATTTGTCACATTTTTATGTTTGTGGATGGACACTCCACTTTTAAAATAACTTAATTTCGTTTATTTTGTGTGTAATTGTGGTTGTCGCCGTTTGATGTCGATCGTGCCCGTCCGTTGTAGTTTGTTAATTATTGCTTAATTATAGACGGATGTTTGCAGCAGACAGTTAATTACATAACTGAAGCTCAAGTACATTATGCGTGCTATTCATGTGTTATGCAGTAGTTTATTTGTGCTGCTGATAAAATTATTATCGTTTTCGTTGATCGCTTATTCTATTTACAACATCGTCAATTGCTTTATGGCGATAATAATCAGGAAGGGAGTAATAAATCAGTAAGTTCGTATGGTTTTGAAAAGCTACTCTGATTTTCGAAAAGTGTTAATTAATCGGTGTTTTTTGATGAATGTATTAGAGACTTCGCGTTTTTGTGTACATGTGGAATGCACATGAAGTAATTCAGTATGAATTGAGAGATTCAGTGATGTGATTGCTATTATTGATGTTGATAGTAATTTGCATTTTATGAATACAAATATTCGAATCATAAATAGAATAATTCTAAATTATTTCATATAGTTTATTTCGTGTTCCTTTTGTATTTGCTGTCGCGTTCTTTGTCATACAAACCTTTATTAACAACTCCCATAATACAACCTTTCGGACCGTGTAAACGTCGTCTGTTTCATGATACTTGTTCATCTGCAGGGGTTTCTTATTAAGAGAGAAATATTACTATATTTTATATTTAATACGCTAAGTTAAAATGCTTAAATTTTTACACTGTATAATATATTTCTACGTAATTTTGTTGCGTACACTGTATTGAACTGTGTACATACAAACCCACTGCATCCAGCCAGTTAACCGGATTCGTGCAAAAATTACAATTCCTTGTGTGCTGTGGTGGCCTGCGGTTTGTCATGTTTATCGTCGGTTGATGAGTAAGTAGGTGTCTTAAGTTTATTGTTTGTGCATACGAATGATACATTTATTTATAGGCCGCTTCTCATTGTCTAAAATATGCAGGGTGATTCAAAAGTCTCTATACATAGGGAATAATCACTCAAAGGAACGCATTCGAAATGCATTTACGTGCGTAACACCAGATGTGTTAACGCGAGTTCACCATGAGTCGGAGAGACGCATCCGTATGTGTTTTTAAAGAAATGGCAACCATGTAGAGCATGTTTTGTGAATAAAGTGACAGTTTGTTAAAAAACTGACGATTTTCCCTATGTATGAAGACTTTTGAATCTTCCTCTGTATTAAACATCCTGGGTATGTGCGACCTTTCCGAGTGTTTCTGTTTCTAGTCCTCGGTCATTTTCCCAACGAGACTTGTGTCATCTCCAACTCCATATTTCTTTAGTGTTTTTTCTCCTAGTGTGTTCGTTAGTGCGCTTATTTCATACCCTCAGACACACACGCTGTCAGAAAGACAGCCGAACCAGCATGAACATAGAAGAATTTGGATGTTTGCTGTTAGGAGTTTGACGTTTATTTATTGTGTTTCACTCATAGTACCTGTAAAATTATTTTTCACGGATTACGTAATGAACTGGAAATTTAAGATCTTAATAACTCGTGTCTCGAATGTACACCCGCATTTATAAGCGTTCTCTAATGGCAGAGGATCGCGATCTACTGATTTTCAACCTAAAATATATTATATTGCTGTTGTTAAGAATAAATTACACTGTATGTTGTTTTTTTACTCATATTACGATTCTTACGCTGCATGGGTTGTAAAACTCTAACTGATTTTGAATTGAAAATAATGTTTAAAGGATCGGACGTGACTGAGGAAACTCGTTGATGCTTCAGTCACAGTAGCCGACCCGATACTCGAATCCCTGACGTTTGGAGTTCGAACTTACGCCGAATGGTTCAGTAGATCAACTCTACAGTAGAAGAGACGCTGACCCAAATATGATTGTAGGCCGAAATAAGAGAAGAAATACGTCCAACTGTCCATTTAGTTTTTCCAGTAGGCTTTTATTTGACGTCTGTATTAGGACAATAATTTATAACGTCCGTCTGTACTTGCAGTTGTCAGTATGAAATGCCCTTTTATCTTCTCCGGAAGGAGGTAACAGTGAATTACGGGCGTTGAAATCCGCTACGCCTTTTTATATCTATCGACTTGCCAATAAAATCCGAGTATCATATAGCACGCGCCGCAATTCCCCATCCAGTTATTTTCTTCAAGTAATCTTTTTTCTTTGAAGAAACCGTACAGTTTTTCAAATAGACGTAGTTATACTGAACAGTACAACATAAACTCTGCATTTTAGAGCACAGATACTATTTTCCCTCCGAACGTCGCAATCTGATATGGTCTGTAATCGGCACAGCCTATTACGTGATCACCAGGCAGAATATACTAATATTAAAAACTACGTACATTTCCTCAAAAGAACAAGATGGAATAGCTAAGGTTGTAGGGGAGGAAAGTCCCTATTCGGGAACTACTTTTCAGCAATCATAGGATGGACGTTTGTAACGAAATCCATTCTGTGTATGTGTGTATTTATATACACACATACACAGAAAATTGGAAGTGGTAATATGTTTATTATTTTATATTTCGTGTACTAACAACGGAGTCAACTTAACGTTTCAGAAGTTAAACAGAACAGATATGTAATTTCTTGTCATTTGTATTGTGTGGTTCACATGAAATGAAAGATCGAAATGTATAAAAAGTTGTTAGCGAGTCTTTTTTTCCTATTCGGTAGATCTCGGATTCAAATTTTATGTCGGAGGCTGGCCATCCTGACTGAAGTCGTTGTCGCTGAGTGGTCATAACACATTTACATTTACTGCTGTTAGTCCAGCTATAACCTAACCTAACCTAACCTAACCTTTACTCCTCACTCCCAAACCTCTCACAAACACTCGCGTACTCCCCGAGCCAGTGACGTGACTTACGACATAAAAGTGGCAAAGCTAAGTAATTTTATCTGGTTCCACCACATGTTCAGAAGAAATGAAGAAAACTGATAAAAGATATTGATTTTGGAAACCTATGTGGAAAATGGCCCTGAAATGGGGAAAGGGGATCGTAGCAGTTGAAACTGGAATTCATAGTTCGACAACGCGTCCTATTGACTGGTAAATGTCATAGTGGTCCATTTCGATATTTATGCGGACTCTTCGGGTCTTTCTAAAATTTGAGAATTCAACAGATTAACCATTTATGCCCATAGTGTAACCTATTAGTCGGATGGTAAGAAATGCCATTTTTAGCAACTGTATTGTCAAATTCCTCAGCTATTATTTTTCTTTTGCCAAAACAGTTTGCATTTTACTTGCCCCAATCATGTCTGTTCAACTGACACTGTCCTGTCATTGGGTATTTCAGTCTGCTTTATGTTGCAGCCTGTTTTCCTAAGACCCATTTTAATATTATCCTCCGGTCTTCCCCACGAATTAGTGTGTGTATTTCGTGTTTCTCATCCAGATTCTATAACTAGCCGTCGCAAAATTTTTCATTGCACATTCCGAACATTTTTTGACTCTGGTCATTCGATTTGCTCTTAAATGCGTGTCTTTGGGTGGACATATTAAGAAGGCAGACATGCAGTTTAAGTAGACATGTTATTTTGTTCCTTTGGCTAAATACCAGATCATAAATGATTGGCCATTGAAAATGATTCTGCTGAGGCACTGTACGTCGTGGCGAAGATATCCCTACTGTCCATCTGGGTATCGGACCACTGGTGCCAACACCTTTTAAGCTAGAAACCATTTGGCCTTGTATGAGATTTGAGGTTCTTGGTGGCGGTTGAGATGTCTACGTTCTTCTGGGTTCTGATGCCGCGTTGACTCATAGGTAGACACCAACGTTTCGAAGAAAGGTGCTGTCTCCATCTTCACTCCTGAAGATGTAGACACTTTGTTTCCTGAAATGTTGATATCTACCTACGAGTCTACGTGACGTCACAACCGTGAATAACGACGATAATTTGGTCATATGGACCGGAACACACACTGATGGTGTAATGACGTTGTTAGATCTTGGATAATGTGATCATATTTGTGCTGAATTTCAGGGTCTGTTCTGAATCTTTTTTTTTAAATGTTGGATTATAACCACCTTAGTCCATTTCGCGCTTCGTGCTTAACGTACTGGCTCTATTGGTGCCATTTCCGGAGGTAACCACATTTTATACATGTTACGATGTTAACAGTGATACTTGTTACGGTGTTTTTAAATTATGTATCAAGCAGAGGCTGTGTGCGGCTTCTCTGATTATCAGGAAGGCGTGTATAAATTATTGGATGTAAATGCCAAGGAATATTATTCATGATCGACGAGGAACTGTTCCCTCCCTTCTACGTATTGCGTGATGCTTCGTTTGTAGTTCAGTAGCCGCCGTTATTGTGCTCGTGACCGAGCTCGTGAGCAGTGGTGTCAGCTTGAAAGGAACAAATATCCCGCGTATAATAAAGTGTGCTCTTGCAGGAAGGGGTCTGTTGATCTCTCTCAACGACCTTGCATGTCGGTGGACCATTCGAACTCCCTATAAGTTTAGAAAAGCTCAGGACGAGATTGTTAAGCGTTCTGTTTTTCTTTGTTCAATTTTCTGTGGTGTGTGCGGTATATGTGTTTTTTTTTTTGTTTTTTTTACTTTTATTTTTAAATCGTTGGATTTGGTTGCGGAGATTCTTACAGTCACTGAGCTAATCAGTAAATTCCTGGTATTGTTTGGAAATCGGTTTTATTATAATTTTCAGAGGAACTCGCCATTAAACCCTGTTGTGAGCCATATTAATCCATTCCATACCCCCACGATGTTTATTTGAAGATAACTGTCTTTTGGTATGTTATACCTTATAGCCTCTCCCCTCCAAAGGCAGTATCTGATTGGCTGGCTGGCTGACTCCTGTCTTATTATTTAGATTTGTCTTTTATCTGAAATCCTGACTCAAAGAACGTGTCAATGGATAGAAAATAATATCGGACCTCTACCAGTAAGTACCTTAGTTGAACTCTGCATTAAACTCATCTGTAAGTAGGCCACACCAAGCTCTGACTTTGATAAACTTGAATCATCCGAGTTTTGGTCTCACAGCCAATAACTGTGTAAGTTATTACAACTCCATTTTTCTAAAATCCCACATCTGTAGGATTCAAGTCTCCACACGTGGTCTTTCTAGCCGAAGTGAAGTCTGAAAATAGGAGAACGAAGCAATTATCATTCCATGGTTTGATTCTCGAGTGGGTGTCATGCTCTAGAATTGAACCTAGGAACTTGAGTTATATTTTTGTTGTTCAATTATTCTATGTGTCTACTGCGGCGTTATTTGCCCGTGATCAGGTGATAGTAACAAGAAATTGGTAAAAGGTACATAAGTACAGAAGCTAAAGATTGTAATTTAACTATATCAATAAACAAGATCATGATTGTGACGTTTAGAGGAAAACACTGTGTAAGATAAAAATTGTTGTATATAGGAGAAGGGTGCTAGTTCTTACAATTTTCAATTACGATTTTTTGTACATTTATTCTTAAAATTTACAAAGTTAGCAATTATGGCTTCAGGTACTACTGCTCTTCGACTATATTAATAACATTTTTTCAATGGCCTATTCATTTTTGTTTCATCACAAAACTTGTTTATTTAAGAGAAGGCGGTTTGTAACAATGCGCCCTGTTATGGTGCTAGTTGTTACAGTGAAGGGGAAAATTGTTACAGCACATTGTATTAGTAAACAGAAGGAACAATTCAGACCTTTATTAAGTAATTAATTACAGACAATATACCAATTACAATGGAGACGCAATAGATACGAGATTCGTGAGATTCTGCTGCAAATGAGTGATTTTAAACTAAAATATAACATCTAGCCCCCTTCACCCCTACGATAAGCCCATTTTTAGGGTACTGCCTAACATCAGCATACGGCTCTTAAATATGGATATTTGCAAAAGGAAACTGCAGAAATTAAATTTATTTGGTAATTTCACTGGCTGTACATTAAACGTTCAAACTGGAAACAAGAATTAGAAATGAATTCAACATATTTTATCATCATCAAGAATTAGTTCTAAAATTATAAATCACTTCACACATTTGGGAGACTCGTTGGATAAGTAATGAGTCCCGGCGGTAAGCCTCTTCTCAAACAGGACGGTACAACACAGAAAGACGAAGGAAAGAAAATATCTATACCTTGAGCGGGATTCGAATCCGCGATCTCAGTATTCGAGTAGCCAAGATCCACGCCTTACCCGGTGTCCTACGTGAGCGATTAAATGGCGAGCGGTGCGAGTTGCGTGGGTGGAGCGGAAATATCAAACTGGCTGTTTGTGTGGCGCTGTCCTATGTTACAGCGAAGCAGTCAACGGTAAAAGCCGAGATCAAATATTTTGATATTTTCGCGCAGGTCGCTGCGCTGGCCAGTAAGGCGCATGCGCAAGAAAGCTCTGCCTGTGCAGTACACGGAAGGGGCATGCGCAGGAAGGCCGTGTGCTTCTATTGCGATCTCTCACGTAGGACACAACAAGCGATTCCCTTATATCATATGACACCCCATGCTGCTTATGCAGCTCGCTTGTTATCGCTTACGTAGGACATGCCTTAGACTGCGCTGCCACTGACTTCTTCAACATGTTTAATGTAAATTATATTTTTCGGGGTAAGAGTTCATTGGAAAGATGGTTGTCTTCTGGGTTGTTGCGCCGATGAGTCGTCGCCCTGATAATGGAGGCAACAAGGACCTTTGAAATGTTGGTAAACTTCTACCAGACCACACGACGCAACAACCCAGAAGACAGCCATCTTCGGACTCAACACCGCGAAAACCTCAAAACCTACTTAGACTTGATTGGGTCTGTCATGTGCAAAGAATGGAACCAGAAGCCATTTTTAAGCAACAGTGGGGCAGTACGACTCACTGGACGCCCAAATTTCGTTGGAAAGAGGGACGGACGGAACGGAACGGATCGGTAGGTCGAAATTTTCAAACGTAGTCCCTGCTGCTGATGGTACACGGACCGCCAGTTTATGTGGTGTGAAATGTAAGGTGCACGGTTGTTTCGAACTGCGGTGCAAGATGGAAGTTGGAAGATAGATTAGCATACGAACTTCCATTATTATTATTAGAGCTCAACCATATTTCAAGCCGGTTACCTCTCTGTCTACAAATTCGTTAAGCACTGATTATTTCTTTGTGGCTGGGGTTCGGTTCTAGGTTTGAGAAATTATTCTTCTTCTCACCACCACGTCAAGGCTCGCTGTGAGGCCATTTTTCCTACACAGTGCGTACCTGTGATTACGAATAAATTGGTCGTTGATCTCTGCTTAGTGTTGAGGTCTATCTCTGAGTTTTAGAACAGTGAATCCTGTTGCTTTAATGGCGTGACGTCTTTCAAACGATAAAAGTATTTTATTTTCTTCTCTCTCACAATAATGCGGGAATAAGTCCGATCGTCAGCCGTACTTTATTAATTATCATTAGTTAATCTTCAGCTACTTTTTAGTGGTTAGCATTCGTATTGTAAAGGTCTCCAACGATCCTGGGCCGAGAAATCCGTTATTCTGGCAGAGGATTCCGTTGTTTGTCTCATTCCCTGCAAGCTGATGGTAAAATTATATCTGAAATAGCAACTGCCTCGCACTTCCTTTACAATTCATCATCCGCAGTTATAAATTCACACTACTTAGCCATAACAGTTGACAAAGAGCCGTTAAGTAAATTGGGAATTAAACAACTCTGACGCTGTTAATGGAATGGTGAAAAATTCATAAATCGCTGCTTGGATTTGAGACCCGTCGTACATCATTACAGTCTGAACCACTGAATCTCAAGTTCTGCTTAAGTTCTCGTTACTTTACATTATCCTTCCATTCGTTTCCTTGGGTTTCTCGCCACCTAGTTTGTGCATATTTTATCCATCTCCATTAGAACTTCCTTTACATGTTGCAGAATTCCTGTGTGTAAGATTTTTTAGCTGTATGTGTCCGAAATGTTTGTGAGATGCTTCTTTGGAGAGGTTAATTCCTACGCCTTTAAGAATATTTTAAACACGGGTACTAGAGCAATTTTTCTCTCCCTTTTTAACGTTTATTCTTTGTTTATTTTATTTAATGAAATACCTATATATAGACAGAACCTCCTTTCCAGCATCATCACCCACCCTCGAGTTTCTCAGTGCTTGTTTTGAAAACGTTAATGGACCATTCACATAAGTGAAACGACTACCGTAGAGGCGGCTTGTAACTATCTTGCTGCTCTCCTCAACCCCCCCCCCTCCTCCTTTCAGTTACAGCAGCAATATATATATGAAAATTTCTGTCTTCTGGGTTGTTGCACTGTGTAGTCTGGTCGATGTTTACCAACGTTTCAGAGATCATGCTGCCTTCGTCATCAGGGCAATGAGTATGAAGATTTCTGTCTTCTGGGTTGTTGCGCTGTGTAGTCTGGTAGATGTTTACCAACGTTTCAGAGGTCATACTGCCTCCGTCATCAGGGCGATGAGTATGAAGATTTCTGTCTTCTGGGTTGTTGCACTGTGTAGTCTGGTCGATGTTAACCAACGTTTCAAAGGTCCTTGTTGCCTCCATTATCAGGGCGACGACTCATCGGCACAACAATGCCCACACGACATGAACGTGCGTTCTGTAATAATTATGTTAATTCAATATGCAGAAACATAAATACAAACGAAAACATGAGACATCCCAACATAACGCCATATTCATGTCTTATCACCAGAATGGAGTTCAAGAAAGTAAGTGATAATAAGTTCATGCCAATCATTTTCTAAACGTTAGCAGTATGCATGGTTGTGCGGAAATAAAATTAGAACTAGAACATGTAAAACGGTAAAAAAATACGGAAAATTTCGGGAGGAACGACCATGAGGTATTTTCAGGTGATTCCTAACATGTAAAGTATGTCCGTAAAATAATGGTGGGGTAACAAACAGTCATAGTTTTGGAACAGAGTAAGATAGAGACATGAAATAAACTTCAAAATAAAGAGAAACTCTCCAAGAATCTTGCCTGTTCAGTAGATTTCGATATGCGCTCCTTTAGTTGCCCTGCAGACATCAAGACGATATTCAAGCTCTTGCCATACACGACCGAGAACATCCGGTGTGATAGATGAAACAGCTTCAGTGATCCGTTCTTTCATATGGTCCAAATTTGTTATTTGGACATAGAACACTTGTTGCTTCACATCATGCCACAAATAAAAATCCATAGGGGTAAGATTTGGAGAGCGTGGAGGCCAGGCTATCCACCCTCCTCGTCTGACCCATCGCTGAGGAAATGTTTGGTTTGGGTAATCCCGCATGTAGGATTAAAGGTTCTCACGGCCGTGGCGTAATAAACGTCTTTGCTTTCTCCATCATGGCCCTGAAAATGGAGGCAGCAGTGACCTCTAAAACGTTGGTAAACTTCTACCGGACTACAGGGCGGTACAACCCAGAAGACAGCCATCTTTATTTAAACATGTCAACATTGCAACTTCATTTGTGGAAAATGACTTGACATTTCGGATTGTACTCCGTCTTTCCTGTAGCATCTCAAGAATGCAGAGTTGATATGCTGCGTCTCGTCCGTTGGTACCGCGCAGCAGTGGACTGGCGGAACGACCCGCATGGGACAGCACTCGCAACAAATAATTAAATAGCGTCCAGTTGGTTGTTGAAATGATGTTTGGTGCTGGATTTACTGCCACCGAAATGGCGGCGGCCGGTGGGGAGTTGTGTACTTATGCATGACGGCAAGGTGTACAGTAAACTCTCCTGCAACGCGGATTCTGTTACACTCGTGATAGTAAATGCGAAGAATTATTTGCCGAGCTTGGAAAATTCGATTATACGCGGTTTTCCAAACACGCTTTAGTTTTGCACGAAAAATACTACTGCTGGTTAGGTAGCTGAAGATTGTTTAGCTTTTGCGTAACAAACTTGGTTTTTTTATTCAGCATATGTACAAGTATAAATACTCAGCTCAACTGTCATATCGCGATCTTCAGCCCCACCCCACCCCCCGCGCGCGTCGATTCGTCTCACGAACTGCATGTAACCCGCGGTATCAATCTCGCTTTAAAATTTACCGTGTTAACTCGTGTCGTGTTAAGATGGCTGTCTTCTGGATTGTTGCGCTGTGTAGCCTGGGAGAAGTTTACCGATGTTTCAGAGGTCGTTGCTGCCTAAATTGTGCAGTTGGCCCAACACTCCTTTGATACGTATTTTACTTTAATGCTTAACTTTCCGTTTACGCTTTATTATATTACACAATGTATCCCTACTAATCCCACACAATATTAAGTTTGGACAACCCGATATCGTCGAATGCGCCGCTTTCAAGGAATGTTCCCCGCGTGACAAACGATGGTTTACTGTATTCTTCCATACAGTAGTGTGTTCGGTGGTGTGAGCCGGCTATCTCAATCGGTATAGTAACTGGCTGCGGTCTGGGTGATCGAGGCAGAGGATTTTCTTCTAGCATCTCGTATTTCGTTGGGGTCCACCCAGCCTCCTGTCTAGTGGGCGCCGGGTTCCTTTCCCGGGGGTAAAGCACGGCCTAGGCGTGACGACCCCATTGTAGCGTCGAGGTTGAGAATAAGTAGGAGCTATACGTCCTCTCCCCCAACTGCCAACATTGGCATGTAACGGGATGGTAGTTGGGGTGTTTCTTGTTTTGTACCACCAGGTTTCCACCAGACATATTCGAACGATTATCGGTGTCGGCTATTTTTTGTTTTCCGTTTTATTTCATCATGATGAGCTTCATCGTCAACATCGCTAATTAAGTTCTTGGATCTCTTCCGCTTGGTAGGATTAAGACGGTTTTATCTGTTTTCCCATTGTCCTTGGCTACTTCTAACCTTCTTCGGATTATATTGATGGAGGTAGTGTTTCTTAGTGTTCTAACCGTGTCGTATGCTTTGTTGTTTTTGTTTTATTGTCTTTTCAGTTCTTCTGTAAAATGATAGACCGTTCTGTAAGATACGATATTTTCCAACCCTTTTGAGGAAAACCCGGCTCTGTTCGTCCTAGTTAGTCCCTTGTTCAGTTTCAATAACCAACTGCCTCGTATTCGAAAGATTCTGTTTTCGAATCTCGGCCACATTTCGGGATTTTGTGTCTGAGGTGTTATTTCCGCCAGGCAGTTATTGCGGTAATACCTTAGTATAGGCTAGAACAGCTTTTATCCACATCTGACCAATGCATTTATATAATCACTCTTATAATTGACGCCACACAAGCTTTGTAATTGAGAAAGTGCTATAAATACCAAGAATCAACCAATCATGGGCAGTGGTTGCCATAATGCAGCTCGCAAGCCTCTGGTGTGAACGCCAAAGGTCCCAGAGGGTTGGGCGGCGAGGTACGGATGTTGTGTGATCCAAAATTATCATAAGAAAATTTTACCAAAAATTATAATTTGGGTTGTTCTGTTGTATTTTAGAGTTATATGTGTGGTATTCCATTTATGATGCAAACGCAAAACGTGATGTGAGCCATCGTTTGACATTGAGACTATGCGATTGTAGTAAACCACCTTCTAAAATAATTTATACTTTTAGATGGGAAGTCGTGTATTGAGATTTTTAAGAATGTGAACGGCCTGTCGGGTGTTTCGTTTTGTTTCAGGTAAATTTTACAGAATTGTAGTCCT
>NW_019059938.1:143881-169132 GCF_000696155.1 Zootermopsis nevadensis
TTCGTGTATCCATATTTTATTTAATGTTGCTTGTGAAGTAGTACATTTAGTCCGCCTCTGAAGCGATCTTTTCCAGCCGTTGCGACAGTTGAAGTTCGAAACATGGGCCTGGCTGGCTCAGCATAGCAGGTTATATCAGTCGTAAATGATTCTGATGACGATATATTACAGCTAGTATTACCGGGTTTCTGGACTTTGTCCATCGTCTAGTATTCCGACGTAATGAAAACAGATGCAGGAATACTAGACAAAGAGCAAAGCCCAGGAACCTAGTAATGTCAGTCGATTCTGTAGCCTACAATGTACGGTATTTTGTGAAAAATTAAAGAAGAGGTAGTTGTGGCGAAACATTTTCCTTAGCACTCCGGTTGCGTTCCTTGAAAACTCCGCGTAAATAGACTCCATAGACTCAACGTTAACAATTAGGATTACGTTCTAGAACATGTTTCCTTGTAACATATTTATCTGTATTACGTTATGGGCCTATACGAAATCAAGCAACCGAATGCTTTGTAACATACTGCATCTCAGTGTTTGGTGTGTGTCACTTCACGAGGGTTCGTATATACAGGGTATACACAAAAGAATGGTGCGGTTTCAAAAGTTAATCGGCATTCAGTTGGGGTAACAACCAGCTTTCCGCACCATTCTTTTGTGTATACACTGTAATTTAATTGCACTTGTGGTTGTACTGTATTATACTCTTCACTGTACTATGCAGTAATTTGGAATGAACGAGGAACTGGTCTTGGTCATAGTGTTTTTATGCGAATGCAAATTCAGTCGGAAGTGTTGGAATATTCTGTCAAGTCGGGCCGAACCGCTACTCTTCCTGGAAAACTCACTGCTGAATGGCATTCATCGAGAAGGGTTGAGGCAGAAACACGATAGAGCGGTCGAAATATGAATCCGGCACCCCTGGATCACTGTTAAGACACGTTACCTCTGAGCCATCGTGCAGGTGTCTTCGCTTCTCGTGTTCCCAGTAGTTTCAGCTGTGAGCTGTCCGACTTCTAGATCCGCAAGAGCAGAGTGAATTCGATTGTGAGCTGCAGTCTGAAGCCTTGCGTGCGATCTGACAGATCCGGCTCTGGGAATAGGGCTGGCTGTCTCCTGCAGCCGTCCAGTATTACCATGGGCTTAGATTTCTAAAGCGAGTAGGCTTTCTGCAATTTTGCTAACCGTTAAGAGTTACCAATTACATGAATGAAACAAAGGAAGTGCTCTCACCGTAAGGGAAGACGATAACTATCACTAGCCGGTGGCCACTAAGATAAATTAGCTTTACAGTTACTGGTGAAATCTGGCTCACTCGTGTTTCTCTGCAGTACCTCGTCTTCTGTCTGTCTGCCCAAGAGTAATCACACCGGAGGCTAGGTTTGCACGGAGTAACAACCATTGATGTGCTGTTTGTGGATGTGGAAATCTTGGAACTCGAGCGCACAGGTTTGACAAGGATGATGGATGTGGTGCATTTCGAGTCTTGCTTCAGAGCACATGTATATAGACTGCTCAGACTTTGTGTACCATTTCGTGTAGCCATAACAAATTTGCTAGTGGAATATAAATTAATGATTAAATTTACTCTAGACTATAGTGTCTGCACAGCGAAAGTGAGCCAAACGCAGAAGAGTTATCTTTCGTGAAACAGACTACATTCTCTACAGGCTGCTAATCATTAATCAATTAATTAAAATTATAATCTTGTTATATAAATTGACACATTAGTGGCAGTATTAAAATCACTAGCAGTGGCGTGGTATGTTTTATGGTTCGTACGAGTTAGCCCTTATTGATTTCATACCATTCTGCCCGTCTGTGAATCGAACCCAGGTCGTCCAACCCACGGTCATTTAATTTACGTCTTGAGTAATTATTCAACGTTATTCATTCGCCATTACTAGTGATACGGCGTTAAACTGTACTGAGACGGTGATAACCTGTCATGTAAGCATACATATAATCTAGCCTGTTGCACGTGTGTGGATAAAATTGAAATTTGCTGGGCAACTTCTGGTGTGAACTTGTTAAATCCGTTAAATAGTTCAGGAGATGAGCCATGCGGGCAGACAGTGCCGTGATGCATGTTGTACTTTATGATCTCCTTGCAAATGAAGTGTAAGGACACAGCTTAGCGCGATTGACCGCCTTTTAACTCAGCCGTCGCAATGTGGAGTCTTTCATGCAGTCATAATGTTGTTTCGCCGAGGTCTTTGTGTCTGGCCGTACATCAGTATGCTGTGGAACAAATAGGCTAGCCGCCTGCGTGTTAAGGGTCTGGTATTTACAACTTAACCTGCTATTTATCTGCGGTGTGGTTGAACTTCGTCATTTGTGGAGGAAAATCAATAGCCCGCCGTCTATTTTACCGCTGAAATTCGATGGTTTTGTGTTTATTTTCATTGTATATCTATAACAAGGTGGAATTCTGGGAAATGGGAATTCAAAAGGCGAGCTCGATGCATTACGGGCTTGCGTTCTTATTGACAACAAAGGAATTAATGATTAATGTTAAAAGTTTAGAGCTACGGACGAGTATTATTGAAAAAGATAGTTCATTGATAATGCTGAGATACAGTGAGCTGGGTTCAAGATCAACTTGGACTATCTGTATCGCCCCCCATTCTGATTTACGTTGGCTTGCCTTGCTACTAAATTACTTAAGTTCAGATACAAATGGTAAATTTTAAAAATCTCGACTCTTCGTTTCATGAGGTAAATTCATCTGGTAATTCAATGACATCTGCTTCAGTATATCACAAAGGTTCAAAATAGATTCGTTAATTTGTTCGTTTAATGGTTTTAAAAGTGTTTAAATTGATTCAAGCGGCCCTGCACTCTAATATTTAGTTCAATCAAATTGAACCTCTGAAGGCTCATTTAAGAGCTTGACTTTTATTACCCGGGCAAGGGAATTAGGAACTTTTCGTTTCATCTCCATTACGATGACCTGCCCTCTGTCCAGTTGGTACCAACGGTTGTTTGCCACCTACATCTAGGGCGGCGTTTCGCGAACTTTTTTCACCCGAGACACACCCTGATTTGTCAGACACTTGACGGCACACCACGAAATTTCGCTCACGAAAAGGGGCTATGAAACTGTACATGACCATAAATATGCATCAACATATAAATACTTTCCGTGTGAGTGTGTAGGCATATCAAAATATATAACAGGTGTTGAATAAAACTGACGATGATGAAACTGTGTGCGCGTGCGTTACGAATTGTAATTACTAAAACTAAGATATTTCATTTTGCGAATTATAAAGTGCGAATGTACAGTTTCTTGTAACAATTTGATGCACTTCTGAAACCTAATGCCGAACACCAGTTTCCCGCAACACATACTTTACGGAACACCGATCTAGATCTCAGCCAATCATTGCTCGCCGAACACTTGGGGTGATGTTTGCTGGAAGCGCAGGGCTTTGGGCTTTGGTTAATTCGGTTATGAACCTTCGGGTTCCCTAAGCCATTTAGTTAGTTAGTTTGTAGGCTTGTTTTAGAAATATTCTCAAGTGCACAGTTATACAGAATCCTTAACAGCTGTTAAAATATAAATATTATTTAATTAATAGAAACCTCATAAATTGAACTGTGGTAGTACACATTGATTGAGTATTGCTCCTTTTTATGTTATAAATAAATATCTCGCATTTGTTGAATGACAACTAAGAAGTATTATCCTGCTTCTATATATGAGATTGGGTTGCCGCTTGGAATTTGTTGGATATCTATATCAGAACCAAGATAGTATTTAAATATCACGTACTCACGAAAAATAAACGATAAATGTAAGTTGTGCTTTTTCGTTCCTTCTGCATTTTACTGGGACTAATTTTTGTTGTTTAATGCCACTGTGATGTGTATTTAATCGATTATATCCAACGGACGAATCGTCCACTAAATTAAACGACACTACAATTAACGACAAATTAACAAGTTCGGATTGCTGAAAGTGCTTAAAAAATGATTGTATATTAGATTTTATTTCATATAATTCGTACTGCGTCGGTGTAGTAAAGACATTACACTGAGTTTATGTAACATTTTTAGTGAGAGTAAATGGCGTCCCTCCTAGTGGTCTACCTTGTATTGTCTTGTATTGACGTGTTAAAATCAGATTTGAGGTTTCACTATGATGATATTTTACATTGTGGTCGTCTGGGTTATGATACCATGTCGTCAGGTGTTTACCAACGTCTCGGAGAAACATTCTGCCTCCATATTCAAGGTAGAAGTCAATCTGAAAACGAAAACAGCATGTTCCTCTATAAGTGTACTGAATATCACACTCCATAAGAACAAAAATTTCTGAACTTAAATTGTTTTTCTAGTGTCTTTAAATTGGTAAAGGAGCTGTATTTTTATGTATTTAATTATTGGTTTTTATAATATTGAAATTGTAGGCTAATGTTGTGTTTCCCACTACAGACATTTTCGTGGTAGCCATCCAGCCACAAGCTACACGTTTATCTTGGACCATTTCTGTGATACTCGTGTCAATATACTGAACGTTTCAGTAACTGATATCCGTAGATCTGCTTCTACTAAACCCGATTTCCACGAAGCTTCGCTACTTGGAAATATGTAACAGGACGATATCGCGTTTAGGGTGGATTCCTGTTTCTACAGTTTGCTTTTTGTATCCTGTCTATGAAAACGAAGCCACATTCGGGTGGAAAGACCCACATCCCTCCAACCAACACCGTTCAGGTAATCGATGAAACCATGTCACACGCAGGAAATAGCTTCACACTCCCGGCCGGCCAGTCGCTGGTAGATCGTTGTCACATCCCACGCAGTCTGCACAGCCCGTTTATTGAAGAATCTTTTAAATATTATCCTCTCAGCTGCGTCATGGTATTCCAAGATATCCTTTATTTAACGATGTTGATCTTGTTACTCGTAATGGTATGGACTTGTAAATAGAAAGTTTGTATCTACCTAGGAACCACATTGCGTTACAACCCAAAAGACCATCATCGACATTTTCACTGCCTTGAAAACGTAAAATCTTATATCTCTTAAATGATTTAAGTGGGTTTATTTCAGAAATAAAATTAGTTTAAACTGGTTTTGCATTTTATCTGTGTAGGAGGGAAGAAGGTGCCTTACTTCAAATAATTTTTTTCCCCAGAATTCATGATGTTTTCAGTCTAATTCTTTTTACATAATGTGAATTTTCGTTTCAGCCACGTAGCGGAAAATGAAGTATATGGAAGTAGTGATTTATTTATATTCAGATTCCATTGTAGTCCTGCGAATACTTTAAGAGAAATTGCATCTTGCAGTTTGTAGCAACTTACTGCGTGTCTCCCGGGAGATTTATCTGTGCCTGCTTTCAGCGTCTGGAAATATTAATTATTGCTATTCTTCAGTCAGGACTTTCGTTAGAAGTGACGCTGTACACCAGTAATCAACAAGTTTTCTGATTGACTTTCCTGTGGTTTTTCCGGCCCCCTCGAGACGAATACCGGTATAGAACCTCATATATGCCACATCAGCCATCTTTCAAGCTCGTAATCCAGTACATTCATAATAATCTTTTTATATCTTGCCGCTGTGTGACATGCAGTTGACATGGCGTCGGTAACCGACTTAACAGAGAAATTAGTTTAGTTTTACACAAGACGTGAGTGGCGCACTGCCCTTATACATAGCATCCATTTGTAATAGAGTCTTTGTGTTTTAGGCACACAGAGTCTACTCTAGTTTCTGGTTTTGGTACGGGGAATTAAATTAGCATAACGTTCTCCATTGCGCAGTTGGAGCTTGAAGGTGTGAAAAAAATCCTAAGGACACGGTTCGGAATCTGAGTTGACATTGTTTGTGATAACACGTCTCCTGACAATAACACAACTTTGTTAAACGAGTTACAAGTTAAGGAACTCGTTCAAGTCAAATTTGTATTGTACTCTTATAGGCAGTACTGTGGAACTGACTAGAAAATAAATGTATCGCATTCGGATTCAGCAGGTATTCAGCTCGGTTCAACAGGAAACTTCTTACTCATACCTCATTCAACATTTATAATCGTAGCAGTTAATACGGCGTCATTAAATGTCCAAGTTAACAAATCGTTAAGACATGTAAGATTATATCGAACTCTCCTAGTCTAGTAGGGCACATAGTGAAAGGTGTTTCTAACTTGAAACACTGGCCTGAGATTGCTTAATGTAACGAATGTGTCAGAGACCTCATAAAGTATTCTTATAAAACAATTAAGTTTCATTACAATGTTAAGAAGGACCTGCCACTGAGCCCTGTTCTTAGCCACATAAATTCTTTTTATATTAGGTCACATTTCTTTAAGACCCTTTTTAATATCATCCTCTCATCTAACATATTCTCTCAAGTAGTATTTCCCTTCACGTTTTCCATTAATTTTATGTATTTTTTTCTTATCTCTCCGATGTTTATTAAATGCCCCGCCAATTTAATTTTCGTTGCTTTAATTACTCTAAGAGTATTTGATGACGAACACAAAGGACGAAACTGTTCTGTAGCTTATGCAAATGTCTCCGTCATCCTATTATTTTCTCTGTCATAGGTCCATGAATTTTCCTCAGTACTTTGTTCTCATCCACCTTCTATCTCCGCTCTTCTGGATGAGAGACCAAGTTTTATACCAGTGTGGAGAAAGTGGTGAAATTATAATTTTGTAACTCTGTATTTTAATATTTACGTCTTTAGCTAGAGAGGAGTGGTAGCAAATATTCCCGGAATTGTATCCGTTCATTGCCTAGTCGTGAATGTAATTTTGATCTTTACTGTTCTCGCCAAATATTTTAATTTTGTCACATTTTCGGGCGACTGCTTTTATATTTACATTTTTGTCATGAATTCAGGATACGAGACATGAACTTACACATTACTTACTAATGTTCTCTGTGGCTGTTCCTAGAGCAGCCTCCGTAATTGTATTTAATATTTTTAATATATTATTTCTTAAATACTCAGTTCTGAGATAAGATTAAATTGTCTCAGTGTGTTGAAAGAATAGCGTGTCTCTGAATACATTATTTGCACAGAGTGCATGAAATGAACGCATAATACAGTCGTAGAGTCCGTTTTAATCAGTGTTCATGTTTCGCTACCGTAACTACTCGATTGATTCAGATGATATTTGGTGTATTATCGTGACTAAATTACGAATTTAATTTTTGCTTGCACTGTTCTCCTCTGTTTTACGTTAGGTCCAAATTTAAATGTGTCATATTCCTCGAAAATACGGCTTGGTGCAGAAAATCAGTACAGGCCAGTAACATTAAAAGTATGTTCTCCATATTTATAACGAGTATTTAAGAAATGATAACAAAAGCAGTATCTGACAGCGCAGTGTGACATTTGTAGTAGGATGAACTTAAATTTATGCCCGCAATAAATGAACAGCCAGACCAGAGATATATGCAAAGTTATCTTATTCCTACTTCATTTTATTGTAGAGCATATCGCATGGACAAGTAGTTTTTGAGAGCTTCAGGCCTTAAAAATGACGACAGAACATAAAGTTTTGCGCCGTAAACTCAAATGGGGAGTGTTTTTTTTTCTTTTTGCAAAGTTACTTTTCCTTCATAGCACAAAATATAACCATCACGTCCCCAGAGTATAATTTAGTATAAAACTCAAAGTTGGTTTCCGTTCATTACAGAGGGTTTACGGTTATCGTTATAGTTATAAGCAATGAAACATGTAGATTATGCTACTGATTTGATCCCATTTTAATGTGTACGTTCATTCTTGCTTTACTGCCGAACCAACCTGCCATTTGCAGTTCATGTGGCCTCAGGACACACATGGGTTTAGAACTTATACATTCTGGGATCGCGGTTTCGAATTTCGTTCAAGTGTTGAATGTTTGCATGTGTTGCACCGTGAAGATGGCCCTCTGCAATAGAGTCTAAAAACCAGCACGAAACAGCAGCACAAACGCAAACTGCTTAATTACACAGAATTTGTCATGAGCAAAAGATGAGATCCAGCTATGAAGACTTTTTGTGTAGCAAACCTTCAGCTTCCCCCCCCCCACAAAAAGTAATACTGAAACACTGAATATATTCTAGCAGGATTAAGGACTCTCTTCTTCACCAAGGGGCCTCTTTTCTGACAGTATTTGATTAGATTAATTGTGATGAAGGTACCACAAGGCACCTTCATCATTCTAAGGGGTATATGAAGAACAGGGTTAATTTGGAGATTTGTTCAGTAAAATGTGATGTTCACTTATTTGTCAGCTCCCTATGCGGTAATGTATTATAGCAGTTTTTTTTTTTTAAAATTTTGCACTCTATAAATTCTCTTACCCTGTCCGAGAAGTCCTTTCCTTACACCCAATTTGTTTTAAGTTGAACTGCCCGACCGCATTTGCTATTTTACTGGTCTTACACAGGAGTAGTGCAGTTGGCTTGCTGCAGTGTTACCCGCTTAATACTTCGGGACAGTGTAGTGTTATCAAAACCTCATTATGACAAATGACTGATTGGATTTCTGGCAGCAAACATTTTGCTTCGTAATTGATTGTTAATATGACCATAAGTTTCAGTATTGCTAATCAGAAAGTTTTTCAACGATCCGTAGTCAGGTTTGTAAAAACCGTCAAGTTCTTGTCCCCAGTTACGATAGTTGCTGCATAACCCCAGAAGTGTCGGACGAAAATATTCACTGTCCTGATGGATCTGCTACGGTGACGCAAAGATCTAAACAGAGCCAGAGCTACAAATCGACTGAAGCTGACACCCCTCTAGCGCGTGCTTCGGACGGGTCCATATCATACGACCAAAATCAGTCCTTTTCGCGATCTGTAGCTTATAATTCATTACTGTGTCAATACTGGCTCCTGAGTTGTACATTTTTAAAGTTGTTCATTTGTTTTTGAACCTCTTGTATATTTCATTCCTGTGTGTAATTTTAATTGAATACTTTTCAATATTGCATAGCGTAACATAGGGAAACAGTGTGTAACCGAATGCAACATTATTTATCTGCTGTTAATAAGCACTTAGGTCTTGAATAAATGAACATTAAGGAGCGCATGTAGAGACTGTACTGCAAAGGGATTATACCTTTTGTCTTTCGGGTTATGTTTCAATGATTTGGTGCCTCAGTCGAAACCCACGACTTTAAATTGCTAGTTGTCATGGTTGCATTTACGAATGAATTTTCTGTATTATTTGTGTTTTTCGTGTAATTATTTATCATCGCCTATTTGAGCTGTTCAGGTTTCACGTAAAATAGCAACCGTTGTTTGTTATCAGAATGTTGATTTAAAAGAAGATTAAGTCTGTGCTTAATTAAATAATTGAGTCCCGACACCGATTCAGACACTATTGTAGTTCAGTTTATTAGTATAGGCTGCTAAATATTAATTTTTACTTTTCTTCTTCGAAAGAATTGACCTCCGCCTTTGCGCATGCGTGTCGCTTTCCCCCCTCCATCACCACCACCTAGCATTATGCACACCTAATAGATAATTCTCGCGATGTTTCATGTCATGTGTACTTGTTAAGTGTGATAAGAGGTCTGAGAGAAGGTCTTGAAAATCTAATCGGCCATTTTCAGAGAAATGTGCAAGTTTCTTTACGTTAACAAGAAAAATACGTGACGGCCGGATGAAATATTTTTAGATAAATATCAAGAAATATTGAATTGTTGTAGCGAGACTGATTAATTCGCGTCGTGTCTGTAGCTTATTAGTAAGAATCATAATAAAACGAATGAGCCCCAAGGTTAATATTTGAATGCTTAAAAGAATGTCGCCTGTCTTAACTGTGATTGTGAATATTCACAGCCGGAGGTATATACAAAATTCCAGTTGACTTCCTGAAAGGAAAAGCCTCTTGGGAAACTAAGCGTTGATGGAAGATGAA
Organism: Zootermopsis nevadensis; assembly: GCF_000696155.1. The sequence continues at coordinate 153,754 of NW_019059938.1, forward strand.
ATGTGCTGTCTCTTATTTAATGTGTACGTAGACGTGAATATGAAACATATAATTCGACGCATACTTTGAGCCATAATCGGACGTTGACGCAGGAGTCTTCAGCATTATTATTTTGTATCTGAGTTATATTGGATTCGTGTTCCATTTTGATATCGTTCATCCAATATTTCATTCCATATTTAACGCTCTATACTAATATTAAACAAGTTGTGTTTACACTTTCAATATTGCGTTGTCTTTTTAATCTAGCAATGGATTGTTTAATTTACTTTTCCGATTAAATGTGTACCATTTTGGTTGCGCATTGAGTTGGAACGTAAATATTTCATGGTTAGCGTCGTTTCCAACACTGTAACTGTAACAAATGCCGTGATCATCTCCCTGCTTCAAGTCTAAAACTCATCCACTCTGTTGAGTCCACAAATCGGGGGCGTTTTATTTATACACTGAATTGTGAACGGGTCAGCTGTTCGGTTTGTAGATTGCAGAGCACATTGCCCATAGCGAGGTTTCTTGTCTCAGTTCTCCAAGGCAGTTTTCAATTGAAAGGTCACGATTCCCAGTGCGTGTCAGAAACATTCGCCATTTCGAAATTAATTCTCAGTCTTGGCGAACATGGGCGTAGACTTCGAAATAATAAGAATTCAGTTCTTTATTTTAATGTCCTGCATCAGACGCCAAATGCCCAATTACAGATAATTAAAGAACTAAGTACTGCTATAACTCAGTTCAATTCCTTTATTAGTGTCTTCCAACAGCAAACACTAATAAAGGTGTACGATACAAATAAATTGCACCAAAATGGAAGCAGTTTGATATTATAACAAAATTAAACTAAAATATAATCAAATTTTACACTTTTCGGAATCGAGAAAATGTCCTGAAAAGATACATTATAGTGATGATATTTGATGACAACGTTTACTTCAAGAAATTAATATAAATGTAAAATGAAGAAACAACAAAATTGTAGAAATGAAACTGAGTTAAGACCATTTTATCATCTAAACACTTTCTAGTATCGAGGGAGTGTCCTCAGAAGAGATGTTTTTTGATAGGAGTGTTCAAAAATCTGAATACGTTATTTGCAGCAGTGATGCAACTGGCTGAAGAACTATTTTCTTACGCAGTGCTCACGCTGAAAGTAGAATATCCTCTTATTTTCAGTGAGGGCACGGTAATTCAGTGCTGCATCAACAGCCGAATGGCAAGTTACAGATAATGATGATGACGACGACGATAATAATAATAATTTTCCCAAGACTCACAAGAAAATCAATCAAGAAAAACAAGAGTGGCTTGGACAAGAGAAGAAATGAAGGAAGTAGTGTGGTGTCACATGTATTGTAAAATATTTTATAATACATGTGGCACTTGCTAAAAACAATATGGATCCCGGAAATAGCTGCTGCCCTATGTACCTTAGGGACAAGGTCTGTCTCGGGTACATGGGAGTACATACCCCATAAAGTGGTGAATACATGGGATATAATAATAATAATAATAATTAAAGTAAAGCAGTCCCGCTGCTCGACGTGTAGGTCGCTTGGTGGGAAGTTGTATAGCTCTTACTCATTCTTGACCTCGGCACTAGATGGGGTGAGTGGTCAGCATCACGCCCCGGACGGCTTTACCCCCGGGAAATGACCCGGTACCCATTGGATAGGAGGCTGGGTGGGCCACGGAGACGATCTGGACGCAGAGGCTAGAAGAGAAATCCTCTGTCCCCATCGGGGATCGAACCCCAGTCGTCCAGCCCGTACCCAGTCACTATACTCACTGAGCTATCCCGGCTCGTGGGCAGTTAATTTCTCTCTTGAAAATATTAGTAAGAAATTGATCCTCAAGATGTTCTCGTCCGAAATTTGGTGTTAGAGAGTTTACACAGTTGAAAATCGAATTATAATTACAAGAAATACGAAAGTTAAAAACGATATTGGAATAAATTAGCAGTGTTTTGCATGTTTATCGGTTCATTATAATCAACATAATATAATTCCATACGACTGAGACGTACTGTAGCTATGGCCTAATTAAAGCTGTATGTGATAGATTGATGAATAGTAAGAATGTGTAAAATAGTTCAGTATTCTTTCGTCTTTATTACTTTTGGTAAAAATTTTACCATTGAACTAATTATAATATAGATTTTTCTTTTAGCATTAGGTTTGTGTCTGGTCGACCACGGTCACCTCGAATCTCATTAGGAAGCATAAATGTGTGACCGCGTTTTTCTCCGTTGTACTGCCACGCATATGAAAATGTTTTGCGCTGTCTGTGTCCTCTCACCAACGATTTCGTAAAGCTGGTTAAAAATTCTCCGGAAGTACAATTCTGATATCGCTTGTGTATAAGAAGTACGTTTATACCTGCAGTAAATGAAAATTAAGATTACTGAAGTGTGTAAAATCGAAGTTAACGCATTTGTAAACTCCGAGCAGTGCATCTTCCACTCTTATTAATCCACTCCACAATTATGACTCAATTAATTCCTGAGCCCTCCCTTCTCGCCCCACAAGCACAGTTTCATTTTGTGCATTGAGTTAGCAGATGGCACCAGGTGCAAAAGTTGTGGCGCCAACAACTCAACTTACGGTCGTGAACACGATAATAACGTGGAAAATAATTAAGGCGCAATTACGCGACTAATTTTAAAATCGTTATCACCAGGAACAGTTAACATGAGAGAACGCTGACAGCGCAAGGACCACGTAACCGTGAAATGAACGCCACGGACCAATCTAATTCACGGGCTCGGGTTATTTACTGGCAAATGAAATATTTCACCAAAAAGAATAATAATGGTTAAAAGTCCACAGAAATAGTAAATTTTGTAGTCTTGCACCTCCACAGCTGGGAGTTCGCAAATGGACAGTCTGCTCCTGCAATACGAGTCAGAGTTGTCTGGATACGGATCTTACGGTTCGTAGTTCATATCTTGACCCTGATCGGTAGTCAAGCCGATCCCGGTGGCCGCAAAGTGTAAGGCATTCAAGGTATTTTACCACTCGAACACCAGGATCGTGAATTCGAATCCTGTCTTGTGAAGGTATCTCCTTCAGATATGAAGAGAGCTAACGTTATAATAGCAGTCACTAGACTGCATGTTTCAAGGTCAGTAAAATCGTACAACGTTGCAACACAAACATCTGAGCCCATGCCAGTGAAATCAGTACAGAACTTTCAGTATAGCAAAGCTAGCAACGCTGTACTGCTGACATAGGGCAGCGTTTAATGAGAGGGTGAAGAAGTCCTTCCGTGGCCTTGAAGGGTAACGGCTACTATAGTGCCCTGGCAGTGGTACACTTTTCAAGAGTGAAATACGTCTGTCGAAAATGTGTTGATGTAACATAACACTATTTATCAATTCTCACGTAAAGTCCATATCTCGTTAGTGCCCTTGGAGACATTTCAATAGTGTAAACCGATTTAATGACCCTGACAGAACCGAGATGGTTACCGCCCAGTGGTAGAAGATGATGGGGTTTACAGGATAAAACCTTGAGGACTGATATTCATTGACTGAGAATCGAGAACTATGAACAGTTTAGCAGGACTCGAACCGAGTACCTCTCGAATACAAGTCTGTTCTCCATGCAGCAAAAACCTAAGCCATAACAAAATGAAGTATTTTTATTGAATTTCAAAACATGTATTGTATACACATATGTACAAAAATTAACACATCAAATATTTCCAGGACAATAGAAAGCTGAAATAAATTAGCATAAACATACAAACGTGCAGACAATTTAGACCCGTTAAATAACAAACCACTGTTATTTGACCTATGGGGAAATGTGGTAAATGTATCTACTAATATCACATTTTGCGCTAAAATAAGTAGCTCCTATCTCCAGAGCACCGAATCGCGTCGAATTAATTATGAATGCTTTCATTATGCGTATTTGGCTTCTTTAACACCATCGTCGTGAATGCATCAGCTGAAAATAGTGTTAAGAGTGTCTAGTACATCTGAGGACACTGCTTTATCAATTCACGTAATAGGCCTATATTTAACTCGCTTGCATTTCAAGTTCTTGATATTTCTAAGCCACAAAGACGACTACTTCATAGGATTTGAGGTTTTCACGGCGGTGAGTCTGAATATGGCCGGCTTCTGGGGTGTTGCGCCGTGTAGTCTAGCAAACGTTTACCGACGTTTTAGAGGTTCTTGCTGCCGCCATCATCAGGACGATGAATAAGCCGCTTACTCATCGCCCTAGGCAGAAAATAACCTATGAAACTTTGGTAAACTTCTACCAGACTACACGGCCCAACAACCCAGAGGACGGCCATCTCATGACTACTTTGGCCGAAACATTTTACGTTATCAGGACAAAATATTGTTGTGTGTAGACGCTCTTTGCTACAAGGCATGACGCGTTCTTAGTTTGCAGTTGAAGGAAACGACTTTCTGATTTGGAACTTAGCACTGAGTGACTGCTGACAAGGGGTGATCTATCTGGTTGTCTTAGGGGCTCTGAAAACCAGTCGAACTATAAATGAAGTCACGAAATGCTACAAAAGGCCTGGGACTTCGGCAGACTCTTTTGACACGAAATATATTTATTACATTATGATAATGTAATAGGATAGTGTGGAAAACGAGAAGTTTCATAATTTGTAATGTTCACCAAATGTTATTAAGACTGATTCTATGGCGTAACAGCCCGAAGCCGAGCCTAGGCCTCCTCCCATTTGGAGGTTTCTTTGTCTCTTTTTGAAGTGTGCATTTATGAGTAATGAGTGATAAGCCCACTGCCTCTGCACAAATTCTGCTCCATCCTGATTTGTATGCTAGAGCCATCTAGTAGTGAATCAGGAGAGACTTAGGTGGAAATGACCGCTGAATTTTGCTTATGAAACATCTCGTTCATGCTCGTAAGGTTTTTTTACATGCCGTAAATTTATGACATGGGACCAACGACTTTACTTCCCTCGGAAGGAAGTTGTGCTACGGATTTTTATCACCCTTAAAAATCCATCGACCTCGGCCGGGTATGAACCCACGAACCTTGGGTCCAGTGGCGAGCACGCTAACCACCGAGGACATCAGATATTAAGAGTGACTGAAAAAAAGGAGGATGGGAAAGATGAGAGATGAAAGTTAAAATTGTTGTTGGTTGGAAAACCCAGATGAAAGTGCCATCTGGGAGACTTCGGCGTAGACTGGGGATAATGTTATGGCTATAAAATAAATGGTCTGTGAGGAAGGGACTTGATTCAAGTGGCTCAGGGTGGGGACCAGTTTCAGGTTCTTGCGAACATGATAATAAACCATCAGATACCCACAAACGGCGAAAAGTTACTTTACCAGCTGAAAGACTGTGAGATTCTCAAAAGAACTGTCTTGTGTATTTCAACTGAAGCATACAGTAAGCAGTAGAAAATTATATTTCATCTTTCCTGCAACTTCGGTATTTCTAAGGGCCCGGTGGTTTGGCAGTCACTCGTTTTTCTTCTAAGATTTTATGTATGTATTCAGTGAAACCGAACACGTTCTCTTTATCCTTATAAAAATAAAATACTGGCAGGCTGTATTCCATGTTAGGACACAAAGAAACATAATCCAATTACTACCAAAGTGACACAGTGCTGCACCAGACGCATATCAAATATCAATACCTCACATCACATCGATCTGTCTACTAAATCCCTGGCGTCCTGGCGCTGTGAAGTCATGTTAGAACCTGTGGATTATCAACGGCTTACGCGAAATGACAGATTCGGCTGTTGTAAACTTTAGCTACAGGCACATTTGCGACAGAACTGTCTTACGAATGACAGTGAAGTTCTTAAAAGCAGCAAGATGTCCTGCGTAAGGACATGGGTTAGAACATTCGAAGTACTTTACACAGTTCTGTGACCACATTATATGTGTGTTTGTGCGCATTCAGCTCGTAAACAATTCTGGTGACCACGATGTGTTACGCCGAGTAAACACTGACGGTTCGAACCTCCCTCTTGGCATGGTTGTTCTGTTTGTCATGTGGAGGCAGTGGTCCTGTGATGGGATGATCCATCATCTAATGAGTCCCATTCTCTACATATCTGCATGTGGCAAGAGAAAGCTCTTAACTAGTCAACAATAACCTGACGTCTATATTATCAGTGCGATAATTCGACATTTGTAAAGCAAATTACAGAAAATGCATAAAATAATAATAAAATAACAGAGAAATTACATAATTATACTGTATTACATGCTAAAACATAGAAAAGTCACGCCATAACAGTTCAGTTTGAAAATTTTTTTAGTAAAGCAAATTATTTCTACAACGGCATTTGCAGCTGAATCGTGCCTAGCTGGAAAATCTTCCAGATTCCAAATAGAAACGCTATTGTTGTTCGTCTTCTTCTTCCTGTTGTTTTTGAATGGGAGGAGTTTTTAAACTAGTAACAATTAACCGAAAAAATAACAACCTTGCACAGAAAGTGTGAAGATTCTAAGGATTATAAAACATTCTAATTTTAATAATAATAATTCAATTCTTTATTATTAGTGAGCTATATCATCAGCCAGAAGGCCAATTACAGGTACAGCACAAGACATGAGCACACGAACAAAATAATAAATATAGAAAGGCAACAACAAAGAGAATATAAAAATACACGAGCGCAGAGGACGCTAATACACAAAGAAAAATCACTACTAAATATATTAGTATATTTGTATTAATAATTTAAATAAATTAGGTAAATTGGACTAATATACAATGTGATGAAGTGTGACAAGTTTTGTTTCAAATGTATCCAAGTCCCTGCAGACATTAGCAGCTGATGCACATCTAGCAGGAGGACTGTTTTTAGTCGAAGGGCTCCAACTGAACAATGAAAAATCTCGGATTCCGAGCAGAGATGCAGAGACCGACAGCTTCCAGAAGGGAAGGACAGCATTTAAAGCCGCGGTAAACCTGAACAAGGAACAGTGCATCACTGCAATGCCTTCTCTTACGCAGGGTCTGGAGTTTTAAATACTTTAAAGCAGTGGTATTCAACATGGGGTACGCGTACCGCCGGGGGTACGCGAAGACATCTTAGGGGATACGTGAAATTAAAAAAAAAAAAATATGATAAACACTGAATAATCAGGGCCAGATTTAGGGTTAGCCACAGGAGAACCGGACGTAAGGACATTCGATTTGGGGGCGCCATCTCTCTCTCTCTCCTTTATGCGATTCTTATCTGGGCGGCTAGTTTCATTTTATTCCACATAGTGCTTTGGACACTGAACACTTGGGCGGGATTTAAACATATAATTTTGCTTTGCTAACATACCTTTGTTCCTTTATTAATTTTTATATGATAGGTAATAATATATTTGTTATTAATAGTTTGATTTTCCTTTTTCTCATTTAAAACTTATCAATTATTTAATACATTATTTTGGATGTAATTTTTTTAATTTGCTGTAGATGTAGATTATATACTATGTATAACTTGAATTATACACCAACAACTGTGGGGGTACAAAGTTGAAGAGAAATTATATCTGGGGGTAAAGTAAAGTAAAGTTTGTCCCACTACGTGCCATACAGGCGCTTGGGGTGAGTGGAGGTATAGCTCCTCGCTTTCTTGACCTCGGCACTAGATGGGGTGAGTGGTCAGCATCACGCCCCGGCCGGCTTTACCCCCGGTACCCATTGTAGAGGAGGCTGGGTGGGTTCCAGAGCCGGTCTGAACGCAGAGGCTAGAGGAAAAAATCCTCTGCCCCATCGGGGATCGAACCCCGGTCGTTTAGCCCGTAGCTAGTCACTATACTGACTGAGCTCACGAACAAAAAAGGTTGAATACCACTGCTCTAAGGCATTAAAATAGCTGTAATGCACTTGGGGGAGGAAACGATTATAGCAAAGGGCTGCAAACTTCTGCTGGATACATTCCAGTTTGTTGGCATCAGTAGTCGTAACAGAATTCCAAACGACCGTGGCGTACTCGAACTTAGATCTATAACGTGTACAGGCAGTCGAAAGCATCATCAACAGCGGTGACATTGTACATAAAAGACCATTCATAACTCCAGAGAGTGTTGTGCAACAAGGTGTAATTCCCAGATGCAAATTTGCGGTACGAATATTCACAATTACTTTTACTTGTTTCAAAGGGCAGGAAGACATAAATTACAAAAGCGGGTGATAAACATTAGACTTTTCAATACCATTGCCAATAAAATTAATACGTAACTTACTAAAGTTTGTAAATACTAAGTCTAGGAGACCACTGCTGCCAACAGTATCTATATGTTGTCTGAGGTAGGTGGCATCTCCCTTGAGTTTGGAATAATAATGGCAATTAGCCTGAGACAGACCGCTTATAGGAGCAACTGGAACTGTCTCCAAGTCACTCAAATAATATTTGGCCAACATCCCGGGCGACCACGACATTAGGGAACTTCACAAAATCGTCATTCTAGGAACATCATATATCATTCGAAAGACGCTGATGTAAAATATGTAATGCCTCACGCGAAGTCTGTTTAATGCATGTAACACGTATTAAAAAAAATAATTTCAGAAGTAGGTGCTGCACTATGTACCTTAGGGGCAAGGTTTGTCTCAGGCACATAGAAGTAAATACCCTATAAATGGTGAATAGATGGAATAATATTACAAAGGTGTGTGTTCATTAGGAAAGCAATATCACTGTATATGATCGAAATTCAACCCGAGGTTAGATGGCAGTTACATATGACAGCAGATGAAAAGAGGGCGGTTCGTGCTGGGAGGGACCGTGCTTTCACTCCGTCTACCACAAAATCCTTTGAGGTGGGAAGAGATTTGCAGCCTCTCGCTGGGGCAGGTACATAGAAACGCTTTTAACTTGAAGATATTTGGAAACTGACCGAGCCTGGTAAATAAATTTCAGAACGGTCATGATTTAGGGAAACGATTATAATATTTTTTATAAGGAACTTTACGGTTCAATCTACCGCACTGCCGACTATGAATAACCTCACAGTCAGGTTTCTTAAACTGGAACCGACCGAATGGTTCCATTTAATACATTGGAAAAATGTGTCCTTTTTACAAAGCTAAATTAACACAAATTTGTTTACAGAGGTGATAAACAAAGATACTACATTGTTTAGGATCAAATTATAAATCGAATGAGATATGAATGGATAATCACCGATATTGAGGAAGCAGCCATGATTTATCTTCAGTGCTTTACAACGTCCGAATACAAGGATTTAGAACCCAAACCCACTCCTTCGTAGTAAAATGTTAACAACAGCCGGTAGCCGATCAGGACTGGAACCAATTAGGATTTGAGGTTTACACGGCGGTGAGTCTGAAGATGGCTTTCTTCTGGGCTGTTGTGCCGTGTAGTCTGGTTGAAGTTTACCGACGTTTCAGAGGTCCTTACTGCGTCCATCATCAGGTCGATGAGTACCAGACTACAAGGCCCAATAACCCATAATACAGCCACCTTCAAACTGAAACCACTGTATGGTGGCTCAGACGATATGCTGTAGCCACATTTCCTTTTAAGTATTTTGCTGTGGGATCATAAGATGAAATACAGATATGAGTTTATAATATGAATAATTTAATAAGCAGATGCGGTATAGAATTACAATTTCAAAACTGAATAAAGAGAACAATGCATGGGCGACAATCCACAAGAAGTTAATATTGATAAACAATGAAATAATACGGTAAAGAGGGGCACAGTGCCTCCAACATAACGTGCTCAAAACTTACCTTTGCTACGTTCGTTGTTTCTCTAACAGTTTTCCAAATTTAACGCATGGCGAGCGAACTTTGGTTATCCTGTTCAATGTCGAAGAGCTTGTCAATGGTTCACACAATGTAACGTTGTTCATAGTTCCTGAGGAGCGTCTTATATGTAGCCTCAACAGACGACTTTTTCTTCTTCGTTTGCGTAAGTCGTTCGGTTTAGTCTACAACAGTGACGTTGCAACATGCATTGTTGAGACTGGCTTTGCACGTACTGTAAAGTAAGGGAGTTAGTTGTTTAAATTTGTATTAAAATGCGTATTTAATGTATTAATGTTTTAAATACTTGAATGAAACAGAAACGCTCTTTGTAAATGTAATAGAAGGACGTTGTTTATAAATTTTGATAGAACACGGAACAAATTAACCGCTTTTCACATATAAATTTAGGAAACACGTACATGTTTAATCTGATGTTTAATCTCTGCTTATTCTAAGTAAATACAGCCATTAGGAATCTAAATATTATGTTGCAACTTGCCCCGCTAGGGGGCAGTTTGCAATGTGTTCCTATTGGAATGTAATGGTTCCTACTGTAAAGCACGTACATTACATCCACGGCAGAGTTCCGGACGAAAACTAAAGTTGTTGGAACCCATTATGCAAAGGCGGGTCACACACAAGAGGAAATAAGTTGCACGAAATGGGTAACAAAACTCTGGAAATTACAGTTTCATACGAAAATGCTGTTATTTAAAGCTGTACGCACAGGATTTCATGAAACTAACCCGAAAGGTTCTATGCAACTTTAGTTTCACATGCAACGCTACTGTGGAGGTACGTGCTGTATATTGACATACTGAATAATAGGCAAAAATGATGTCCCACCCAATCTGAAGCCTCTCCTGGGAACTAGCTGGTGTCCTGTTTCTTCAACTTTGCTCCAACCAGACACACAAAGTTGTAAAGGAGTGCTCACTCATTCTGTAGCACCAAATTCATTAACATTATTTATCAACATGTGTGCACTGAGCCGCAAGTTGATGTACCCAGTTTCGTCTTCTCCTTTACGTCGAAGTCATTATCACCAGAGTATCAGTACATTCTTGTTTGATGAGATGTGGAACGAACCATGGCATTTTTTCCTACATGCTATCAGCAAGAAACTGTTTACGTGAAACGTAGACACAAGCGATTTCATGGCTTCCTCTGCGTTTGACCAGCCATAGTTTAGTATTAACAGTTGTGTAACAACCGCTTCTTGTGTGTCTGTGCGTGACTCCCTACTTAAAAAACTGGCATTTTCTATGAAACTGTTTTTATCGTGTTTCTCTGCATGACCTATTCCGGGGGCAGAGCCCCTGTTCCAACACAGAAACTAAGTTTTGCGTCGGAAGATACATATTTTTATGTATGATTTGAGGTTTTCACAGCTGTGAGTATGAAGATTTCTGTCTTCTGGGTTGCGCTGTGTAGTCTGGGAGATGTTTACCAACGTTTCGGAGGTCATGCTGCCTCCGTCATCAGGGCGATGAGTATGATGATTTCTGTCTTCTGGGTTGCGCTGTGTAGTCTGGGAGATGTTTACCAACGTTTCGGAGGTCATGCTGCCTCCGTCATCAGGGCGATGAGTATGATGATTTCTGTCTTCTGGGTTGCGCTGTGTAGTCTGGGAGATGTTTACCAACGTTTCGGAGGTCATGCTGCCTCCGTCATCAGGGCGATGAGTATGATGATTTCTGTCTTCTGGGTTGCGCTGTGTAGTCTGGGAGATGTTTACCAACGTTTCGGAGGTCATGCTGCCTCCGTCATCAGGGCGATGAGTATGATGATTTCTGTCTTCTGGGTTGCGCTGTGTAGTCTGGGAGATGTTTACCAACGTTTCGGAGGTCATGCTGCCTCCGTCATCAGGGCGATGAGTATGATGATTTCTGTCTTCTGGGTTGCGCTGTGTAGTCTGGGAGATGTTTACCAACGTTTCGGAGGTCATGCTGCCTCCGTCATCAGGGCGATGAGTATGATGATTTCTGTCTTCTGGGTTGCGCTGTGTAGTCTGGGAGATGTTTACCAACGTTTCGGAGGTCATGCTGCCTCCGTCATCAGGGCGATGAGTATGATGATTTCTGTCTTCTGGGTTGCGCTGTGTAGTCTGGGAGATGTTTACCAACGTTTCGGAGGTCATGCTGCCTCCGTCATCAGGGCGATGAGTATGATGATTTCTGTCTTCTGGGTTGCGCTGTGTAGTCTGGGAGATGTTTACCAACGTTTCGGAGGTCATGCTGCCTCCGTCATCAGGGCGATGAGTATGATGATTTCTGTCTTCTGGGTTGCGCTGTGTAGTCTGGGAGATGTTTACCAACGTTTCGGAGGTCATGCTGCCTCCGTCATCAGGGCGATGAGTATGATGATTTCTGTCTTCTGGGTTGCGCTGTGTAGTCTGGGAGATGTTTACCAACGTTTCGGAGGTCATGCTGCCTCCGTCATCAGGGCGATGAGTATGATGATTTCTGTCTTCTGGGTTGCGCTGTGTAGTCTGGGAGATGTTTACCAACGTTTCGGAGGTCATGCTGCCTCCGTCATCAGGGCGATGATTGGGATATACAGTATATTATAAACCGAGTGGGGATTTAAGATGAGATTAGGTGGCATGTAAACAAAATGCAAAGAGGTGCCAGGAACCAGAGAAAGCGAAGACATTTTGAAATATTACTGTAGGTACTGTTTTGACGGTGGTTTTGGTGGGAAGTATTTACAACAAGAAAGAGGCCCTTTAATAAGAGAGAGTGCTCTTACATATTGTATATTAGATTCCAGTAATTCCTGCTTCGACGCAGAAACCAATTTTTTCGACTCCTTTCAGCCAATCCGTTTACTCTCGCATGATTCACGTGTTGGCATGTGATCATACCGATGTCAGACATGATGCTAGTAACTTGACTATGATACTAACAAAGGGGAAGCGACAATTCTAAGTCATCTGCCGCTGTCTGCCTGATAACCATACAACAGTAAACAGTGACTGACTGGTGGTACTTTCATATTACGGTGCTGTCACGTCACGGAATAAGGAAACAACTCTCTTTTGATAATGAACGTGTAAAATAATGTGCTCAGGCAGATGACTGATGTCACAACAGAGTATGTGACACGCCCCCTCCCCCGCCGGCTGACGCTCTGCCTGTAACATAAGTCTAGACTGTGCTACAAGATGACTGAGAATCACATGTTACACAGTACAAGGACAACCGATGAACCTGCGTACTCAGGTGGTTCACGCATAGCCTCCCTTTCGTAGACTATACTAACCTACATGTCAGGATCCTGCCTTCCACTCCCGGTGAGGGTATGAACGGTTTTCTGTGATGTTATGAGAAGATGGATATCCCACGGTTTACTGATCCGCCCTGTAAGGAGTCTAGCACCTGCCATTTAACCCTCTTGGCACAAAACGAGTTGCAAAGCCTGTAACAAGAACAGTACATCTTCGTGAGGTAATTAAATCTGTCTAAAACAACAGAGCTCATTCTGTTCGGCCTTACGTGTAGACATGTGTACTAGAGTTTGATTGCTAATTTTACAAAACTGTATAAATTGCAGACGTTGTGTAACACTGAACGAAGTTAAACAGTCCGATTATGAACAACGACTGGGGAAAGTGGAAGCACTTACAGCTTATTAAAGCACTTTCCCAGAATTCCTGTGGTGAGAAAACATCTGGCAAGACCGCAAATTTCGGCTGGGATTCGAACCACTTAGTTCCCACATACGAGGCGTTACCACCACTCGGTTTATACATGACGTCACGGATTTTAAACCGCGAGGACGGGAACCCGTAGGACTTACGTGAAGGCTGTTGCTCTGGAGAGATACGTAAGATATATTAAAAATATTTTCAAACACAGGTTTGGAATTGCCTAAAACGTCTTGTCTTCTATAATACACGATTACCGGTGGCTTGGAATAAAAATGTACTTCGCCACGCGTAAGAAATGCATGCAGTGAGGTTTGAGGTCTCGAGGTGGCCAGTATAAAGATGGCTGTCTTCTAGGTTGTTGAGCATTGTACTCAGGTTAAAGTTTACCGACGTTTCAGAGGTTCATGCTGCTTCCATCACCAGAGAAATCGCCCTGTTGAATGAACATTATATCCATTACGTCATCTATAAGTGGGGCTGTTTATAATTTTTTTAAAACTTTTACATTGTCTTATGCATTGGGCCTAAACGACTCTCCCCATTTTTGGTTTACTTCTTTCAAATGGTGCATAGGAGTAAAGTAAAGAAAAGTAGACCTATGATAGGAACCTAATTTCCGTTACGAGAGAAGTCGGTAGCGGAAATAAGACGATGTTTATAACTGCAACTAAGACAGGCCATCATCTGCAAAATTTGAGTGCTTGCAGAAATTCACGACTTGAGAGGGAAACTCTTCTGCGAATTCATGAGCAAGCAAAGATATCTTCTCGAAGTTACTTGAAGCACGTTAAGGAAGAACTCAGCGCAACATGAACAAGGCCGAGTGCGTCATGTGCTCAGAAGCAAATATTTGGTAACGTGAGAATACGGTGTCATGAGAAGTCTGGCATCTGCAGACAGCTGTCACGCGCTGCATGAAAGAGACTGCTGTGTGGGTTACACAGTTTCAAACGCGTCATTTGCCATGTTCCACCCCTCGATTATCTTCATGTATTTAGTTACAGCAGATTATATTAATGATACAGTTGACCAACAGCCGAGATAGGTTAAACACACTGCACAAAGACCTGCCCTATTTTATTTTGTAACGTTTTATACAAAAATGAGTCTGAAAAATATGGTGCATCTGTAGCTTATTCCATTCCAATGCCACTGATGTTGTGGATATTCATATTGTATTAAAAAAAATTCTATTAGTATTCTAACCTTAGCTGTAGAGAGAGGTATGTATTACTTTGGCACGAACCCATTTCAGTCGATAAACAATATTGAGAGAACTCCATAAAGATGGATCTGAGTTTCATGTAGGTCAAATTCGCAGAGAACCGATAAGGCCAGCAGTTAAATCCAACCAATGATAGTGCAAACTACCGAAAACAAATCTTATCCAAACGTGTTAAGTGGTTAGGGGAATTTAACGTGCAGATAGCAGACATGATTTCCCCATTACACGTTTGTTGTAAAGTCCAAATGATCGCATGAAAAGCAACTGTATAGGTTTACACACAAGCCCAGTGGTAAAATTAAAATATGTTTGTCTGGTGGATTCTTTTAATTTCCTCAACTTCGATAATATGCTTGATCCATTATGAACACAACTGAGTATCGACTACAATTATCTTTTAGGCTGAGAACTCGGTGTTCAACGCGGTCCGACAAATATGTCTGTAAATGCAGTGAAAACGTTTATTGTGTGAACTACATAGATTACTTCCACACTTTTTATCATCCACAGATTAACACAGACAGAAGAGGCGGAGTTCCGTGGATCAATTTTTGTTGCCGTATGTGTGTTTAACGACGCTGTCAATAGGTCAGATTATATAGTGCCAAGTGATGGGCTGATTAGCGAATAATGTATTGCAAAGAATGTGGAAGGAAACGGTATTGGCCTAATAAAAGTACCCATTCCAGCACTTACCTTGAGGAAGTAAGCAAATGCACGAATAACACCAGACCGGATAATCGGTATCCGAGCCGGGAAGGGAACCAGGAACTCCAT
>NW_019059938.1:169446-203349 GCF_000696155.1 Zootermopsis nevadensis
CTGCTCGACCGCGATGTTCGATGATTGGAAATCGTGTAGAATGAAATGGAACAGGATTTTACTCCAATGCACCCGTATCGATGTTAAAAACTACAGAATAATCAGTCAGAGACAAGAAAGGTGACCATAAACTACGGTATCAAGAAATGCCGATGTCGTAATTTTATTTCCAACCTCTGTGATCGTCTACACAAACAACTGTGGTATTAAGCATCACTCGACATATCAGGTAGTCATTAATCTGTGAGCGCGCACTGAGGCCAGGAACAAACGATTTGCGGAGGAAAGGATTATCCGCTTGAAATATTTAATCCTGTTTCGTTCAGCATCGTCGGGTAGTCACATGTTTGGCGGTGATTGGCAAATGACCTCACCCCCATTGCAGCCAACTACGGGATTTAATGCCTTGCATATGGCAGCGCGCAAACCATTCGACTACCAGACAGCCAACATAACGCCTAAAAACATTGACTGACGCTCGCTCACCGCAGGTTTCTGTGCCGTGTCGTATCCATGCTTCAATTGCCGCTAACAATGTGCGTGTTATAAAGAACGGCAAACATTAAAGTAAGGGTGTTGCAAATTAGTGTCATTTTGTCTTCTTTCATATCTCTCTACACACAAACACAAAGTTTTATCGATATTATGTGCTGTAATCGAGCGTTAAACCGTCTGACTCGCACTGTAAGCTACCAGGTTTGAATCTCGGTCGAGTAACGGATACTCTTTATTCAGTCATTGCAAACGAATACAGAGTTACTACCTTAAAACAGGCCACAGTCGTTTCATCATCCACAATCAGCTTATTTGATATGGAGACAATACGTTCCATCAAAATGACAGTAACCTCGTACAAAACTACGAGGCGTAGTAACGAGTTGTTGAATAAACTCTGGGGCCCACCGAACCTCCTGTCCAATGAGTACCGGGGTACTTTCCCGGGGGTTAAGCACGGCCGGGGCGTGGTCAGCACACTCATCTCCATCTAGTGCCGAGGTCAAGAATGAGTAGGAGCTATAGCACAACTCCCTCCCAAGCGCCTACATGTCGTATATTAGGACAACTTTACTTTACTTTTTGCTTTACTTACTACACATTCACTCTGAAGATGACAACGGCAGTTCTTACTGAAACTTCGAATAATACGCAACTTTCGACGCGACTTAACTTCGTAAATCGAAATTACGCCGGCCTAATCGATGTTAATGACTCTACGAACGTCTGCCGCCGCGATTCAATACAGTATTAGCTTATAAAGCAACATAACGATGTAAATACAAGCTACCGTTGAAGCAGATGAGCTCACTATCTTTCAAAGAAGTATCAGAAACCAGAAGAAACAAAATGTAACTTCACAGCTACAAGATTTGAGGTAAAAGTGGGGGCTGAACATGTAAAAAAGCAAAGAAATAGATTGGAAAGCCGGATAGGCTTATGCGTATCTTCTTGACTGAAGGTGGAGGCAGTATGTTCCTCAGAAACGTTGGTATGCACCTATATGTCCACACGACGTTACAGCCCGGAAGACCAACATCAACATCTTCACAGGCGCGAGGACCTCGAATATTATGAAGGGTACGTACGGGTGTTTCAAACTGGAGTTTCTGCACTTCTCATTTCAAAATTATGAACTTTGTTCCGTCAGAGCTAGCTAAATAACATTATGTCCTACAATTTATTAATTAAGCATATATAATGTAGCAGAGGTTCCATTCTTGCAATACGTCTTCATGGCGTAGGCCTTCATTAAGCGTACAGAGAAAACTTCACAGTTAACAGAATAATGCTTTCAAATCATTTAAAGAAAACTGAGAGCTATGATTTTCACTTTTCCTTTAATTGTATCGGAGTCTTGGTTTTGTTTTGCTACTGTAAGACTTACGGAAGAAATTTAATTACTTGGAACGCGAAGCAAAATAATGGGTCCTCAATTTATTGACGACGGTGCGACTCCGCGTCAGAAATATCTCATTCAATAATATGTCGCGGATAAAAAACATATACTGGCGTCAAAGTATCGATTACAATCTTTAACGAAACCTCTGCGTTCCCCGACACATCTGTGAGATGATTGTAACTTTTATTTGTTCTTGAAAAAAGTGATTGCTTAGTCAATAAAATGATGGGAAGGCGATTTGCTGTCGGAGCGTTCGAACTTTTTCTTCACTGCCAAATCCAGGGAGAATCTTTCATTTGTATTCAAAGACCCTCTTGCCGTTTATAAACCGGATGCCTATTACCCAGGATTAAGCGACATGAGTGTGATGCTTAACACTCTGGTGCCGGTGTGAGTGTTGGGTGGAGCTTCACCGCCACGACCTCCACACTCCTTTTCAGTGCGATGATTAGATACCTCTATTTCAAAACGCACTTAAGTACATTCACTGTGGACGATAGAAACTTGTAAGCCCTGTGCATCATTACTGATTATTGACTTATGTTATCAACAGCATATTAAGACGTGTTAGCATAAGTAGTACGCTTATTTACTTTGTAATTATAATATTTATTAAGTTGAGTTCTGACGTATTTGCGCAAGACTGCGTGCTCTTTACGCCGACTTTTTGCGGTCCACAGCTCTTGTGTATGTATTTTTGTTTACACTACTCTTCTACTACTCCAATACAAGAATTTAATAACTTAATTTTCATGCGCGCCCGCCCTCTTCCGCGACATATAATTAATTACATGCTACGAATTTTATTCTCCATTTATATCGACTAAGCAGCAGTTACTTATTAAGTCTAAACATAAGAGTTTCATTGTTTACAAAAGTTGCTGTAAAAGCTATGACGTCAAGAATTCCTGACTTGCTGAAAAATTCCACTCATGCGTCCTACTGTTGTCGCAGAAACTTCAACCAAACGCCAAAGCCCCTACTCCTCCTTTTCCTAGTAAACTACGCCCTTCAGATGGCTTCAACGGTAAAAGTCGCAGGTGTGAGATCGGGCGATCACGATGGCCATAAAACTAGCCCGTTTCGTTCTATCCGGCGAGGCTTAAAAGTGCGTTACGTTGGGGGTAGTAAGAACAGAGCTCAGTTATTCACAAGCCACAGAGTCGTTGCAAATGGCTCATTCTCCAGTAGCCGAGATAATTCTTTCGTAAAAAATGTCAGTAGGAAGCCCCTGAGAGTCCATTCGGTATCTCTTTGGGTCCTAAATAACCACGAAGAAAAACTAGAGTAAAGGAAAAGTTGTTCCTGCAATTAAATATTACGCTATGAATATGTTTGCGGGAGTGCACCAACAGTTTCACGCCCCGGCCGCTTTATCAACGGATAAATATCCCCCGGTAACTACTGAATAGGAGGCTGGGCCAATCGATAATTTCTATGTCCTGTAAAGAATTACTGTGGTGTTTCTACATTGACATTTTGAACATCCGATGTTTCCATATATTTTTAAACCCGTTTGTGCCTATATTCTGCTTCTTTCACATAGTACGCCAGAGAAGATTCTATTTTCTGCAGTCACAAATCATTTTATATGCTCTCAGAACTGTGAATTATAGGCGTAATCGGATGTGTGCGAAGTGTGAGTACTTTAAATCAAATCTTAAATCGGAGGGTCAGAGTAGGTACGGCGAAATCTGGAAGTAGGAGGCCATCATGCAGACTCATGTTCAGACCGTTGCAAAATAAAAGTGAATTATTGTAACTGACTCACAGGAAAGGAGAATTTCTGGATTTAATGTGGAGTGGAGGTAATGATCCTTGCACGATCAGTCAGCAGGTAGTTGGCAGAGTGGGCACTTAGCCATCCAACCAACACCACGTGGTACCTCTTAGCGGCAAGTGCTCCGTGGTACTCCCCCTGCAGCACACAGGTCAAAGGGCAAACTAAAAAAGTTACAGGGCTTTATTCTATAGCATTAGCCTACGACACGTCGGTGGTTAAGATCCTTATTCTCCGAATCGACCAGCAAACTCACTGTGTTTAACTAGAAGTAAACAGAGAAGCTAAGTGTCGCATACAGAAGGCAAAGAAAATAAAACATCGTTTTAGTTAACATATGGTATGATGTTAATATTACTGAGGAAGATGGCAGATAAACGTTTCAACAAGCGAATCGATCAGCGCACCGGAGACAATCGAATAATAGGCTCTGATGAAATCGGACCTTACATAAGCAGTAGTCACAGAAAAAGTGGGAATGGCTTAGGGCCCAAAGAATAAACGGATTGGAAGTCAGGATTATTACGAAGGAAACAAGACAGGCCTCTGTCTAACCACTGCGGAATATCTTTGTCTTTAATATCTTACCTTAAACCTTAGTGTTTTCTAACAAACTGTATAGTTTAAATACTAAACTCTGACCAGTTGACAACTCGGGTATCTAAAAAAATCCTATTATGGAAGTGTAAAGTCTTCGAATATTAAACCTTCGGAACCCTAGCCGGCACAGACCAGTGTCGAATACCCAGTCTAGGCAACGTTTATGTATATGATCACTCGCGAAAGGTCTCAGAAGACTTTAAGTATATTAAATCAACTAAGCACAGGCAAAAGCAAATTCATCTAATTAGTCCATCTTCACTTACTACTGTCCACAGATCAGGAGAAAAGCCCTGCGGTGGAAGTCGTTTCTGGGGCGGCGCAGGGGAAATATTTCTTATCAGGTGGACTAAGAGGGCTGCTATTGGTGGGAAGTGTGATACGTCAGAGTTTTACGCTACTACACACAGACTGAAAACATCAAACAGTTAAGAGTGGCGTGTAGTGAGTGCACCTCTAATGTGTTCTGCGGGTGTTGCGATAATATTCTAGATTAAATCACTGTGCCGCTGTGAGGTAAACTTAAAGCTGTACATATTAGAACACATGAAAGCCTGTATTCTGTTGTTCGTTGAGTGGTTGTGGAACGAATGCTTGTAGGATGGGTCGTCACTCACCGCGAAATCTTGCGCATGCGCGTATATCGAATTCCTAGCAGGGCTTTTCTCCTGCTCTGTGGACTGTATGTACTTTATTAAGATAAGCCGTTCATATTTGGAAACTAACAGTTTTTGTTCCCTGGTATTTACACATACGCCATTTGTTCAGGTGATAGTTTTATTCGTAAACTGAAGCTGAGTTATTTCATCTTTACATCACCGGTTCCAATGTTTGTATGAAGAAAACTGTCACTTGCCTCTTCCAGCGGGTGTAGTGGCAGTAGTGGCTAGCTGCCAGTCAATACAGAAGGAAAATCGAAGTGCAGATGAAATATATTACGTCAGCTGCACACGACGTTTCGTTGAACCAAGATATTTCAAGAACGTCTCTGGAGGCAATGTTGTTCCAAACTTGGAGACAGACAGCAACTCTGACTCCACGAAAATGCTTCTTAACCAAGACGGATTACCAGTCGGCTTGCAACTTCCTTCACTATTCAACATAAGATGTGCCACTCCGCGCGGCATGACAGAGGCGCTTCTCCCTGTCTTCAAGGAACTAAAGTTACAACATTCAGACTGCGGTATTCTGGGTTCTTCCACTGTGCAGCCTTTGCTTGTTTTCGAACGTTCTGCCTCCATTTTTAAACTTCAGTCCGATCCTGAAGACCTCAATGTAAAGTCACACCGTCGTGATGACGAAGAATCCTATAAACTGTTGCATCCTGTTTCTGAAATGGTAGACTAAATGTCTATTTGCTGATTATTGAAAATTGAATCCAGTATTAAACCCAGTTGCTGTTGGCACAGTAGATTTTTTAAATTACGAAGCAATGGACGTCATGTGATTGATTTAACGTTACTATTAGCAGGCCTACTACTGCAAGCACTTTTTGTCACCGTGCAAAATTTTATTCGAAGTTTAGCCATTGTTCGTCATTTTTTTAAGTTGTAGGACCAAAAAATTTTAGGCGGTTGCCAGATTGCTATTTTTAGTTCTTATAAGAAATTGTTCTAATAAAATGTAAACATTTTGAAGAAACCTTTAAACACACGATACTTTAGAACCGTATATTAGAGGCCATGTTGGTACTGTTCACACGGAGAATAAGATCGGGTCACTTCCCGTGACATTACGTTTATAAAGTGTTTGATGAAAATCAGTTACTGCCTGAAACATTAATGTTCCCGATCCGAATCAGAAGGCTGCAAAAATGGATGGACTACACACTACTTGTTAATGGAGTTGGAAAGAACCGTAAAACCGCCTTCGAATCTGCAACACAATCATAAGAACACACACTAGGCGTGAATGTCATAAAAACAACAATTTAAAACACCCCATGACTCAAAACTAGGCGAGATATCAGCTTCTCACTGCTAGAAGCTTAACGACGATTCAGACGTGCTTACTACTCCATCGCCCTGATGATGGAAGCAGTAAGTACCTTCGAAACGTCGGTAAACTTCTACCGGACTACACGGCCAACATCCTCATCTCAAGAATGTATTCTTGTACATTCTCATGTGGCAGTAAGTCCATTTTCGGACGGAGCAGCGCACTCTAAATCTTCTCCTTTCCGTATGTCCACTGACTGCTTAACTTCGGATTGAGGTACGTTTTATATTTCCACTCAAATTTACCAAAAAGACATTTCCGACAAGTTTGGCATCAACCTGCTGGTATACTCCGTATGCATTTTCGAATTGGTAATTTCAAATAGAATTCTTTTTATATCAGCCACATCGTACTTCATTCGGCTGTAAATTTGTGACAGTCCACAACACGTAGACGTTAGTTCGTAGAACCACAATCTGATTCTTTCCTGCGTTTCTTAATGCTATCTACAGTGTTCAACAACACAGCAGAACTTTATGCTCACTATCTATACAACTCAGTTAATTTAATTACAATTTTTATCATGTCGCATAATTTTGGGCATGATAAAGGTACTCGTATGTATGTGAAAGGACATTATTTTAACTTCAGTTTAATGAGGTTTTTCGGCCTAGTTTAAAAACATGAGATAAATCATAGGGCACAATTTTTATATTATTTCAGAATGGAATAAAATCTGATAATTTGTAAGCTACGTCGCATGTATTTCTTCATAATCTATAAATGTCTGCGATTTAACAGCATCGTTCATAAACGAATTAAATTAATCAAACTGTAATAACTGTCGATGAATAACCGAATACAAATCAAGAGTACGTGACTAGAGCCTGAAGGCGGATTTGTCGATTATGGGACAATGCACCATCTATATGCAAACTAAGCTGAGGCCGACATGCCTGGTTTCAGGTACATGCACCCCTGCTGATAATAAACACCGCGCACATCGCAGCCAGAGTAATCATATGTATCTCCCTCAAACCAACCGGTAAATACAGATAACACTACATTTCTCGTCACCCTGACTCAGTCCGTCCGCGTGTCAGACTCTCATTAAACATCTAATTAACCACTCCGCTTGCTGACTGACAGGACACTCACTTCGGCACACAAACTGATCCAGCAATCAACACATACAACCGTCCTAAATATTTACAATAAATGTATTTAGATATAAAATTCAAGAACCGCGGAAAACCGTAGGTCTCAGCTGTTGGCCAGTTGTATAGAAGAATAAATATTTATGTAGAAACTCAAAAGTAATGAGTTAACCGCAGGGTCATCACGTCAGTATTGGTGTATGGAACAAATTTCGATAATGCGGCACATTTCGAAAGCAGCAGAAATGATGACTTTAAGGCAAACAATAAGGAAAACGAGTACAGACATCCTGAAAACCCAAAGATTGAACCAAAAAATATGCCATACAGCGTATGGAAGAGGGAGTAGAACGTTATGAAGGAGGCAAGTTTGTAGGATAATTGAAACGACTAACGCAAAGCAGAATGCGGCATACCAGGATAGACCTTTTGGAAACCGAAAACACCAGCCAGCCAGCTACAGCGTGTAGAAGAGTGGATGATGCAAAGCAAACAGCCTTCTACAGAAACAAGTAACATTTTGAAAACAACTGCAATGTTTGACTTTGAAATAGGGAAAACATCGATAGATCGTGGTAACCAGCATTTTAGATGAATTTAACGTCTTTATCTTGAGCGTAGAATACTATACGGCGTCACACTGAAGAATATCAGAAACTGTTTGGTTTCTGGTGTTCAAGCTGTGTCACATTCAAGAAATCAGATTTAAAATATCAATTACTGAATATTTGCTGACCCAGGCACACGCCACTATAAAAACAGTATTGAAATTTGGTTTCAGTTTCTGCCCCAAACATGTATAAAGGGAAGATTTCTGTCTTCTGGGTTGTTGCGCTGTGTAGTCTGGTCGATGTCTACCAACGTTTCAGAGGTCATACTGCCTCCGTCATCAGGGCGATGAAAAACACCTACAATACTAGACGGCGCAACAACCCAAAAGACAGAAATCTTCATACTCACCGCTGTGAAAACCTCAAATCTTACATGTACAAAGGGACTTGGAACCGCAGTTTCGCCCGTCAAATAAATGGACCATCATACTGTACTTCGTAATTGGGGCCGCGCTGCCTACTTCCTTTTTCACCTCCTTCATTGCCGTACTCTTCTGCCTTTGAATGGGAGAGGGCCGGGCCGTAACGGATGTTTGAACCTGAGTGGTTACGGTCATTTCTCTTGAGCCTGACGTAAGTGGCGCGGGGAGAAACGAAATGGGGTCCAAGCCATTCACAAGAAGGTATATCATTCGAATGTTTCGGTTTCTTCTTAGGCCATTTAACGATGCTACATCATCTGATTATATATGACGAGGTTACTATTCACAATGAGTTTTAAACATGGTAACCCACCAGCAGAATGGTAAGTTAATTTGAAGAGTAATTTAGCGCAGAGTACTTCAGACGCAGGGAAAGGTTATATGCTCACAGCATTGACGATGTAACAGTGTTCATCTGGAGCCACTGAGGACGACCACAACAAAACTGTCCGTATTAACTGCCTTCACGTAGAGAAGTCATTATTTAGCTATCATTCTAACCCTGGACCCACATTGTACGAGTCACGTCGTAACATATAAATACTTGAACGCTGAACCTCATGCACATAGAAGTCACTGTCTGTTCTGACGCAGAAATGAACAAAGTGTAAACAAGAAATAAAACACATTAGTATTGTACCCACATTATATTGAGAGTTGCCTTCCTAGTTGTCGCGTGGTCTCTTCTGCCACGTGAGTAGCTGTTCTGCTACCTGTTAGGTAAACCTAACCGCACTGTCTTTACTTCTGTGACTTCAGTTGTTAAACCTGCTTGTACTGGTGTCAGCCATTGCTGACGTGTGTCACCGCATGCAGTATTTTGAGCGAATCGGTGAGATGCAGGTGTTTCCTGCCGGAGTGTTACAGTAATCTTTTTCCGTTCGTCCCTCAGCAAGTAACCAATATAACTTGCATTTGCAGTATGTATGTATTTTCCATACTTGGGCCACTTTTGAAGAAACCTTCATTGCTGGTACCTAAAACAGTAACCAAGCCTATTTCAAGGTTATTTGAAACTAAAACTACTCGGATGAACTGTTTCCTTTACATTTACAGACGATTAGAAATGTCCCCAACTGCAATACGTCACCACAAAGGTAACCGAACCGCGGTTCCGTATTGTCAGCTTCCTGTATGAGTATGTAACAGCTTAATCTCGTGTATAATTTACCGTAATGACCTAACTGGGGAAATGACGACCAACATCATCATGTCCCCAAACAGCAACAACTTCCAGCAACTTGCAGACAATTTCGATGCGTTGTCTGTAGTACAACAGACAGACTTGCCGCTTATTGAACGGCACGCTTACGGAATTAATTGCGTCTGAGTGAATAGTGCCCCGATGGTACTCGGTTTGAACCTCGGGCGCTCCTTGTTAGCTATCGCATTTCAACCAGGCAAATGCTGGAACTACTTAAAACAGGTCACAAATTCTTTACCTCACATCGTTCGTAATTTTTCATTTGCAATACATTTCATTATCATATCTGGTTTCACAATTACATACGCGAATGTCAGCAAATGAAGAAGTAGCGTAAAATAATTCAAAACCAACTAATGCGATATGAATAAGCCAAGCAGATGACGAAGGATGCTGTAACCACGAAGCCGTTCATGAGCTGACTTCACAGAGCGAGCTCCGATTTCCTGTATTCTTGTAATTATTATTACTATTATTTATTACCTTTCTATATTTATTATTGTGTTCGTGTGCTTATCTTCTGTGCTGTATCTGTAATTGGCCTTCTGGATGTTGATACAGTTCACTAATAATAAAGAATTGAAATGAATTATTCCATCTATTCGCCATTTTACAGGATATTTACTTCTTTACACCTGAGACAAACCTTGCCCCTGACGTAGGTAGCTATTTCTGAAATACATTTTGTTTTTTTAATACGTGTTATATGCATTTAACAGATTTCGCGTGAGGCATTATTACATGTTTTACACCCCCTTTTAACCGTAGACTAGATTGAAGAGACTGCAGTTCAGAAAACGTACTTAAACAAACAGGAAGATGAAGTGTGAGAATTTCACGACGGTGAGGCTAGATTGTTCTGTTTTGGATTATGGTGCCCCTGTAGCATTGTTAATGGTTTTCAAGATTTCGAAAACAGGTATCGTGTCAGCCTTCTAGAAAGAAGCATTTTAAATTGTGGTCAACGAATTAGCAGAGCAAGTTATTATCTGTATGAATGTTGCATTCTCGTCTGTAATTTAATATCTATCGGAATTAAAACGTTAAAAGCGACTGGCTAACTTCATGTAGCCCGGACTTTCTTCATGCATATTTCCCTTTGATTGGAGTTAGAAGGCTGGAGTCAAAGCTGTACAGGTATTTGACAGGTATCTTCTTCCCTCTTCTCTTTTGTCTGTGTAATTTTTTACGTATTATTGTTGTTATTGTAATAGTTAAATAGCCTTTTTGTCTGGGTGTAATGTGATTAGTGTAATAACGTATAGGCTGTGTGTGATACTTAAATGTCTCTCCTGCCATCCTATTAGAGTTGCGTGCTGTTTAGCGATACGAAGGAGCGTGTGGACCGTATTGTCAGCTGGGAAGGTTAAATTGGAATAACTGATCTGCTGGTTCTCGTACCACACGCACTTTACAAAGTGGTAGCGATCATAGCGCGTAAACGTACAGTAATTTGACTGCATATGGGGTACATCGTTGTAGTCCTTATCTTCAGAAGCCATGAAACTATGAGATATGTGTCGCTGTACACCTGTAAGTCCATCGGCGTTACAACTCACAGGACCACCTTCTAAACATAGAAGCTATTATCGGAACGAGTTGCCCATTCAGGGATCTAATGATTAGGAAGTTTGCTTTTTCGATTTGAACTAAATGATATGGTTAACTGTAGTTAGAATTATATTAGTTCGCCTTCCAGAAAACCAGGTCGAATTAGATTAGTAACATCGTTTTTTCGAATCTAATTTATTTTTTGTATAGTCTGAATATGCATGACTTCGTCTAGCATTTGGGCTGTTCAGTAGGTATTAAATCCTCTTAACGGCTGACCGTTGTGTTTAAGTATGAATTTAACTTAATTTAATTTAAGTACACTTTTACAGATACTTAAGTTGCATTACTTCACATGGAATTATGACCATGAAACTTGGAAAGAAGTAGAAGTCTTATGGGTTGTAGCTCCGTGTAATATGATAGAGTTTACGAACGTTTCAGAGGTACTCGCTTCCTCCATCATCATCAGTAGCCGATGCTCGTTTTCAGATAGTATAAGCTTTGCCTGGATGGACTGAGGAAGACCACGATATGTTAATCATAACCGGCTCCCAGACGCAGAATAGCCGAGTAGCTCCTGAACAGAAATATATGCTTACCAGTCGACCACGAGGTTCGGTTGTATTTTAGTGCTACGAGGTTGCAGAGCATGTAATGTCTGACCAGCAACTACACATCGAGCCCTGGAGAGTAATTGAATTAAATTGTAGCATACTCCAGCAGGTTGCCGTTATGTAGCATATACCTTCGACGACATTTCGGTTGTTCAGCGCTGCTGGAACATCAGTTTCTGTAACTACTGGTCAGTATAGTCCGATGTCTGGTTCACTGGTCGCCTTGCAGTACAAACGTGCTACAGGAAATGAGTGAAAAACAAAATTTTTAATATTCATTTCACTTCATTCACATGAACATCTGCTTTCAGTACTCAGCATGACCGTCACTTGTTATTTAACGTCGCTATTCTTGCATAGCGTTGAATGAGGAAGTAGGATCATAAATATGAGGTACAGGCATACCTCGGAGATATTGCGAGTTCGGTTCCAGACCACAGCAATAAAGCTAGTCACACGAATTTTTTGGTTTCCCAGTGCATATAAAAGTTATGTTTACACTTGTCTATTAAGTGTGAAACAGCATATGTCTAAAAAAACATTGCGATAATTACCAAAATGTGACACACAGACACGAAGTGAGCACATGCTGTTAGAAAAATGGCGCCGATAGACTTGATCGACGCAGGGTTGCCACAAACCTTCAATTTGGGAAAAAACGCAATATCTGCGAAGCGCAATAAAAATAAAGATTTGAAGAGTATTTTCCTCGAAGGCCTGTAGATGTCAATGAAAACCTTCGGGGTAATCGGTTGAGACTTGAATTATACTACCCCCAGAGCGTAAATTTTCAGTGAAACCAACGCAGAATCCGGAAGCTGTAGTGGTACAATGCGATACAGCGCTACAGCGTTAAATCAGGCCAATCTGGCGTTCAGTGTGCACGCCTGAATTTAACGCTGTCTATAACTTTATACCGTTGTATCATACCGCGTTGGCCTGAGAGAACGTTAGGTCTGGGTCGCTACGGTGACACCTGCCCACTCGGTTGGATTAGTGTTTGATATCGCACGGCCGCAAAGAATCTCACGCAACAACGCGTCTGTTACGTTCGATGCAATAAAGCACGCCAGGTATTTTGATGTAACAGAACTATTGATTCAGTCATTTATAACACTTGTGAACGCTGTTATCACAAACTTACAAAACGTTTACATGTCCTTTGCGAATCTCCTCCCAAACGCTTCCATGGCGTGTAATGGGACGGCTCCATTTCTGGAGGCTGTCTCCTGTATCCACGTCCTGACGACAAGGGACTCGGTTCTTTACGATCTTGCTGCGTCTTTGTAATTATCAGAAGTACGTACACTTTGCTGTTGGTTTGGTATAGTTAATGAAACAGTTGATTGTAGTCTGTTTTCTCTCGGCTTAGATCCATTTATTGTCTTCAAAGCGAGAGCTGCTACCTTTCATAATTGTAAACCAGCCATTCGTTATAAAAATCTGTACGTAGCTTATGTGTTCTCAAACGCAAACATGAAAGGTCAAGACATTGTTCACTGGTCCCCGAAGAGATTTCTTCACACATTGTAGTGTGTATTTCGGTTTCTTTCACATATATTGACGTTATAATTCCTATGTACATAATGAGATTAACAATGCTACTTATCGTTATGTATTTTCTCATGCTTACTTAGAGTACTTAGGCGACCCGTTCTTCAGTGCCTTGAGCATCTGCGGGTCCCAACTTTCGTTGGCTTTATATATAGACATTTTGGTAGGACTCATTGGACGATGGATCGGCCCGTCGCAAGGCCTCTGCCTGTACACAGGACAACACAACACAGAGAAACGCGGACAAACATCCATGGCTTGAGTGTGATTCGAACCAACGGTCCCAGCGGCACAAGGCCCACGCCTCAGACCGTGTGGCCACTGTGACGGCATATTTTCTTGTTTCTCTGTTAAATTTATTTTCACTAAACCGGAATATTCTTCTCAGTAGACCTTAGCTGTTTGTATTTCTTCGTACTTCGTAGGTCCCCTGGTTGAAATCTCGACCTGGACACCAGCTATTCTGATAGGGTTTCGTGGTTTTCCTTAGTACGTCCGTGTGAATGCCACGATAGCTTCTTTCATTACCCTCATCATATATAATTCATTAACGATCTTTTTATTCGATGGTGAAAAGTCTGAGTACTAATGGCGTCATTAAATAAACCATAATAAAATCAATCTTTTCAGCACATTTTTATCACGCACTGAAGTTTCTATATAAATCCCGCAGAGCGAGAGGCGGAGTTTCACACTCATATAAACCAATAAATGTATAGTTTTATCTGTTTTAACCTGTAGGCTTTCAGTTGCACGATGGTACATACAAGTGATATGCTAAGTGTCAGATCATCAGACTGAAGCAGGTCTGTCTGGACTCCCATGGCGTGAGTAATTTAACTGTGGCCGACGGCTTTTCGGAAAATGGCAAGCTCTAATACTCCCCTCGGGACTTTCTGGCCTCTACTATTGATTATACGCAATGAAAATGTCCGCAACTGGCACTCCCGGGTACTATAAATTCTGATGCGATGTTTTCGAGACCTGCCCATCACAAAAACGTTCTCCCGCCTACTGTAGAATATCCTTTGTCGTGACTGTCACAGAAATAACTGGAAAAATGAATTAAGATTCTTTCAGTGTTCATTTTACGTGTATTTCTAAATAAAATGAATACTAACATTTAGTTTCGTTATGTTTGTCCATTAATCCGTATGTAGGACCGCCAAAACTGTTGATTCGATATCTATTAAATTCCGTATGGTAGGTCTGCACTAAGATTATCCAGCTATTTTGGTTTTCGTTTGCTTCTGTAAAGTTTAAGACCTAAGAAAGCATTTATGTGCCACTTCTGAAAATTGTCAGTCTGATAAAAAACACTTGTATGTACTAGGATTTCCGTTGTTTGTTATGATTTATTCACTTTATTTGTTTTATGCCTGATGGCCACTTTACTTCCTTGCTTGAGGACCTAATTTAAACTTTACGTTTATATTTTTAATAATTCGACGAATTTTGTTCATATTCGATGCATGGCACTTTTATACCTGTATTGGCCACGTGTTTTTATTCGCTGTAACCAGTTTACGGTATTTTATTTAAGGGCCTAAATAACTACTACGTGAACATTTATCATGAGTCCTTTGATGTGTTTTGATGATATTCCAGTATTACGATGGGTGAGTTTTAATATTTCAATTTGTGTTCGGGCATTTCGCAAATGTGTGTGTCGCAATTATTAATTTGAAAGGAAATTCCTTAAATAAATATTAATAGGCACTTTTGATATAATATAATAAAATAATTGTTCGTGTTTCGGACGTCCGTGGCTGTTGGTGAAGACGATTTTGTTGGACCAGTGGAGGGCTTTGGTTAATTCGGTGACGAACTTTGTGGTTCCCTAAGCAATCTAGTTAGTTAGTTGGTGAAGACGAGTCCTCGTAATAAGGTTGTTAATGTTTTCTTCCATTATATATTTATATAATTGGCCATTTTGAGGAGCTGATGAAACATACGAACGGAGGCAGATACAGACGATCTCTGCATTAACTACATCATTGATCCGTCTCCTTTTAAGGATAGCTTATCGCCCACCTAGTCAATAAATTCATCGCCTTCTATGGAACTTGTTTATTACCAAGTCCATAGCAACCCGCCTTCAGTCCCTACCCTGTTGTAGTTCAGTCCTTGGACTCCCATCTCCTGAAATTAATTTTAATATTATCCTCCCATATAGCAATATGTATTCCGAGTGATCTGTTACCTTCAAGTTTTTAAACCAAGTTTTATAAGAATTTACAATCTCTCCCATTCTTGCTATATACCAGGCCCATCCTTTCCCATCATAATAACGTTTGGTAGAGAGTACAGATAATTGAGGTCTTAATTATGCAGTTTTATCCAGGCTCTTATCTCTTTATTATTCTTCCTCCAAATATTGTCTTCAGCTTCCTGTAAAGGGTAAATAATAAGTCCGCCTTGAAGTAGTCATTTCCAGAGGCCGAAATGGAGAAGTTACGACATCTCTTAATAAGTTCATTTCTCCTTATTTTTTTATTTTTCCAATATTTTCAACTGCCGCACCTCACACATTACCCAGTATCCTGTTTCCGTTCTATATCTTACTGTTTACAGTCTGTTGCTTATAATTGCAGTGTACCATGCTCTGTAATTGCTTGTAGCATAAATTCCATGCGTGACGGAGGCCATGCCGAGGGAAATTACAATTAACGTATCCCGACACCTTGCCCCCTCGCGTATTATACCCAAGCTCTCGGATTGCAGCCAGTTCCAAACACATTAATATGGACAGGCTAGAAAATTCGATTACTAGCAACACTAGCAACAAAATTTCGAGTTTGGCATCAGCCTAAAAACAAAAAATTACAGCTGACACATTTACTTTTAAGAAAGTCTAAATTTTAAATTTTCCAAGTGTCGTAAATAAGATCAGTTTACTGATTTTATATTCCAGTTGATGGTACTCCAACAGCTTCAAGACCACCTCTTCGCGTGTCTCCCTACGTCCCTTTTTCCATGTGGCGACTTGTCTTTTGTAATTTTGCAGATTCTTTGTGGATCCATTCATCTGATGTGGTCACTCCAGTATCTTCTCCCAACACCCACGCAAATACTGGCTGTATGTCACAACCTGCTCGAATGCCCTCGCTTCTGATTCTGTCTCTCAAAGTCTTCCCTACTTGAAACAAGTTGATTTTTTTTTAAACGAAACAACCTGTATCGAGGTAATTTTATGACCAGCTACAAGTAAAGTTGGTCCTGTGTTTAATCGCAGACGTTGAGGAAGTGAATGTAAAGGTCCATGCATAATCACCCTCGACACTGTATGGTGGTGAGTGGCCAACGGAAAAAGCTGGCACCATTTGGGTGGGAGGGGGTCTGAAATTGGTGGCAAAGAGAAAAATTCCGCTTCCTCTCGGAAGCGAACCCTGATTGCCAATCACTTTTGTATCCCAGCTCAGTTTAATAGGAAGCGAGCAACATGTTTTGGTTTATAAATGAAGATTTATTGTCAGTTGAAATGTGAAATTTGTGTTTTATACGGTATTTAGTTACTGAAATTTTAAAACATATGCCTGCTAAACTCTAAAACGTCTTTGCAATAACTGCGAGTTCTTGATGCGATGAGGCATCGGTTCAGTAGCTTGCATGGTGTGTGGGCACGATAAGAATGATTCCATCCATTTCTGTTTAAAGTGGAATGTTTTCTGTATCGGCTGGTGTTACTATGTGACGTAGAATAAGATGGTCTGAATCGAAAGAATGATGTCGTGGCCTGAATGAACGGCGATGAATCTCTAAAATCCGAAGGACATGCGGTTTTTGGCTAGAATTCATACCATATACCACCCTAATGTGAGATTTAAGGTCCACCCAGCTGCGAGTATGAAGATGACTGCCTTCTGATTCGTATGCACCGTGTACTCTTGTAGAAGTTTACCGAAGTTTCAAGGTTCTTGCTGCCTCCATCATCAGGGTAGTTGCCCTACCCAGAGGACAGCCATCTTCATAGCATCCAAAAATTCCACAGACGGTTTGTTTCTGTCTTGAGTGGGTAGTGACGAAGTTCCTCAGCTTTTTCTGGTGTAGGATCTTCCAGTTGCTGTGATCATGTCCAGGTAGTAGAAGGGAAGAGGACAGGTAATGGCGAGTAGGTCAACCGAAAGCAATTACTCTTCTTAATTTAAGATCAGTGTTTGTGAGGGGGCGACAATGCCTCTCTGCTTGCTAGAACGGAAAGCCGTTCGTTAGAGCTGTCCGGTATCTAGTGGCTGTGAACTGTTTTGCTGAGGTCTTCGAACAGCTTATGGGATGTACGTCATGAAGTGCAGGTGTTAGGTAAATTATCTTGTTTGGCCATTGTATTTTTCCTCATGTGTTAGTTACGTTGTGATGATGTAATAATAATTACATTAACAGCCTCGAGATATAATGCAACGCGTTTAATAATTTACGTTTCTGTACCAGCTGATAGAAATGTACTGATGAATGAAGCACAAAACTTGTAATAGTATCCTTCCATCATCCTTTAGGTTCTTCAGGTGGACACTTTCCAAGATATCGATTTCAGCAGCCATTCGTAGCATCCTACGTTATTGGTAGTAAGTGGGCTATATAAATTTTGAAGTTCCTTATTATGCGATATCATCTATTCGCCATACATTTCATCTCTTTAAGGTACAGACATTTTCAGGTACCGGTATGCATAATTTATGTTCATCCCTCGTAGGAAGATACCATAGGCATTCTGAGGGTTTCGAGGGGAGAAAGGACGGGTGTGCTTCGTTTACTTAATGATGTATTGTAATTCCGGGGGTGTTACAGTCCTCCCCCAACCCCGATTACTAAGATGTTCATGGTGATTCATGAGCGACACTGTAATGGTTTCACGTTGAAGCCATTGGATGTAAATTTATTGAAGAGGATGGTGTTATTTCTGGCCTGGATTTCCATGTAAGATTCGTTGTAGTATGTGGGACAATGATGTTGACAGGACTTGGTTGATTTTATCACTTGTGAACCAAGTTCTCTACGCTTAACATCTCCATTGCAAATCACTGCCACTATTTGTAATTGCAAGTCGCCTTGTCTTAAACTCGTAACCAGAGAATATTCATGCAGCGACTAAATTGCTCGGTCATCAGTTGATCACCATTTTAGTGTGAAGGATACTGAATTGCTTAACAATGTACCCTACTCTGACTCGTTTGGTAAGTTGGCTGCTTAGTGCTGCGGTTTCGTATTCCTGAGGCCAGGTATTTGAACCTCGCCCCAGATGTCGGGTAAATTGAGCGAGGTGCGTCGTGATTTTTTCAAGATCCTCCATAGAAGTTCTAACTTATCACTTTAAAATGCAATATGACTACTTCCTTCCACATCATTCCCAACTCACAGTCATCCTTGGATTTAATAGACTTTTGTATAGATCTAACCTAGCTAATTTAATTGAACGAAGTCCTTTATGAGAAACTGGTAGTCGCTCAGCTGGCGAATAAATTCTGTAATGTATTGATACGAAAATTTGAAATATATGTGTGAAAGACATACCTCTGATTCTTCCCATGAACCAGTCAAATCCACTTCAAATCTACGCCATAAGATCTTTTTCGCCCAGATCGCCAAGATGGCACATCCTCTTCAAACTTTACACCCGTAAAAACACGTGGTTAATTATATTTTTATAAAAATATTTACGTTTCTAAGTAGAAGGTCCATATCGTCTAATTAAAGTTCAGAAGGTGAATGCGCTCAACTTCAAAATTCGTGAATCAGCGCCGCGGTCCGTGTTGGCTGTGAGCTGCAAAGAAACAAATGAACTCCATGTACAGGATGGACCAGCCACATTGACCCAATCTGCACTGTGAGTGCAGTCGCTCTGTGTGTAGATGATTTAAAATTTAAACGTATTTTAAAGTTCTGAATTAACACAGATGACAAATGTAGAGTGTTTCAGGTAAAGTGTGAGTCCGTTGTAACCTTATGCAGGATTAAAGTACACCCAAGAGGAAAAGGGCAGAGAGAAGTCTAATTCAGCTAACGGAGTTTGCATAATATATATAGACAGCAGCTTCTACTGTTACAGACGTTGATTTGTTCACTGTACTTCCTGTGTAATCATGTACGACTTGAAATACTCGATAATGTCGCTGGAAGTTTAGTTCTTCGTTGCTATAAATGTATTCACAAAGAAAGTTGTCGGTGTTCGTTTAATGAGCCTTAGTAATTCCTAATTTATCTAACAATTCTCTGTAAGAAATAGCACGGTAATTACAAATGCGCAGTTGGCAACTAGTGTTATGATCTTGGCGTACTTGATGTTAATATCCTTGTATTTGCATGGAGAGACGAAAGAAAGACAACGAAGTTTGTCGGAATCTCTGCGGAGAATCAAACCAGAAACCTCTGGAATACGAAGCCGAATGCTGGCCACTACAGAGCTATCTGTAGGCCTCTCTTTAAGAAGCTGGGACTCTTTTCCCGTCCAGCGTTTCTGGTTTGGTTTTTTAATTTTGTTGTCATCTGGAACAGAATCCCTGATCTCTTAATTTGCGAGGCGATTGCAGTTTTTGAGTACAGTTTACACGAACAATTTGTGCTCACCGCGTTGCATGCAGCTCTGAAACAAATTCTGCACAAAATGAAACACGAATCAGTTATGCAATTATCGGGTTTGTGATTACCGTTTCAAAACCCCTTCATTAAGTGCTGTTAATGTTGTTGCCAACTTAAAATGAGTGCGCGTGACTGGCATATTGGTGTTGTTGACAGCAGGGTGGTCTGCAGAATCATGTTCTTTTTACAGATTGTTTCGAAAAAGGGTTTGTTTTCAACAAACTGACTGCATGAATCAGTGTTCTTTGGATATTGTTAGTAGCTCAGATAGTCAAGAAATTTATCCTACCTTTTATGAAGCACTAACGTTTTTTACATTGTTCACAAGAGCCCGCCATGTGTCCATATTCTGAGTCACACCAATCCAGTATATACTCTCAAGCCCTGTTCCCTCAACATTTATTTCAACATAATTCCTACTCGTCTAGGCCTTCCGAATCTTCTCTTGTCTTTGGGCTTTCCAATCAACTTTTGTACGATATCTGGTCTCTTCTATTCATGATACGTGACTCTCAAGAATCCAAGGCCCTGTCCCCCCCTCCCTCCCTCTCTCTCTCTCTCTTTCGGTGAGGAGATATTAGTCCCTCGCCATACCCACACCATGCCTTGCTGACAAGGGGACATACTTAACTCCGCCAATATTATTTGTGTTTATTATTGAAACGGGATAAACTTGCTGACGCATAACGTAAAAGCTGTCCAGAACCCTGGCGATTATGAAGTTACATGATAAGCAGCTTTAAAGACTTTGAAAGATACGCCCGAAAGTTTATCGAGTTACTTACATAAAGTGGCACTTAAAATTAGTCACACTATTATAGATTTCCATCTAGATTGTGCGTGTATAGTCGAAACATGTCGCTGGAATGAATTGCATTTTATTCTAATTTACTGTGTACAATCAGCAATTGGTGTTAAAATAGACTATTGTGTATAGACTGTGCCTTCGTTCCAGTTAAATACAAAAGGCTTAATAAATGAACAGTAAGACCAGTGAGGTATGGAAGATCACAATTTTGTCGGTTTTGTCTCGGCGGAAGAGTCAATTTTGTTTGGATCCGACCTTACGTCACATCCTCGGGTCAGAGATACATGTGATGTGTTCTGGTCTCCGCAAATTAGGTTCTCACCGTCTGCGGGTCGCTCATCTCTGGATTCCTGCATTTGATAGTGCATATTAACTGTGTGTAGCATAACACACACTGTAGGCCTGCCCGCAGCGGACAGTCGCAAGACTACTTCTGCACCACGCAAGTGGCCATTGAGCACAGATTTGTTAGAATTTTAATATAAGCCAACGGGAATGGAAGCCAGCAGTTCTCTGAGCCACAGCTCGGGAAAATGCAAAACGTTATTTCGCAAATTTAGCCGCAACGGTTAAGTGAAAAGTCGCTTAATTAATATCAGTCTTTACGATTCTCGTTTGTTGTACGGTTTTGAACTTCCATCAAATATGAGTTAAAGTATTTCATGTCTTCTTATGATTTAGTAGCCTATTAAGCTTGAATGTGATCCCCAAACTTTTGTGACAACGGTTTATACAGATTATTTTTCTTCGATACCAACCGTCACCCACTGATCGTGATATAAAATTAATAAAAGCAGATCAGTTTGTCGGGTCATAATGCCTAATCCGTAAAATCTGAAGGGGAAATACGAGCCAACTACACAAACGTCGTATTGGCCCATACCAAATGCCAGTATAGGCTTATTTTCAGAAGGTTTTGTTAACATTTGGTTTGCTTCCTCACTTCTTTAAAAATGTCCCAAATAAAATCTGTCGATAATGACGAGGTTTATAGTTTAATTTATGCTGTTACGTGTGTTTTATATGCCCTAATATGAGCCATTTTTTTAGAAATGCAATACAAATTTGATTTGAGCTTTGCGTAAAGTAGAGACGTAGTTAAACGATACAGATCGACTCTAGACTACTCCGTTCACTTGTACAGATGTAACGTAATGAACAGACGAACGGATTTAGCCTTCCTTTTATGCAGTTAGTCTTACGATATGCTGAGGTTTTGGTAGGTTAGGTTAGGTTAAGTTACTTTAGGTTAGAGCTTTTTACATTTGTTTTGATATTTTGTATTTGTTAGTGCAACATAAGGCAGGCAATGTTATAGGGGCCTGTGCCATCCCACAAATTGTCATAGTGGAAAAATGGTGTTTGCCTTTTCCTTACGTCATCGTGTTTAATCTGTGTAGCATGAATACTGTTTCTAACTCACGCTGGCCACGTGTAACGCGACACCGGAGTGAATTCGAATATCTCCATCTGATTAACACTCGGGTAAACACTTACATGTCGATAGAATACAGGGTGTCCCAGTATGAAAGGTCAATATTCTGGGAGGTCATAGTATCGGTCATTCTAAGCAAATGTATTTTACTAGGTAAACTGTACCAACTTTGTCACTTGAACAATAAATACCAGTATTAGAAACAGTACGTAATATCTCTTTCTTATCAACAATTTTGCAACTGTACAGCGAAATAACTCTAACTCGGAAACCGTTCAGAATATGACACATGTACATGTAGACTTTTTCGCTTATAATGACCGACACTATGACCCAGAATATTGACTTTTCCTCCTGGGACACTCTGTATATAGCGCTAGAAACCGACTCAGTCTTGGCCTCTAGGACGGTACAACTGTCACGACGCAGACGTGCTGAGAAATACACGGTTCAAATATTGGTCCAACTGACAGGTATCCTTATTGAGTTTCCTCGTGGAAAAACTTACTTGTTGAAGAGCTAAGTAATTTGTACTCGAACTTGATTTTATTTAGGTATTTAAATCGAGGAACATTTATCAAACATGGGAAATGCTTACACAAATTTAGTCGAGGATTGTCAATGTCAGACACCTAGACGTAGATCGGAGGATAGCGTCTAGAAATATTATGCAGGTATGAAGATTGCATCTGGATCTGAATACAGCAGTGAGTCATAAAGGCAGGAAATGACAAGCTGAGTAGCTGAAGACTTTTCTGTATGATGAAGCTCGTTTGTATAGATGGATCAGAATTTTGTTATGTGGTCTGCCCGATACAGGAAGCTGAGTTCGTGTGTTGTAGACCGTGTGCAATATGGAGACCGTGAACTGAATAATCAGGTAATTCTTAGTATAGATGAATGATCGGATGTAAAGATATCGGTGCTGGTCTGCTATGTAACACCGTGTAATGTTGTTTTGCGTTTTGGCGTCATGTAGATGTCAGCGTTTCAGATAAATATACTGTCTCCATCTTCAGGGATGAAGTGGCGATGTTTTGGAAATGGAGGAACAAATTTATATCAACCCTGAAGATGCAGACAGTTGCATGAACATGGGAACATACATTTTTGAGCCCCTGATTTGTGTCTGCTTCCGGCGCTGGATCACAGTGGGTGCCGAAGTGCGGAGTCGCGTTGTGCAGACCGCACGCGGTGAAATCTCGACTCACAACTTGAGGACGCTTCGTCTGTTCATACTATGTCTAATAGTTCATTTTATTTATTTTGTGATAGCTCGCCAGGAAATTTACTGCCACGGGCTTCATGGCAGGGGTTCTTGTTTCGACTGTAACGCCCATACCGGCTCTGGGGCCCACCCAGCCCATCGCCTCTCAGCTGGACACTTTGGCCTTGTTATCGAGACCTAAACTGGTCGGAGGATGAATTTGATACCGTAATGTAAAGTATGCCGTGTATTAATAAGTGTTCACATGAATTTGCACTATATTGTCCTTTGGACACAGGGCAATTTAACAATATTTTATCATATTCGGCAACAGGACGCCCCAATAATTTATTTCTCACCTCCATCTAGTTCCGATTTTAAGAATGTGTCTATAATTGACATTGCTTTTATACAGTGAAATATCTCTTCTGTTAAGCACATTCGCTCATACCGAAGTCTGATTTGTTTAGTTGCGCCAACGGTAATTATTTGCACTACATGAACAAGGAAAGCAGTGAGAAAGGATGAGATGGGCTGATCGTGATGTACGAGGCGCGTCCACAAAGTAAGTTTCCCCCTCGTCCCACAGCTAGCAAACCTTATATTGAGCGAAGCGACTGTGCGTACGTGATAGAGCAATGACGTAGCATGGCGCATGCACTAACGGCACCTCCCGCGTTCTCACAGTAGCATCGTTGCAGCTGTTGAAGATGGAGGTTCTTATTCCAGCTCCCGCCGACTGTGAAGTGCGGTCAGTGATAACGCTCGGCCGCACACGGCTCGACGGACAGCGAGTCTCCTGCAGGAGTTCAGCTGGGAGGTGTTTGATCATTCACCCTACAGCCCGGACCTCGTTCCCAGTGATTTCCATCTTTTCCTACACCTCAAGAAATTCCTGTCCGGTCAGCGTCAGCGTTTTGAGAATGACAGAGAGGCGGAGATGGTTGTCACACAGTGGTTCCAATCCCAGGCGGGCGACTTCTACGACACCGGTATTCAAAAGTTGGTCCCACGGTATGACCAATGTCTCAATTCCGGTGGCGAATATGTTGAAAAATAGCTGGACACTTGCTGTATCTGTTGCAATAAATATTTCCATGAAATTGTGTTTTGTTTCTGTAAACGGCCCCAGGGAAACTTACTTTGTGGACGAGCCTCGTATATAGCAGGAACAAGGGAAATGTAAAATGTCCGCCGGGTAGCCTAAAGGGAATACACCTTGAGAGACCAAGGTTTATATTGTCAGAATGGATGTTGTAAGAGAAATAGGATATAGAGGCGTGGCCTACATGCAGTTGGCTCAGGGCATGTACCAGTTTCTTCATCATGGTCACAGGCCTCCGAATTCCATAAAAGCAGGGAATCTTTACGTATTAATAACTGAACACTAACGTACCGTTACCATAGCTTTGCTTCATTATTAGGTAGTTAGACCAATGACGTATGCAAAGTCTAAAAAAAGCATACCAATTGTATGTACTAGCGCATTGCCGTGATGGACGGAGGAAGGAAATGCTGCAACTTAACAGTGTTCAAAAATGTTAACTTATATATTAAATTAGTTACGTAAATTAATGTAAACTTTCTGGTAATTAGCCTACAGGGTTTGTGAAGGTTTCCATCCCACTAACACGGTTGATTACGAATAACTGCATCGCTTTCGTTGTCCGCAGCGAGTGAAAGAGAAAGTTACGCTACATTTTGGGAAGTAGAGTCGTCGACGGTAATTTTATTAACATGTTGGTAACACTGTGTGTTATATGATACCCGCCTCTAACATGGACAGGCACGTGGCCTATCATTTCTCATAACGCATTATTGGCTGAATCAGAATTAATGTTTTTCGTTTTGACGTAAATACGTCTATACGGAAGGGTCATTCCGCAAAAAAGTGTAACGAAAAAGTGACAGGAAAATGTGTAAGAAAATTGTGTAAGATGGTTACCTAGGAAATATCAACAATTCGTAAATATGGACTGACAACAGTGGTCAGCTTGCATGCATTGTTATGTTACCTAGGAAACGTCATCTGTTTGCTTGTTGTGTTACATTACTTTCGTTATTGCGGCAAGAGCTGGGCTGTGAATCGTTTGTAGAAGAAGTGCGTCGTGGACTAGGTAATTTTGTGCTGGTAAAAACGTATTTACGTCAAATTCTCCGGAACCGTGGTTCCACTGTCAATTTTTTCAACAACCTATGAAAACCATTATGAATGGGATGATGTTATTATTATGATCTTTATTTTGTCTCGAAATATCAGTTGTAATTGGGTGATGAGAGCAGCATTATAAGTATCAGCTGCCTTTTTAAATTAAATATTCGTGGTCATTTCGCGGAGAGGTCTTCTGCCATTAATTTGCAGCAAGACGCATTGATTTTATGTTAGATATTCCGTGGTTAGAATTTTTTTCAGGGTTTCCAACAAATAATACACCTCCCTTAGAATCGTATTAGCGCCGTACATGTGCTGTCGCCAATCACAATGGTCTCGAGGTTTAAGGCGTGGGCGTTGGTCACTCTAATACTGTGATTGTGTGTTCGAATCCTGCATGCATCGTTGTACATCCTTGTTTTCTTTGTTAAAACTTTACTTTAGAATATAAAATAAGCAAACAAACGAACTATTAACACTATAAAAAAGACACTAGTGCCATACGCGTTTCAACCTCATCTTGATGCCACTGATGATGACCTCTTGAGGTTGAAACGCATATGGCAATATGTCTTTTTTACAGTGTTAATAGTTGTTTGTTTACTTATTTTATATTGTTTTCTTGTGTTTTGCTGTCTGTTCTGTATAGGCAGGGCCTAACGTGGGGAATGTCTTCTGTTCATTGAATCGTATCACATATTGAAAAAGAAAATGTTCCGAAAGCTTTTCCGGCCTTCCGCGATTTGTAGTGGGCTGTAGCTCCAATGATAACGATAGTAATTATTCATATAATAACTGATTTTAAGCTTTCCAGGCGATTCATTGTTACAACCTATGAAAACCATTATGAATGGGATGATGTTATTATTATGATCTTTATTTTGTCTCGAAATATCAGTTGTAATTGGGTGATGAGAGCAGCATTATAAGTATCAGCTGCCTTTTTAAATTAAATATTCGTGGTCATTTCGCGGAGAGGTCTTCTGCCATTAATTTGCAGCAAGACGCATTGATTTTATGTTAGATATTCCGTGGTTAGAATTTTTTTCAGGGTTTCCAACAAATAATACACCTCCCTTAGAATCGTATTAGCGCCGTACATGTGCTGTCGCCAATCACAATGGTCTCGAGGTTTAAGGCGTGGGCGTTGGTCACTCTAATACTGTGATTGTGTGTTCGAATCCTGCATGCATCGTTGTACATCCTTGTTTTCTTTGTTAAAACTTTACTTTAGAATATAAAATAAGCAAACAAACGAACTATTAACACTATAAAAAAGACACTAGTGCCATACGCGTTTCAACCTCATCTTGATGCCACTGATGATGACCTCTTGAGGTTGAAACGCATATGGCAATATGTCTTTTTTACAGTGTTAATAGTTGTTTGTTTACTTATTTTATATTGTTTTCTTGTGTTTTGCTGTCTGTTCTGTATAGGCAGGGCCTAACGTGGGGAATGTCTTCTGTTCATTGAATCGTATCACATATTGAAAAAGAAAATGTTCCGAAAGCTTTTCCGGCCTTCCGCGATTTGTAGTGGGCTGTAGCTCCAATGATAACGATAGTAATTATTCATATAATAACTGATTTTAAGCTTTCCAGGCGATTCATTGTTAATATTTGTCCTGTTTTGGGGTGCTGGGATTGTGTTTAAGTGACTAATTTTTATTAAACTTAGTATTGCAGTCATCCAGTTGAAGATTATCCCCATAATGACTTCTGTGTTTGGGAATACGATCATTATGGGCAAGCGAACTTGAAAGTTGACTTAGGAACACATCTTTTAACGT
The DNA here is from genome assembly GCF_000696155.1 of Zootermopsis nevadensis. Next base: position 196,745 of record NW_019059938.1, read on the forward strand.
TTTCATATCCATTCTTTGTGTTGTTTTGTGCTTCATATTCCCGGTTATTTTTAAATCAGCAATCAAATCTGTGGAATGTTTCGACCGTAAATCAGACTTCCCATTGATAATGATAAAACATTGTTCATTTATGTAGTTTCATTCTCGAGACAGTTTGGGTTGAAGCTAAGTATGTTAATGGATGCGCTGTTGCTTCTATACGCATATCTACGATCCGCTTTTAACACAATACCTCGAATTGTGGAAGTGAAATTTTAACGCGATGGTGGGATTAAAAGCATTTTGGCTGTGTTAGCCGTTCCATTAAAGTTCGTTTCTAACGCTCTCCTCCTGTGCTTTGTTGCTTTCGGGGACTGTTAGTTTGAAAGTTGCTTGAAAGTGTTTTCTTCCGCACTTTCTCCCCGTGTTTGTTACCGGAAATCCGTCTAAACTAGTTTGTCACAGCGTATTTTTTCTCCCAAGGATGTGTTAATACTTAGATATTACTAAGAACACCATTTGTCACCATTAGGTTACGTTACGTTTCAGGAAGAAATACCTTTTCTAGTTTTGCCTAGGACAAGCTACGTCAGATGCGTTTCATATATTTCCGGTAACATAAAAACAGACCAGAGTTGGAATGAAAACATTAAAATGTATTTATTAATCTTTCTATTATTTGAAGCTGTATAATCTGAGCTACTGAGCGTCGTTAAATAAACCACAAATAAAATTTACGGAAGATGAAGTGAAAATTCGATGTGCTATTTCTCGACGTGTCTGTCTACCGGGTCGCAGGTATTGATTCTTTGTAATGGCTGCCTGTAATGAGACAGCTTTGGGATATTCATGGAATGGAATTTTACATTCTTGTGTTTTGCTGTCTGTTCTGTATAGGCAGGGCCTAACGTGGGGAATGTCTTCTGTTCATTGAATCGTATCACATATTGAAAAAGAAAATGTTCCGAAAGCTTTTCCGGCCTTCCGCGATTTGTAGTGGGCTGTAGCTCCAATGATAACGATAGTAATTATTCATATAATAACTGATTTTAAGCTTTCCAGGCGATTCATTGTTAATATTTGTCCTGTTTTGGGGTGCTGGGATTGTGTTTAAGTGACTAATTTTTATTAAACTTAGTATTGCAGTCATCCAGTTGAAGATTATCCCCATAATGACTTCTGTGTTTGGGAATACGATCATTATGGGCAAGCGAACTTGAAAGTTGACTTAGGAACACATCTTTTAACGTTTTCATATCCATTCTTTGTGTTGTTTTGTGCTTCATATTCCCGGTTATTTTTAAATCAGCAATCAAATCTGTGGAATGTTTCGACCGTAAATCAGACTTCCCATTGATAATGATAAAACATTGTTCATTTATGTAGTTTCATTCTCGAGACAGTTTGGGTTGAAGCTAAGTATGTTAATGGATGCGCTGTTGCTTCTATACGCATATCTACGATCCGCTTTTAACACAATACCTCGAATTGTGGAAGTGAAATTTTAACGCGATGGTGGGATTAAAAGCATTTTGGCTGTGTTAGCCGTTCCATTAAAGTTCGTTTCTAACGCTCTCCTCCTGTGCTTTGTTGCTTTCGGGGACTGTTAGTTTGAAAGTTGCTTGAAAGTGTTTTCTTCCGCACTTTCTCCCCGTGTTTGTTACCGGAAATCCGTCTAAACTAGTTTGTCACAGCGTATTTTTTCTCCCAAGGATGTGTTAATACTTAGATATTACTAAGAACACCATTTGTCACCATTAGGTTACGTTACGTTTCAGGAAGAAATACCTTTTCTAGTTTTGCCTAGGACAAGCTACGTCAGATGCGTTTCATATATTTCCGGTAACATAAAAACAGACCAGAGTTGGAATGAAAACATTAAAATGTATTTATTAATCTTTCTATTATTTGAAGCTGTATAATCTGAGCTACTGAGCGTCGTTAAATAAACCACAAATAAAATTTACGGAAGATGAAGTGAAAATTCGATGTGCTATTTCTCGACGTGTCTGTCTACCGGGTCGCAGGTATTGATTCTTTGTAATGGCTGCCTGTAATGAGACAGCTTTGGGATATTCATGGAATGGAATTTTACAGGACCGATACAGAGCAGTCGTTAAAGTATGTGTTTCACAACTCTAGCTAGTTTTCACAGCGATGGCACAGATGACCGGAACTGGGTACGCCAATAGTGGCATTCTAACTGCTGCTGTATCATATGAGATGGTTTGTTGGCGTCTGGTACCTGCATTTATACTTGGAGTCAATAATTGCATTGTGTTAAAATATATTCAGGGTTGGTTGGAAAAGTTAGTATTTTTGGCTGTATGTCTTTCTGTCCGTGTTGCTGTCGGCTGAGTGGAGACTGTTTTTTTTAGATGAGGAATTGTTGTGGCACACGTATTTTAAACCAGAGTACTTAATTTACAACCGCATATGTAAATACAGACTTTATGTTGTATTTACTTTTATGACTAGTATTTATGTAGACAAATTAAGAAGTAAATAATTATCTTTTTTAATTGTGTGATCTTGTGATTGAAGTACAACTGAGACTTACCAACAGTTTAACTCTCCTACAGTATTTTGATTCGTTATTCGTGGTAGATTAAGAGTCTGTGAATGTTGGAACTTTCATTTAGCTGTCTGTTAAGTGATGGGATAAACTAGATTATCCTCTCGTTTCGTTAGAGGTGAGACATTCCATATTGCTCTGTACGGAACTTGGAAATTATTTTGTGTGGCAGAAAATGGATTTTCTTTTGTGAGAGATTTTGTTCATACTTACAGGAGGATCAGGGCAAGTACGATCCGAAATTATAGTAACGAAGTTATATTTTCTGCGTGAAAACATTTGCATTTGTTAAATGTATCACTTCGGTCCCGTTGTATTTCTGGTTTATTAAGTTTTATCTCGAAATGCAGTAGAACAGACTGGAGTTCTCTCTTCTGACGAAACTCTTCTTCACATCCGCTCTTTATGTAGAGAGTTATGTTAATATGCACAGACGATTTAATTCAAATGTTTATTAAATACAATATCCTTCCCTGTAATTTTACAATTATATAAATGTGGACGCTCAGTGTTATGTGTCTCATATTGTTACTATACACACGTCCTGGTACTCGCAAACATAAATTATTTCATATCGGTAATCTTTGTTTCATAATAGAGTTTTGTAAATGATCATTTAGTTACTGGTAACAGCGTTTTACAAACTGAAATAAGTTATTTGGCGTCAAATACGACTAGGGGATGATTAATGTAAGTGAACTGTAAGGTAATATAGAAAAAGCTGCCTGGTATTACAAGACATATCGCACCACTTTCTTATAACGACTGAGGTACACCACGAAAGACCTCAAGATAGCAGAAATACGGGCCGAGATTCGAATCCTGTTTCTCCCAAGCAGAAGTCAGAAACGGGCCAATCGTAGAACGTCTTTTATATGCTGCTGGCTCGTACCAGTTTTGTCATTCCCCAATGTTCGGAGAATACTTCGTATCTTGTTAACGCATCGTTCCTGTTCAAGGCAGTAAAGCCTAATGCAATTTTTATCCGTTAAAGTGTGCAGTACAAACGGAATGAGCTATCCATTACCTAATTCAATAAGGCTGGCAGCCTTCTCGTCGCGTTCTTAATTTGATCGGTTCCTAGCGACCAGCAATGCAGTGGGCGTGTTTGTTTAAAGTCTTCTTCAATGTATGCAAATTGGACAATGGAAAGGCGGGAGTTGCAGGCTTTCACGGTTGAGAGCCTGTTCATACAGAGAATGGTGTCTTGGTAAATGAAGGAGAGAGAGAGCGGGCTCCCAACCAAGTACGCTTGTTAGCTGAACCTTTTAGACGCCAGATATAGTTTCATTGTCTGTTGATGAATTAGTGGTAGCTATAGTTACCCCAACTTCTGGTTCATTAGGGGTCTCAGGAGATGCGGTATGTGCTACATCCAGGTGGAAGGACGAAGAATTTTGGAAGCCTTGATTGATCTTTGCTGAGGATATTTCTCGAAATGACTTCGGATGTATATGTGTCCTGGTATTCCTGGAAATGGCTGAACTTATGTGGGTGTGTGCTCAGTTTTGGAAGAATAACTGTGATCCTGTTTTCTGATTGAGTATGAAATTAAGAATATCTTTTGACGGATTTTAAGTGTCATGAATAACCGTAGTGTTTGCCGTGTAGGAGCGAAGGTGAATTGAGTGGTGAAGATTGTGTTTAACTGAAGACCTGTCACATGGGTTGGTGTAGTGTCGGGGGTGCGTGAAGTGAAAGTTGAACCCTCAAAACGCCATCAGCCCGGAGAGGAAGACGTGGCCAGGGCGCCTGCGCCAAAATGGCCAGGAGCAGCGGCAGCATCTCGTAGGGACCTCAGAAGATGGCACCAGCATCGGCAGGCGTCCGTTTCTGACCCGGTCGTTGGAAGATGCTCGCTACATCCACATCAATTTCCGGTTACTCGCAGATCTTATAGTTTTTGAACAGGTAAAAGCCGAGTGTTCCTATTTCTATTGTAGATATTCGTACTTTTCCCGATGTTAACGTGTGTAGACTCAGATATGAAGATTTTTTTAAGGAGTGCTGACGAACAAAATCAGTACCTTATTATAATCAGTCATTGCCTTCCGTTTAATAAGTCTGTCTTCGCATTAGTTTATGTGGTATCACATTATTGTACTTTTGAAAGCAATTTTTGCTTTCGGGATTTTTGTTTTTCAGGGTGATGAAAATTTGGATTGCAGTTCCCTGGGTTATGCCTATGTGAAGTCTTCTAGGTGGAGGCTACGGAAATATGGATTGTGTATAGTTCAATGGAATCAATTTTAAAAACGTGTGGAAAGCATGAACCGTGATAAAATCCGAAATTAATATATTTAATATGAAAAAATAATTAAACACCTTCTTTATCATTAATATTGCTACTAGTGTATGCTGTTTAAATCCATAGCAGCCCAGAAGGCGTATCAGCATCATTTCATAAGACACAATACACCAGAAAGGATTCCAGGATTCTATTTGTAAATTATTGCTCGTAAAAGTAGGCTTGTTATCCTTTTTTGCGAATTAGGCCTATCAGAAACATTTTTTTATCACAGTCATTCAGTTTCTGTTCGTCAGTTATATCATCAGGCTCTCAACAGCTGTCACAGCAGCTTCACTCCAACATTAAAAATTAACTCTGTTATTTTGGTTGCAGATCTGTTTGTTAAAAACGTTATAGGAGTATGTTTCTAATATAAGTTTATACGCCTTATCTCCTGACGTACATAATTTACGTAACACAGAAGGGTATAAGTTATTGCTCATATTAGTGCGCATTGATTCCTCTGTTGTCTCGTGCTAGTTCCAGTGCATGATGGGATCTTCTCTTGCCCTCTTCTCCTCTGCTGTTTTAGCGTCTTCTTTTGTTTCGTTACGTAGCCTGTGTGCTCTGCTTGCGACACACGCACAAGACAGACAGAACAAACTATGACGCGGCAACTGAGGGGTTTGAGGGAATCTCATAGTGCAGTGAACCTATAAACAATCCAGATAAGAGTGAAGCACGGGTCCTTATGAGCTTTTACTTCCATTTCTGCTACCCTCTATGGATATGTTTTCATTTACAAAACCGAGAGTTGTTGTACGACTGTGTTTCGTAAGAATGTATTTTAAACAATTTGTAGTACATTACTAGTGTGAAGAGTTTATTTAAATGTTTGAATTGCATCCAGTATTTCTGTTGTATAATTAGCGGGGTAGTGTATGGTGGAAGGAACAGCCACTACAGCAAATGCATGGCTTGTGCATGTGGTTATTTGAAGTGCAGTACTGTGCTATCCAAAGAAAAGAGGTGTCGGTGATTTCTTGAAGTTAATTCGTGTTTTTCAGCAGAATGGGTAATTTTGCTTCTGCCAAACTACCACCACGCGCGTTTAGCAAATATCGCAATGCTGTGGCCACAAGCGCAATGCCTCACTCAAATATGTAGGAGTAGTGTTCTAAGAGACAATGCGTGAGATTCAGGTTTTCGCGGCTACGCGTATGAAGATGGCTGTCTTCTGGTAAAGTTACCATAGATATTGTAGAATATAATGGTTTTCACCGATGTTTCAGAGGAGCTTACTGCCTCCAATATATTAAGAATGCCATGTAGGCTGCTAGTAGAATAAATTACGCACAAGAAGTTAGATTTTGACGAAATATTGTTACTATATAGGCCGATCCAGTATATTAACAACGGCATGACATTTCTTTGTACTTGTAACTATGTATATTAGTAGCTAAGGCAGATAGAAGTTGTAAGTAGACTAATTTAATCTGTGGAAAACATGTCACTCTTTATACATTTAATATGGCTATGTAAAACTACTGAAATATCTGCAGGTTTTATCAAGAACTAGAATACATGAATGTTCGGAATCCAAGCGTTCTGCTGTCGCCTGCAACAGTAAATTTGCCAATTTATCCTTAACCTTTGTGATGAGCCACAGAGTCCTGGCTGCATTGTTCTGCTGAAAGTGCAGACCTAAGTATAACTTCTTGACGCCCATGCATTTACAACAGAGTTACTAGCGACGTTACAGGAGTTCGCCAGACAATGAAGACCGCGAAGAATTCTTCACCCAGTGACATGAAGAAGACA
>NW_019059938.1:206652-252925 GCF_000696155.1 Zootermopsis nevadensis
GATGTCGATTCTGGTCTTTGAGTTATGTGCGCCTCATTGTCTTTTAGTTGGTACCCATCGGTTCGGCGAAGACGATTCACTTTCCTTAAACGCTGGTAACCACCTATCAAAACACCTACACGGTGTAATAGCCCAGAAGACCTTAAGTGAGAAAGGATTTCAGTCTGTGATACGTTTCTCCATGGTGAAAGTGGTCCCTTAAAAGTTGAGAGTTAAATAGGCGGTTATAAAAACCTTCATTTCTTTAATCCGAATTTCGGTACTTTGTTCTCAGAAGATAACATTTATATCCATGTCCTAAGCCAAATTAATTTATTTAAAGTTATTTTATCTGTTACTATTGTTGTAAAGTGAGTTTTATCCTTTAGTATATGATTATTTTTCCCGTACAATCATTGTGTTTTTATCATATGCCTGCTAAGTGGCATGCTTGTTCTCATTTCGTGTAAACTTAATTAAAAATATTTGCTCTGTACTCAAATAAATTAAACTTAAGGTGTTATAGTCCGGTACAGGTAATTTGGTAAGCGTGTTGTTCGAATATTGAAATCGTGGAGTCGATGATGGGTTAGACATGTGGCTGGGAGGGGGGACAAAAATAACACATACGGAATTTTTGTGGGAAATCTGTTAGAGAATGATGAAAAGGGACATTTATGTTATCCTTTCATTTCTTAGGCCAGACCCCAGGCTGCTCCCAGGTCAGACCATGTGATATTTTTTGTTGGAAAAATAGAAACTGGAATAGGATTTTATTTTATCTATCGTCCCATCGTTGCTTCGTATTCACTTGTGTTCATGGGCAGTGGTCCCGTTAGCCGTCGCAGATCATCACCCCATCGTAACAATAAATGAAAAATGGATCATAGAGAAATTAGTTGTGAGTGAGGGTGGTAGTTGAATCGAGCTGGCTTAGGCCATTGTGTCCAGTGGCAGGCTACCGGCAGTACGGCCAGCTGGTTAACAACAAAAATAATTCAGTTCATTTATTCATGATCTTGACGACAGCCAGTTGCAAACAAGCACTAAAAACAACAGAGTAAGATAAAATAATATTATAAAATCTACATATGAACAGAAACGCGGTACACATGTGCGATCTATATAGAATAATGTTACTAAAAATTTATAATTGAATACTTGTAGATTAATATTAATTAAAATAGTGAAAGTATTGATGTTTTTCTGGTAAATGAATAAAAATTAGTCAATTAGTGCCTGAAATGAGTCAGTAAACGGGAAAACTGACGCACGTACCTTGTTATCTGTTCTTTAAGGCCCGAATAAGAGTTTTCTCTCCCAATTTCTGTGTTGATAAATGTTCTCTGGTGGTTTGGAGGTGAAGCCACTTTAAGCCATCGGTCCGTATGGAAGATGCATAGCGCAAAAGAAATATGGTTCTCTGCAGGCCTCTTTTGCTGGGTAATACGACGTTAACCGTTAAAGCATGAAAACTTCGACTAGATTCAGTGTAGGGCTTCGGGAGAACTTTATTTATGCGCCGCATATTAAGTCAGCTGTCGTTTCGTAAATACAAGTTTCTAAGACAGAAATTATCCATTATCATCTGTTTCAGTACATTCAAGTTTCGCAGCTCACGGAAGCAGAACTGATTATTGCAGCTGTGTATATGCAGCATTTGAGTAAACGAAGAAGTTTGCATTGGGAAGTGCAAGTAACCAGTAAAACGTTATTAGAACTGCAGTTACCGTACACCGTATTTTATTCCGTGTAGGCCATATTAAAATTTCACGGATCGCATCCGATCATTAATTCTTAATTTCAGGCGAATGTATAAACGCTGACGTATTTTACTGTCTTGTATCTTCACCATCGTCAGTTGGCCCCATCCCAAATCTTTGTTATATTTAACGCGACCAACTTTCCTCTGGTATTTACTGTTTCTCTTTGCATCCCTACAATACTCGGTGTTTGATTAGGTATTCGATAATTATTAAAAGTATTTCTTATTTTTGTGCATTTAACGACGCATTTTAAAGATCCTGGTTTATATAAACGAACGCCAGAGGTGCACTGTGGGTAGAATAGTCACATTTCCTGTCTCGAAATTTGAATTCTTTGTGGCTCGTAGAGTCTGGTATAGTATTGAATTTAGATGTTCAGTTTTCTGCGGTCTTAATTTTCTCTTATATCCTCTTTGTCTTTTTCGTAGACATCAGACAAGTAGCTTGAGCGTAAGTCTGGTAGAAATTGACCGAATTTCAGAGGTGCTTACTGGCTCCATTATCTCCCTGGTGATGGAGACAGTAGGCACCTCTGAAACGTCTGTAAGCTTCTGCCAGACTACACGACTCAACAGCCTAGAAGACAGCCATTTTCATGTCGAAAATCCGTTTAGGCCTTCCTGGAAATGTTAATATATACTGAGTGTATTTATTACGTGAGCACAAGCTAATGGCGTCCATTTTTCTGCTATCAGCAAATGCACGACCCGAAAAATGTTCCCGGTCTATCACATTGGTCCCGATTACAGTATCGCAGTTGATGTTGCGTCGAAAAATAAGTGAACCGCCCAGTTCATATTTAAAAGGGGCTTCAGCATTTGCGATAGCTGCTTTCAGAACTCTGATGTTACTACCTGTGTACTTCGTTATTATGAGTTCGTTGCTTAAAGTATATGAAATAAATGCATAATGGGGAATTCGTAGCCCCCCCCCCCCCTCTAACAATGGCATATTTCACCTCCGAAACCACTTTATTTGAGCTGGATGTCTCTACTTAACTTGGTCGCGCGAATATATTTCAAACGAAACTTGTTAATGTACTTAAATGTGGCTTATGTTACAAAAATTGGTACGTTACGTGAAATATGGGTCTAATTATGATCTTCAGAATTTACTTGAAACAGTCGATTTTGAAAATATAAAACTGAATGCAAAGACAAACAATTTTTACTTATGGGTTACATTGTGTTATCTGTCGTGCTATTAGCTTTGCAACAGTGGGTGCCTATCTTCAGTTATAGACTTGGCTTCTTCACTTCACGGTACGGGCAGTCAAGCCTAAATATCCATTCGTGAACATTTAGGTTCTATACTTCGCAGGAAGAAATCGGTTGGAAATTTTCGTACTGTGCTAGATTTGTGTGTGGCGTAAATGAGCATTGGGACCATTAAATTATGTAAAATCGTAAAGAAGGCATTTGGAGTAACTTAAATCTAATGGACTATATGTTTACACACTTCGTCTCCAAGTTTAGGTTGTCTTGCACTTCACAGCGTAGCTAACGGATCTAAACCCCCGGAAAATACGTGGACTCTTGAGTGGCGATTCTAGTTCCACCCATGCTCTAGGGAAAAGGCTCTTTTCTACTGGCCGTCGCTTTTCGATCACACTGTTATCAAAGTTAACGCGATTGAATTTGTACGGAAGACTGTATTAACATGCTGAACAAAGTCGTTTACAGTGTGAGATAAGAAACCAGTTCCATTAGCATTGGGCATAGTACAACCGCCATAAGATCCAAGATTCTTTAACTTGCGAAAGCGAACTAAGCTCTCTGGTCCGTATGCAGGTTTTAAATTTGTTGGTTGGCCGTATACCTCGCAGGATGCTTGTCCCCGTACATTTCATAGACATCCTCTTGCAACATCATGATATTCTTCTTCTTCTTCTTATATCATTTTCGATCCTCCTTTCGGAGGTTTGTTGGCCTGTTTAGACAGTTGATAGGACTCCTTGGACGAGTGATCAGCCCGTCTACCTGTACACAGGATAGCACAACACAGAAAGACGCGGACAAACATCCATGGTTTGATTGGGATTCGAACCCACGGTCCCAGCGACCAAGCGGCTCAAGGCCCACACCTCAGACCGCGCGGCCACTGTGACTGGTGACCGGATTCTGCCACATCAAGTATGGCTTTTCCGTCAGCTCCATATCCTTGCCACGTTGCACGTTTGGTCGCAGGATTTTTTAATCCTCTGTCTCCCAATAGCCGGGTGCACATTGTTAAATACTGACTGGTCTGTTATTCTGCAAGTATGAAACGGCCATTGTTATTCTTCTGTTTTTGCTCTTGGAATTTTATTAGTGCCCAGTGTTCATTACTCTTTACTCCTAAAAACAAGTTTCAGTTTTCTACCAAATATCTGTTAAGATTGTCAACTCAATTACGACGAGTTTGGCAAGACATGCAGAATGCATGGGAGAGATGAAAACCACACATAAAGTTTTGGTCGGAAAACCTGAATGGAACAGTCTGTTTGGAGGATAATATTAAAATGGATTTTAAAGATAGTGTTGTGGTGTGTGAACTGGATTGAACTGGCTCAAAGTAGTGACTAATAGTTCTTCGCAGCAGTATGCTCACCAAGTAGGCCACCCAGGTAATTGCAGCTGCGCGGTTTGAATGAGTATACTTCAGTAGGAGTTGAGGATTGAACAATTTTGTCTCCAAGCGACTAAAAAAAGTACGCCACAGAAGTACTGACTTCGAGTCGCGGTGCACTGTGCATATGCCAGTGATATGCTGTGCTGTGTTAGTGATATCGTGGTAATTGTAACTTTCACCCGCTGGCTGTTGCAACGAACTCATTAATATTCATCACTTAGTTTCCATTTCACTACAGTTTCTGTTTATGTTGTGTCGAATTCAAGTGGCATCCGTCAGTTTTAGTCTCCCTTTACAAGTTTCACATAAATACATTTCCGCTTCTTTAATAAAGGTGGCGCTGTGGTTTTGGGTGTCTGTTCTTCTACCTGACATACTTAATGCATTATCGTTGCACACGCGTCTGTCTCCCTAGGCAGCGTTTGTTTGTCTCCCAAATTAAACTTCAGTGCCTTTGTTCTTACCTGAAGTTGTGAATGGATCCGATGTACTGGGACTGGATTCTCAGCTTTAGCTCTGTCTCTCCTCATGATGATTCTGTGACTGCTTCTAATTTTATGTTGCAGTTAGAGACTGTGCCGCTAGCTTCGTTTCATATTTAAATTGTTGGCATTTTGCGGTTAGACTACGTAGACTCGGCCTCCAGAGATTGTAGATAACGATGCTTCAGTAAACGGACGTTTCTGCATCGAAGACGAAAAAACACTTTTCTTTGTCACAAGAGAAATCTGCAAGAACTCTGTATGATTGTCATCACCGTTTCTGAAGTGTAAATAATAAAAATATTTCATTTAATAAATACCCAGAGATCTAGTAGAACGATACAGGTGAACAAAACAAATTAAAAACTAGCAGATGGTTCGGAAACACACTTAAGCTCTTAGATTTGCTAGGCCTTGGAATACACATCATGTATTCATACATTCAGTAAGTACTTCTCAAGCAGATTAAATCTCTGATTGGTCTGAGGCGTTCTGGTCTCGTTCAAGGCAGGGATGTATAAGCTGTTGTGTTGTTATGGTACCAGAATCCCAGTTCTGGATTCTAAAGTGGAAAGTCAACGTTTTATGCTGTGGCCAATCAGCTGACCGACATGAAGGAAGCTTTGCGACTGAACAAAGGGCTGTTTCATACAATATTTGTTGAGTATGCACAGCCTTTCGACATCCTAAACAGGACCAAACTAATCTGTAAACTTGAAGACAAGATTGGAAGATAAGATAACTTATAATGAATTCTCCTCCGGCTACCGTGTAAGGTGGTTTAATGGTGTCTTCACATTTAACACCTTACACGGCTGGTAACCAGAGAAGAATTTATTATACTTAATCGACGTGAAAGCTTCAAATCATACGTAAAATCATTAGTTAAGGATGGTAAGAAATATACTAGCATTATTTATAATACGTAACATTAGCAATTGCAAAAAAGCAGAAAAATTATGATTCAACCTTCTCTACTTCAGTATAGCAACGGCCGATGTGATGGAGGAGATCACAGCCATAAATTACCTCACATGTAGGCTTTGTAGACTATGGTACATCGAGGCCCAAAGAATGTCTGCAAGAATGTTTCTGTAAACTCATACAGATGGGTTTAAATTTAACCAAAGGAAACCAGTAATGATGTACACGAAAGGAGACGAGGGCAGAATAGTTGCAAATGGCACAATCTTCTTCAAGCAAGAGAAACGAGAAATAGTCAATACATTTAATTATTTGGGTCTAACACTGGCCGGGATATCGTATCCCTTGAAACAGCAATGACGGTACACGGTGACAATTGCTTCAATAGGCTTTCTGATATATAAAGTGGAGACTTTAGGACCTTCTGATGGTGAAGAATCTAGAGGCACCGGAAAGTACAAAAGCAATTTGTCTAAAGATGCTTCTAACCTCAAGGTACACCCCATCACGCCTGGCGAACCCGCTAAAGGGGCCTTAGTGATTGAAGAATTGCAGAAGCGACATCTTTTGCCTATCACCTTTGCATCAAGACTGCTCCAAGGAAGGGAACAGTAAAGAGGAAGGCTATTTGGAGCGAATTATACTCCACCGAGTTGGCATATATAGACTGGGATTTGAGGCACTTGATCGCGCATATCGAAATTTAGAGTTTTACTATAAAATATGTGACTAAGAAATTCCACGAATCTGATCGTTTAATGTGTTCGTGGTCTGCGCTCTAAGCTTTGTTGCCGCTGCTGGTTTGTGGGTAAAGAAGGAGGTCGTTGATTAACTGCAGTGAAGAAGGCAAAATTTATTAAGTGTTGTGATTGAAGTTAGTTATGTTAAGAAGAAGATAACATTGTGTAAACTGGAGTTAATTAATGATCTTCCATTAAGATGGTTCGTGGAGAGAAGGAAATTGGTAAACATGCCATTAACATGGTTTCTCCATTGCATCGATCATTTTGTTTTGACTTTGCCTTAATTGAAAACACCTCTTTCGAACCTTAGGAGTCATGATCTTCATTTGTTACATATAGAGATGTGTTCTGTATAAGTAATCATCAGAGAAAATACTACACGTCATTGAATCATTAATTACATCGTTTACAGAGATTACATTACATAGAAGTATTGATAATTTTAAACATGTTTCATTAAATGCACATCATATGGAAAATGTCTAATTTAAAAGTTAAAGATCTTAAATTATCTTACAATTTTGTAAAATATGAGCGACGTACTGGATTCTTGAATGCTATTGGAAACTTCTGAATATGTAACAGGTTTAGATATGTTCAGAAAATGGGTTTGGATCCTGCATGATATGTTCAAGATAGATGGAGTAGTGCAAGGGTTCGTTTGGGGATGAAAAGGTTGTTCCTGTGTAAATGTATCGTCCTTGGCTGCTTCTGTGCCAGCTAACGAAGAACTGTTTTGTCTAGCCCCTTGAAGGACCTACAGAGCAATATATTATTTATGTCATTGCTGAAGGAGACAGAACTAGTCTCAGAAATACAGTGAACTTTAGAATCTTCCAATTTTTATAATTTGTCTCATTTGAATAAAAGACACTGGACAATGTCCAAGTAAAATATCATGAAATCTAATATGTTTCAAATGGAACTTAAACATTTTACTTTTTGTAATGAAGAGATGTTTAATGCTTTCTGGCCTTTTTGGTAAATAGATGAATTTGGGTTATGCTTCTTAAATTATTTGAACCAAAATTAAAACGATTTCCAGAAATTATAATACACATCCCACAGGTACGAAGTTTTCGAAATCCGTCGCTTGCTTTCGAATATGGAACGTGAGCATAAGACCTGGGCCTGAACAGGATTCGAACTCAAGAACCTCACACCCCGATTGGTTCATGAGGGCGGCCACCGGAAGTTATGAAAAAAGAACTGTGGTTTCGGTATGATCAGACTGTCCGCTATTCTGCGGTAAGAATTAAATATTTTTGTAATGAAAACTTAGGTCCCTTCCGTACTCATCTGTTTAACTAGACAGCAGCAACCCTTCGTGGTTTGGCAGTCTTTCTTGTTTCCTTCGTGTGGTCTGTAACAAGCGTTATAAGTTTTTGGCTAGCTGTGAGAGGTGCCAGTTCAGATAGTTCAATTGTGAAAATTGTGGACTAAGGGCTGTATTCTCTACCTTTCTGTCTTCCGCCCATAACTCTCTATTCACTGGACCACAGTTGGAGGAAACGCGGGGTAGTTTCAACTGTCCGGTGCAGAATATATGGTCTGCCGAGCAGCCAAGCCACTCCGGCTGCAGATGTGCGCCGCCTGCGTTTGATACATAGTAGCCTAAACAGGCAAAAAAGGCAATTTTAAGTTTACGGCCTAGAACTGCAGAATGTGTGAAGCGTAGAGGGACAGACTTTTACGCAAGAATACTGCCACGTTCATATGTTTAGATAGCACGAAACCAGAACCAGCAACAAGGTCATGATTTCTCTTTATTACCAACGTGACAATGTATACAAGAAGAATCAAAGGTCTGTTATCTTAAAAACACCCATTTATATGGTATTTGAGATTCTCGAAACGTTGAAGGTATCGATTGTGATCGTCTTGTTTGTAACGTCATATTGACTTGTAGGTGGATACCACCGTTTCGGAGGAAAATACTGTTTCCATCTTCGGAGTCCTTCCTTGAATCACACACCACCACCGCTGCTTTTGATGTTACGTCTTCAGGAGACAGAGTCTGAAGATGGGCTCTTGACGAAGTTGCTAAATATTTTCTCCAGTGGCTAGCTTTAAAATTAGCGGTATTGGGCTTTCGACTTTGTACAGACTTGTTCCCCTGCTCCATTTCCTTATGTTACATTAGACACAATCTCCCCACCTTGTTAAATTTGCACCATATAGAGGAGCATTTCAAAGGGAAGGTGAAAATCTTAGTGAAAGAGATGTTATGTGCCCAGCGCTGTGGATGTATTACGTTGCGATTTGAATTTAATGTAAAGTGGATGTTATAGCGGAGCGATGGGAACCAGAATTTCATCTGATGAACTTCTGACTGTTGTGTTCTGCATTTCATGTAAAGTTGAGATAGCGTTAGAGCGATAGGAAGCGAAATTACTTTTAGCAAACTTTGGATTGTGGTGTCCTGTGATAACGCCGTGTAGACTTGTAGTTTGTTACCATCTTGTCGGAGGAACGTATGTAGGCATTTTATGAATTTTATATATATATATATATATGGACAGCCACGGTGGTCTAGCGGTTAGAACGCTGGCCTTGTAATCCTGGGGTCTCGGGTTCGATTCCCGGCGGTGCCCGAATTTATAACTTGTGTTGGGCAATGCCGTGGTCTAGGCAACACGGAGTTTTCCTCCGGGGGCTTCCCCGGTTTCTCCGTGGCATCCCAACAATTACTCCATTCACACACAGAAGAAGGCAATGGCAAACCACTTCTGGATTATCTGCCAAGAACGTATATGAACAGGTCCCAGTCCGAGAGAAGGATGGAAGGATCCTGTTCATATGGACCTGTCGTCAGACAGAACACTAAATAAATAAATAAAAATAAATAAATATATATATATATATTATGACCTTCATTCTGTTTGAAAATGTGTTGGAGGCATGGGCATTACCGGACGGTAGAACACATGTGTTTGTGCAAAAGTCTTGAATTAAAAACGCGTATGAGTTATTTTCCTTGCGATTTTGTATTTAATTTAATCGTTTTTCATGTCTCTCCCTATAAATATCTTAACAAACACTCGCATAAATTTTAATTGAAGTGCCGTTTTCCAATATGGCCGTCTTCCGCGGAGAGATTGTATTCGAGGGATGGGCAGAGTGTCTTAAATTTTGCGCCATCTGTATGTCTATTTTTACGTACTAGAAGGAAGCGGGCGTTACGTGTTACTCCAGAACTAAGATCCTCGTTTATGACGGGGATAAAATAGTCTAATTCAGTTACAGCATGTGACTACTCCACTGCATCGCATTGCACATCATTTTGCAGTAAATGTTTTTGTACGTCAGGAAACTTCGACTTGTCTTGATGGATGGGAATTAAGTGCAGACAGTTTTATGTTCCGTTTTATCGTCGGTTTAAAATTCAAGGTGGCACTGTCTTGTCTGCTCATAGTTATGACTCAAATAAAATAATATCCCAGTGTCAGACGTAGAATTTATGTTGCCAATACTCTTCCTAAAAGTTCTTGTGCGGTATGTGGGTTCGTATTTTTAGGGTTTCCCTTAACATTACTGTAAGACAGTGTGACCCATAGTTTATCATTCCGCCAGGAGTTCTGTAGGTGTCAGCTTGGAAACACGTCCAGTGATGATTTCGATTTTTGGAGATCGGATATTAACAGCTTATTTTGAAAATAATTAGTGTAATTTAACTCTACAGCATGAAGTCCATTCCAAAACAGTGGATTTGTTGACATACGCATATCAATTATTTTAATCCAATGCGTAAATTACGCTGTTATGAAATTCATATGATTAATTATTTCACTCGCTGTGTAAGGTCTTTTGAGTGACCTTTATTTTGTCTCAAACGTAGGCCGTTAGATTTCTGTGTTCAAATGTCCCTCTCTGAAGTGCGTATCCAGTAGTGTTTGTTGTACTGAGTTATTAAGTTATTTGGAATTCCACAAGTCGCATTTCTTCGATTTTAAGAATCACTTTCTACATCTTACATTTTCTGAAATTTAGGGGCATCTTACGTCTAAGAATTGATATCAGAAATTCATATCGTATTACTAAAGTGCAAGGTAAATCTTCATGTCTGTTAAACACAAAGATATAAAAAAAGAATATTTTGGTTTATTTTACGATGACGTTTTATATTTGAATATTAACAATTCCTGTTTCCAGCTAACTTATTATTAAGCTAAGGATGCGTATTGCACTAGACGTCGTCTTAAAATCGAGGCAATGTTGTGATTGAAAACATTAACCTACATTGACTCTTTACGATTTCTAGGGCAAAGAAAGCCTCCAACATCGTACAGTATGGTACTTTTCTAACACTTCACTTTGACTTGTTCCCTTATCTGTATTTTCACACAGAGCTGACCGAATCCATTCTCATTTAATGGTCATGGTATTCAGCGTCTCTTTTGTCATATTTATGTTCCACTGCAATTCATTTTAACGAATATTTGGATTTATGATTCCCAGGCACTTATAGACAGAGCAATAAATTGTGGTTTTCATTTTCACTCTCTGCATTAATTGTTCAGAGTTCCAAACAGTAAATTCCTGATCTGTGCACAAACTCTGATATAGCTGTAAGCCGTAATTAACTTCTATAGACGCTGAGTGAGAGTTCTAGTAATTGAAGTGTGTACTGACAGTCCCGTGGTCATTGTGCTTGAATCAAGCAGTGCGCGAGAGCTACTGTGTTGCATGAATATAAACTAGATGTACATACGATTTACCGATGCATCTGGATCGGTTGCGCGTTTGACTTGCATTCGTGAGGTACCTACTTCAAGTCTTACCTGCGTCCGTGTTCTTGCTGTGTTCTTCGGAACTTGCATGCGAATATCGGGATAGTCTTTGAATAGGCCACGATCACTTCCTCATTCCTCCCATTCCTTTCAGGCCCACAGTACACATTTACGAATGTATGAACAGTATCAGAAGATGTCGTTAAACAGTCTACAGCTGTATGGTTAAACATTTAAGCGCTTGATTTTTGTTCTCAGCGTGCTACTGGCTGTTAGCCGTGTAATAAATTAAATGTGTTCAGGACAGTTCAATCGAAATTTGCCCACAGCGTCAGTTGGTGACTGTCGGAGTCGGTTGGCTGTGGTCAGTTTCTGATTTGCTGCATCCATTGTAAGAATTATAAGTTAACACGCATTTTAGAATATTAGATTGTGGGGTTGTGAGGTACTCGTTGGGTTTTTGTGCAGGTGTGTGTGATTCAGGTTCGATGGCGTTGCTGAAGTGCATTTTTGTGTTCCAGGAACAGGCTGGAAAGCAATTCCGAGCACTGGAACGCACTGCTACTGTCTCTTAGGGAACTCATCGAATGGGTAATCCGTAAGGATACGGAACTCACTGGACTGGGACCCATTGGAGGGGACGTGGCCTGTCTACAGAAACAACAGGTAAAATACACCGAAGTAATAAGTATTTGTTCTCTTAATATACTTCAATGTTGCGTCATTTTGTTTAACAGCTATCAGACTCCGCTCAAACTCTTTGTTGTTTCTTGGCTCTACAGTAGTGAATGACCAGACCACTGAATCTGCACATTTTCTGCTCAGTCCTGATTTGACTGCCATCTAGCAGTTAATCAGGAGACTTGGGTGAGAAATGGCCGCTGAATTTTGCTTACGAAACATCTCCTATCATGATCGCAACGTTCTTTTACTTCCCCTCCGAAGGAAGTTGTGCTACAGATTTTTATCACCCTAAAAAATTCATCGACCAGTGGCGAGCACGCTAACCACTATTCCACCGAGGGCTTTTTAGATTTCTTTTAATATAAAAATGTAACACGGGGCCCTGTTATCCTCCCGCTGTCGAAAGTGAATAGCAAAATCTGTGGTTTTACAATTAGACATTTGTAAAGTTATTTCACGTCACACCTCATTTCTTGCACACCAGAAAAGTTAATGTTGGCGGCCATTTTCATAATAACTTCCGTCAGAACCTGAAATACTGTTTATTTGTAAAGATTTTATATAATCTTGTTGTGGGTACTTAATCAAATACAAGGAAATAATTTGTGAGAGTATTACGGTATTTGTACTGTGATTAGCTTTGTACAAATAAGGAATTTTTTCTGCAGAATTGCAAACAACGCTTTGGGGGGGGGGGGGATTGAGCAGGACCTACTTTTCCAGCTGCTCTGGGTAGACGGATGTTTAGTGCCTTTGCCCATTTTAAAAAATCCCAGAAACAGCGTAATACGCTGGATGGATAATAGGTTATTTAACGCTGTATCAACTGCTGCAGATCTTAAGCGACGAATGACATGATACGGTGATCGCGTTTGGTGAACTTTAAAAGATTTTAAGGATGTTACCGCTTGAGACAACTTTCTCAGTAGCAGTTAGACCGTGGGCTCTAAACCCACGGCCAGCCAGTGTCTTTTGTGTGACCCGCTAAAGCTTAAATTTGTGGAATATTGTATTACTTCGTGTATTACTACCTAAATTAAATATTTAATTTTGAGAATAATTTATATAAATAACAAATTAGCCGGGTTGTTTAAGGATATTGATGAGTAACACGTGAGCCACATTGGCATTGTTAATGGCATTTTTAATAAATTTCCATGAAGTTTTGACCGATTTTATTTATAATCTGACGACTCATGAGTCAGTATTCTGTGAATTTGGCTTCGGGTCTTTAAACGTTGAGAAATTCTGACTTAAAGCACACATTTCTTTGTCTTTATAATAACATTATCGTATATGCTGTAGGAATATAAATAAATTGCACATTAGTAAATCTCGTTTCTGTCAGTACAGAGGTCCTCAGTTCATCTTCTAGTGCTTATGCATAGGGGCACAGTATAACGTGAATTCAACAATGAAAAATGTACACATTATATTCTGTAAAACAAGTAACTTATTCGATGTTTGTAATATTCGTCCATCAGATTTCTAAATATAATTTATGTGCACGTAACTATATAAATATAATAGCAATATTGCATTTCGAAGTCTTTAAAATTGTACGAGCGTAATTTTTTTAACGACGGATTTGACGTTTCCCTCTTTGTGGTTTTCACGTATACCCCATCGTGTTTTACGACGTGTTTAGTTGTTGGAAACGTCCGGGGTCAGAAGGTGGTAATTTCATTGGCTTCTTCGATGGTCGTAAGTCATCTGACACTGCAATATCCTCGCGTAAACGGCCAAAAGTTTATAATAGCGCCGCTAAAGTTTCCTTACTTCATAGCTGGAATCTTTCCTTTTCACCAAGCTTCTTTCATAAGCCACTTTCATTACACATTCCCTTCTGCTTTATGATACTAACCGTTTAAAAACGTTGATCAGTAGAGCTTGTCATTGGCAGCGTTCTTTGAGCTGAAGAATTAATAATGTTCTTTTATTCCTCACTGAGCGTTATACAATATGAATATTATGTAAACTTTTCCTTTGGCGTGACTGAGGAAACCGTCGTGAATAATTTAATTTGTAGTAGCTAACCTCAGTGGCTGTCTTGTGTTTGGCAATCGTTTGGAGGATGCTAACCTATACTGTCTATAGCCGCTTGTTTGAAAAGAAATTCGTTTGCCCATCATACTAGATTCTTACTATTATTTAATGTTTCCTGTGAAGTAGAAGTGATACAAATTTTAACAGAGTGTGAGGGTAATATCAAATGAGCGACCCCTATACTTAATATACAGTTGGGGAATGTTGTATGTTGTCGTTGAAAAATATACAACTTTAGTTTCACATAACAACGCGGCGGCTTGTGAAATATCAAAATGGCGGCTGAATGCTTGACCGCAACTGCTTATTCATGTATTCGCAACTAACTTCCATATACTCCATCTGCAAGCTAAGGGCTCGCGGTTACGTGGTGACAAGAGACGGACTTAATATTGTTGCTGGCCACAGGTTTAATTGAAACTCAAGATAAATCGAAAGGTTTAGATAAAAGGGTTGCAAAGAAGGAGAATTAAAAGCGTGAGAGAGTGCGTGTGAACTGTGAAGTGTAGTCCAGTACTCGAATTTAGTCGTGTAATCTGAACACCTGTTCATGCTAATGTCCTCAGTGGTTCTAGTTACCGCCCATACAGCATTTCCTCTTCTATTCATTACCCACTGTCACTGGTTTTTGTAGTGATGCAGGTAGGCCTGTTAATGGAAAGCAGTGGCGATGTAAGATGAAAGACGCCTATACATGATAGCCAAAATCCATGACTCGTTTTATACCCCTAAATTCTTTACTGGTCTTTTCTTAACTGTTAGTTTATTGGGCGTTACAAGGGGATATACAGAATGATTCAAAAGGTTAGGGCCAAACTGAAGGAGCGTATAGAGGGACTCAGAGAAAACAACTAATAATTTGGTTTATAAGATTGCTAATGTAATCCTTGTACATTAATAAAAAACAAAATTAAGCTAGTAGGAGAATAGAAAAGTACAATTATTTTAGCGGTATGTTATCAGACTTCCCTGCCTTCAATGGCCTCGACTGACTCAGGATAACTTCGGAGGACATAGATTCCTATTCGAAAATTGTTCTCTCTGAGTTCCTCCATACGCTCCTTCAGTTTGGCCCTAACGTTTTGAATCATCCTGTATACCTACATGTATAAAACCCTTCCGTCTCCTTCGTGTTTATTATTTTCCAGAGTGAAAATACGAAGACCAGATTTCGGCGTACGTCGAAGAACATCATCACTACTCATTCGTAATTCGTTTTAATTTTTTGTCAGGCATGTCAATTATACGTCACTCTTCTATGTTTTATGATGCCCTACTCGGTTCTTGAATTAAAGCGTGTGGACCAAAATGTCCGAATTTTAATAACTTGTAAGTTTCTGGTACATTTCGAAATACAATAGGTACTTGTGCTTTGTTTTATATTTCAATTAAGTGAAATGGAAATGTGTTTTAGAGTAATTCAAATTTGTGTGTGGTTTTCGGAAAATAGTGAAACAAAAAATATATCTTTGGCTTTGGCATGCAGCTGGTAATAGTAGGCAGTCATCCCTCTCCCTCCCCCCCACCACCGCCACCACACATATGTAATGACGACTCCCGGAGTAATCATCTGTGCTTGAAGCGTCCGATTTTGAACATCGCGTTTGAATATTCTTGCTGGATGTGAATTATACTAGACTTATCAGTGCATTGACATCAGAGTCCTTCAAAAAGGTTTCGAGCTGTGACCCGATACATAATCGCCATTGATTAAACGCTTGTTATTTATAATATTATTATAAACACAAATTTAATAAATGTAGAACTTAATTTGACGAGTGTGCCAAATCTGACCATTTAAAATGTTCAATACATTAACGAAATAATGCCCATTGCGTATTAGTTTATATACCAGAGGTCCCATGATCGGAGTTCGACTATTGTGATAGGGTTTTCGTGACTTTTCTCAGTTCCTGTGAAGAAATAGCTGGAATATTGACATAGATATTTCATAATCGCTTCCTTACATAAATCATTATTTCCAATTTGTCAGTCAGAATAATCCTATTGAACTTTCAGTTGTGTGTTGTTTAGAAACGTTGTTAAATATAGATTTACAAGTAAACAATTAAGTTAGTTGAGTGTATTTATCGATATTTGAAATATGCAGATCTGATAATGGGACTGCATGTGGTTTAATACTGCTGTTATGGAGAAAACGTTACAGCATGCCATGCTGTTTTATTCGACTTGACAAGGCCAAGCTGTTGCAAGAAGTTGAAATTTAATTTTAATTATCTGGATTCGGAATCTGATTGTCAATGTCTCAAACAAAATTTATTTGAGTTTATTTTTCGATTTAGAAGTCATTTTTTGAACCCGGATGTAGTGAAATCTAGTGTGCTCAGGTGTAGCTGTAATAATGTTCGTATCTCAGACCAAATGCTCATGCCCGTCTTGTTCTTTTCCGAATTATAATTTTCGGAGGCAAGAATTCTCACCTGGGAATTGATGGAACAAATGCAGCTAATTCTTTGGTGAAGGATGTACAATAGGCAGATGATTACGACAGAGTGACCATTGTCGATTAGAGTTCGCACATCTTCCTTTTGGGTGAGGGAAACTAGTAGAATATTTTGTATTTAAAACGGGCACTGTGTGCTTTAAAAACTGTGGTCGATTTAAATGACTACTTCTTCTGATTGAAAGGACATTCACATATTACCTAAATATTTACCGAACTTACTTTCCCATGGCTGTTTTTTCGTAATTATGCATCGACACATTCTGCCTCGCAAAATAAGGCTTTCCCATGTATAAATTCCGTAATGTAATCAGTGAGTCGTAAGTCACTTGAATTACCATTTATGCGACAAGTGACTTCCTTCTTTCCCCATTGTGTTGAAGTAAGGAACATGTGATGAACTTTAACTCACAGACAATAGTTCAGAAGAGAATCTGTAAATCTATTTATATTATGATTTAATTTGTAATACTCGAAAACGGGCGTGTTACAGAGACAGGATTCCCAAATTAACTGTTATCCTCTCATAGACTACGATAATTAATTCTGCCAATAAGTTTCAGAAGATTTCAGAGGTCCTTGCTGCCTCCATTATCAGGACCGAGACGTTGGTAAGAGTTTACTATATTTCACGGCACTACAGCCCAGAAGATAGGCATCTTCTTACTCATCGCCTTTGAACTTCAAATCCTACAGTTTTCCAAAAGTTGTTCTCTTTCGCTTATGATTGTATCATATTGTCACTTTGAATGTTTACTATTTCAAGTTCCCGGACAGCAGTTTGCAACATACGTATGTCTAATTAATTTAGCAGGTCCAGTTACATTAACAACACCAGGGTAGAACTAATGTTTAGCAAGTTGTGTCTAAAACGCACCACAGGGGAAACTGTGTGTTGTCATTTGCACGAAGAAAGAATTTCACCTTAAATAAGCATTTTTCCGTGTATCTTCACAGGGATAGATGAAAGTTCGTGGTGAATTGCCCATCGTCTTCTCGTACTTCGAAGCAAAAGCCATAGTTGTCTTGTTATTGCGTCCTTTGTTTTACAATTTTATTTTGATTATATATTATTGTAACATTATTGTCTTTTGAGACCAATGAAACAGTAGAAATATCGTGTTTTTAAATGCATTGTTTCGTACAGAGTCCATAAATCGGAATTGTTTGACAATACAAAAACTTTCACCTCAATCCATATGCTGTTCTCTGTGTAGATCGCAAGAATGGACTAGACCAGGGGTTCTCAACCTTTTTCGCTGGCGTACCACTACGTCTAATTTAACACATTAAATGCGTTTAGGGAAAACTGTTATTTATGGTAATATTAACTTTTGATTTTCTTACTTAGTTCGCGTACCACCAGTGGTACGAGTACCATAGGTTGATAAACGCTAAACTACACCATCCCAACTCATTTTCGTATCGGCAATTCATTCTTTTCATCGGATATTCATTGACTTAACTGAATCCCTTTTGCTGTTTCAAGTTTAAGCCCCTGGAAATAATCCTGACACCATCTTCCTAAAAGAAAAACGGATTCTAAACTTTGCTCAAAGCCATTATACGCATGAGTTAAGTAAATGCCTGAGAGACCTGGGATGTCGCATTTCTAGCAAACCGGAAGACGTCGTGCTTGTTTGAGCTTAGGTGTCAGTCTCTCCGTCTTAGAGAATGCGCTGCCAATTGATCGATTCTTGTTTAAAGTTGTTTTGAATGCCATTCGACTTGAAATCACCACAGGTTCAAATACTTTAGTCTAAGGTAGGCTGTTATTGAAGTTACATTTGTACTGAAGGCAAAATAAGGAAACGACACGAGCTCTTCATTTCGGTCTTCGTTCAGCGCGAGTTGTGGTTGTTGATGAACTCCTGCAGTTCCCTAACTGTGTGTGGTGGTACGCCTGGAAACAGGTGTAAACATTTTAGTGTATTAAAATTACATGCAGACAGATCGTTGCCAAAGCTTTGTATGTTCGTTTTATAATTTCCCTTTGCTTCTCCACTGAGATGAAAACATTTCGATGAAAGAAAGCATCTTAATTTCTTCCAAGTACTCCTTTACATTGCAAACAAGAACAGCGTGTTATGTTTATTTATTGCGTATCTCCATTTGTGTGCAGTGCACGTTGCTACGAATTCTTGAGTATTGCGCAGAACTGTTTCAGAGGAAACTGGATCCTTATGTACGGGAATGTCTTCACTTGTGAACTGACTTCTTACGCTACAGCTGTAATTTTGTCTTTGAAGACCGACCGAAAGCAACGGTATTTATTCGTTATGAAGGGTCTAGTTTTGCTAGTCTTGTTCTTACATTACCAACATTTCCTTTGAATTTCGACTGTAGCTACGCTGAGCCTTATGATTACTAATATATCCAGCAGTTACAAAGTAATGTTCCAGCATACCAGTAATAATATGAGGTAGGACATTGCTCATGTATGAAAGCGTTAAGCTGAATTAGACGTACGCAAGTTCTAGGGAAATAGGATTCGAAAATACGGAGTGGATTCAACAATTCATGATAGTCTAATGGTCAGTCTGATAATGAATTATCTGGTATCATTAAAGTGTTTGAAACTTCATCCGCGAGATCTGTCAAAGCCACCGTCGGCTGGTACATGTGATTGTTTCGAAGGATTATACCTTATTGGTGTCAATAAATAATGCTTCTGCTAGGTCAGAATGTCAATATATACCAGTGTTGTTTCACTTCACCAAGTTCGCACTGCTTCCATGTTCTTGTTATTACAAGGCATTGAAAGTACAAAGATAGTAAGGCCTCCATTTCGTTATCCTCATCGAATTTCACGGAAGAACCTTCAGTTGTAAATAACGAGAGATAAGTCATGAAATAATTTGTGCTAGGACATTAATGCCACCTGTAGTATGTGAAAACAAGTTAAACACGGCGCAACAACCCAGAAGACATAAATCTTCATACTCACCGCTGTGAAAACCTCAAATCACACAAGTTAAACACGTTTAAACTGCATAAATATTAGATTATATTATATTAGGCAATTAATTAAGATTAGACAATGGATAAGAAACGACGTAATATTAAATTCATTTTTTCCACATCAGTGTAGTTAGGGCATAGCCACAAAAGTATTAAGTTTCCTCATACACACCGAAACGTAAGTAGTTTTCAAGGTTAAAGTGCTAAGTAAATGTAACGTATCTTATCAAGTCTTGAACAACATGCCATGAACGGAACTTAGCTTTGTCAGCATCGTCAACGTAGGTTGATTGCCGTAATTGAACAAGGAACAGCTACAGTTCACAGATCAGGAGAAAATCCCTGCTAGGAATTCAATATACGCGCATGCGCAAGATTTCGCGGTGAGTGACGACGATCCTAAAAGCATTCGTTCCACAACCACTGAACGACCAACAGACGACAGGCTTTCATGTGTTCTAATGGGTACAGCTTTAAGATTACCTCACAGCGGCACAGTGATTTAATCTAGAATATTATCGCAACACCCGCAGAACACATTAGAGGTGCTCTCACTACACGCCACTCTTAACTGCTTGATGTTTTCAGTCTGTGTGTAGTAGCGTAAAACTCTGACGTATCACACTTCCCACCAATAGCAGGCCTCTAGTCCAGCTGATAAGTAACATTCCCCTCGCACCGCACCAGAAACGACTTTCATCAGCAGGGTTTTTCTCGTCATCTGTGGACAGTAAGTTATACGCCCCGCAGGTCGTAAACTGTTTTGAAGGAGTTGTATTTTCTGTGACCTTGAAATTTGTGATTGTTACTATTGTGTTTTGGGTTGTTTCCTCGCGGAACACCACAATCCACATATTCACTGCCGTCGAAACCTCATATATCATGTCACTCTTGTCAACAGGTTTGACATTGAGACCAACAAATTTATTAAAAGTAATAAGAATTCTTGATCTCTGTTTTGTTTATTTACGTGCAGAATTTAACAACCTAATTCGTCCGCTCTTCTGTGACTAATGGAAAATTAAGACCGACGCTTCAAAGGCTGATTGTTTTGTTCATGTTTTCCCCCCATTGAATTCGTAAATGGCGACATATTGAACTTTTGGGTGTAGGGAGAATATTAAAGGGAAATACAGTTCTTCTTTTATTTTTATAAATAGCTGTGTGAATTAATTGTTGCTGTTTCATTTCTACTGTTCAACGTGTAAGTTACTAAAATGTGTTTATACTACCAAATTACTTAACTCTCCATTCAACAGGTCTGTTGAAAATCAGTTGTTTTCCGACAAAAATCATTGTATTTTATGCACTTTGTATATTTTGAGATAGTAAATAAGGCCGGAGCATGGCGATCGCAGTGGCCGAGGTTGGCGTCGATTTTCTTGTGACGGAAATGTTGGCATGTAGATTGTCTGGGTGGAGAACTGAACCAATATTTGTTGAATCCTGTTCACTTGTATAAATTAATAACGTAAAATGTGAATCATAAATAAATTATGCACAAACACGCATTTAAACAGTTGCAGCGGCAAGTTTCCAATTCCTTACAGTAAAGTAGCTCTTAAATGAAGTGAGAAATCACTGAATTACACAGGGAGCAATATCACCGCTGGTGTACCCCGAAATCCTCGTCCTAATAGCAGTTTATGCATGCCTGGTTACTTAATTTCAAAGGCTCTTATTACTGCTTCAGAAGTAGCGGGTTTAATAAAGCACGCACGCCAGTAACTGCGAACACTGAACAGGAAATCTTAATTGCAGGCAGGCCCAGACAGTGGAAGCTGCTATTATTGAAAAATGAATCAAGTTCTGAGTTACTGGAATGTCCGGGGAATTTATCTCGAGGCTTTGTCTCGACTTCTTGTGTAGTTGTTTTCAGCTGTCGTATTTTAGAAATGTTTTTAGTGTTATGCTTGGACGGAGGAACATAGATTGCAGATGTTTGAGAATAGGGTGTTGAGGAGGATATTTGGGCATAGGAGAGAAGACGATGGGGCATGGAGAAAACTGCATAATGATGAGCTTAAAAATCTGTACTGCTCCCCCAGTATTGTCAGGGTGATTAAGTCGAGAAGAATGAGATGGATGGGGCATGTAGTGCGCATGGATGGGACAAGAGGTGTGCACCAGGTATTGTCCAGGAAGCCTGAAGGAAAGAGACAGCTGGGGAGACCTAGACGTAGATGGGAAGATAATCTCAGGCGGGATCTATGGGAGATAGTAGTTGAAGGAGACTGGACTTTGTTGGCCCAGGACAGGGTCTGGTGGAGGGCTTTGGTTAATTCGGTGACGAACATCGGGTTCGGTAAGCCATCTAGTTGGTTAGTTATACTTGGTCTTATCTTTGTGTTGTACAGTTACTGCAAAGTGACGGAAGTATGAAACTTATTTGAATATTTAGAAGCCGAAGCTCGTCTAATAGTATTTAATATTCAGTCCGCACCGCAAAGAAAACACTTCAGCAATGAAAATATCAGTTTGTTAACGATGTTTAAAAAAATAATCGCTCTTAACATTGAGAGTCATCCGAAACTTATAAGAAATGCAGGCCACCTTGTAGCCTGTTATTAGCACAGTGAAATGTAAGAGGCCGCTATGGACATGGCGTGTGGGAGACAAAGAATGCATACAGAATTTTATTTGAAAAGTTTCTTACAGAGTGTTCACTTCGAAGACAGACGGGATGAGAAGATTGGTTTAGAGCAGCGCTTCTCAACCTATGGTACTCGTACAACTGCTGTTACGCGAGCCGGTGTTGAGTGGTACGCGAACTAAGTAAGAAAATCAAAAGTTTGTATTAACATAAATAACAGATTTCCCTGAACGCATTTGGTTAGTGGTACACTTAATGTGTTAAATTATAATTAGTGGTACACCAGCGTAAAAAGTTGAGAACCCCTGGTTTAGAGAATTCGGATTGTCTGTCAGGGTCGTAATTTCGGGTTTCAGTATTAACAGTAATGAGTCATAGTGGTAGTTGAAATTTCAGGTTCTCAAGGCGACGAGTATGAAGGTTATCGTCTTCTGGAATATGCACCGTGAAGTCTGGTAGAAATTGACCGTTGTTGGCGGTAAGTCATGCAGTTCCTGCCGGGACCCGGGATGTGACAGTTGTTTAACCTTGTCAGTGATCGCACTGTACAAGAAACTTAACAAAGCATCATATGGTATTAGCAACTGAAGTCCTATAAAATTAACAATTAATTTAAATCAGAACTGTTTGATGGCTAAGAAACGACGGTTTTGCATTAAACTCAGTTGTACGGAGAAATACCGCCATTACCCATTCTCGATTGACACTTTTTAAGTTGAGAAATTTCTTTAATGTACACGACGTTTTTCTGCTGCTGTCAACAAAGATGTGAATAGCCAATGCGTCCCTCGGTAGTGAAAAGCTTGCCGATCCCTGAAGAGAATATTAATAAATTAAAATAATTTAATATTAATTTCTTTCTTTGAATGCGTTTGTCTTTGTCGAAGGGTTGGTCTGTTCGTAGGAAAGTTGTATGCTGCGTGTACATGTATTAAACTTAAACACTTTGTTCTGTTTGACGCGAATTCTGTTACTGAGTTGACAGGTATTAAAATTACTTCTTTAGCGACATTCGTGATGTACGTAAGTCGTGTTTTGTCAGATTGGTGCAAAAAGAAACGAATAAAGAAGTCTTTCACAGTCCATCCATTTCATGTTCTTGCCAAGATTTTTTGAAAACATTCTTGTAATTAATTTTTGGCTGTGGTTTTGCTTTGTGCTTTTTGTCTGTTGATGAATTTGCATTTGAAGTCCGCCCTGTGTCTGTCTGTCTGTCAGAGAGAGAGAGCTAGAACGAGATGCTACACACTTCTGAAGCTCTGTATTGCTCAGTGATAATTAAGATGGCTGCTGCTCACTGCTGTTCAGTGGCGGCATGGCTGAGGATGCATTTCAGTTCTGAAATCGCAGTTGCTTTCACGAACTATGGATTTGTGTGACGAACGCGTTTCCAGCTTAGTTAGCCTCTTTTTTGCACTGTTTCAGCTGACGAGATTTATTATGTATGGCAAGACAGGATATTGGTCCATTTATAAGTAAACACTTTTGTTATATTTTAAGGTACAATCCTTTATCTTCCTGTTTTCCGTTGAGGTAACTTTCTTAAATATTAAGTTCTTTTTTGGAGCGATTGTTCACGAAACTTTAATTCACAGAGTAAATTAGCTTAGCGGGAGAGCTTTCGTAAATAGGACTTTGTTGCAGTGTATCCAGTTTTGTATTAGCCTATTTATTCCATCTGTCGGAATCAATTTATTAAGAGTTCTGGGAAGGACGTATGGCCCCTGCTTTACCTCAGGCATTTCTTTCCTTTGGTGAAACTGTGAAGGGCCAGCAATTAATAATTTCCGGTGTAGTTGTCCAATTTACGTAATTTTTTTCCATTCTTAACATTTACAAATATAACCTAAGTAGATTCTCGGTGTCCTCGTATTTGAAATTTTTAACATATGTTTTGTAATAATTTGTAGTTATATTTATAATCTGTTATCAAGAATAATTTTACATGCCTAGTTCCTATGTTTGAGTAGTTACCGCCATCAAGTGGGGAGTTTGGTGTAAAGTTTGCGCATGTGCCATGTTGTTTTACGTCGTAAAAGATCTTTGTGTTAACAAACGGATCAATAAATGCAATGAGTAACTTACGATGCATGTTTAAATGTATCTTGACCAGGTTAGTTGTTAATTAAATACGACAGTTATATTAGTTAGAAAAATTTAATTACGAACAATTCAAATGATTTTGTTCCCGTCATTTTAAGTAATGTTAACGAGTATGAATTTAACTCATTGAAAGTTAGGTCTGAGACAGCGTATTGAACTCGTATGAATCAGGCCATGCTATAGAATTGCGTTAGTGAACGTTTTTGTTTCTTGCAGCAGCCATGTTGTTATTTTGCATTATACAAAGCATCATTTCTCCAAAGTTGTGTATTTTTTTAATCTATTATCCTTTATTCTTGTACCCACCTCACAAGTTCGTTCGTCCGCCATGTTGGTATTATCGTTTATAGGAAATTAAAACGTAGGACTTTAGAGGCGACCCGAATGGCATAAATTTCATACCAAGTTTCGTCTAAATCCGTCCATCGGTTATCTAGTCGACTCACGCGAACAGTCAGACAAGCGTGGTCAGTACCATGTTTCATCGAAATCTATTAGGAGATAAAACGGTGCGCAGTTATTTAGGCTTTTAGGTAAAGTTGTTCTTAAAATAATCCCAACTGAACTAAAATAAAAATGATTTGATAACATTTGCTATTGACGTGTCGTACGAAGTTTTGAAAGGAAAAGGTCATTTCATTTGGGTGTTGTTACTGACGGACATGACGAAACTAGTAGCTTGTTGTCTAATTTTTAAAGCTCCGCCTATTTTATAAACACGTTTCTGTAGCTTTCTGTAACTGTGTATTTGAGGTGTACACTGTGCTTTCATACTTTTAAAAAAGCCAAAATATTTTCGCTTGTTAAAATAATTACGGTTAAAAGGGTCGAAGACGAAATTGGGGGGGGGGGGATTACAGATTCCTCCAAATTTGTGACGTCTGTTTATTCTTTGAGGAAATAAGTGTTCCACCTCTGCTTAACTTTTTCTTGTTTCGACATAGAACAGACTACAACAACGCACAAATTCAATCTCCTAAAGGAATCAGTTAACACTGAATTTATTCTTCCGTCCTTGCATCTCCAAATTTTCTGTCTTACTCACAGACTTAATCAGTTTCATTTTGTTCCCTGTATGGTTGTTTTTCTCGTTTAGTTGCATTGTGACTGTTCTTCTTCTTCTTCTTCCCCCCCCCCCCCCCCCCCACACACACACAAAGAGTTAACATCGCCCAAGTTTCACTGATTGACCCTGTCCCAGGAAAACTGTTTCGCACATGCATGGCTCTTCCAGCCCATTGCGTTCTATCTCTCCCGACATAATCTCAACGCCAGCGCTAATCTCTTGTGTAATTTGATGGCAGCTGGCTTTACAGTTACCACTGCGCGAACCATGTGGCATTCTTCATAAACGTATCAGCCTCGTTCGGAGACTTGGCCGCATGTAATTGTAGAGTTTTCGTAAATCCTTATTCGAGAGTTAAGGTTTAAGCCACTTTCACGGGTGACAAAGGACAACGTTGGCGATCGGCGTATGAAAGTCTGATATGCAAAATGTTCAACAATGTAAAACAACCTTCAGCTTGGTTTAAGAAAAAATACACAGAAAGTGATGTGTTTATAATAATTCTTTATTGGTTGTTGTACTACACAGGTTATATAGCGGTAAATAGTCCAGCCCGCATGGTGCTGTTCCGAATTTAAGTTGGTAGTAATGAGAAGAGGTTGTGTGGTTGGTGAGAGTAATGTGTGTCAGTTCCTGAAATTGTAAATTTTTGTCAGCACGTAAAATGAGAAGGAATGAATTTGAAGCTGCGTCTTTGATCAGTCCGGAAGAGGGCGTAGTAACTTTTCCTTGTAAATCACTACCTCTTCATTTTCCTGGCAGTAAATTCAAGAAAATAACGGTCTCTAAATCTGATTCCCGTTGGAATTCGAATTAAATACTTATGCGACTTTCGTAATTTGTATTGATTAGAAATATATATGCTTTAAATAACTAGGCCTTCGTATTTGTTGTGATTTCGTCTTGCGGCTTGAGACGTAATGTGATCATAAAGGCGTGAAGAGGTTATTTGAACCAAAGAAAGAGGAAGGAACCGGGAGACAGAGAAAACTGCATAATGAGGAGTTTTATAATTTCTGTTTTTACCCAATATCCTCAGCATGGGATGAGCCAGGTGTGTAGCATGCATGTAGAAGTGCGACTTATACGATATTTCTATTGGAAAACCTCAAGGGAAGATAAAACTTGTTACACCCAATCGCGGACGGAAGGATAATATTAAAATGGATTTGAATTAGGATATTGTCAAGGCGTGGACTAAATTGAACAGGGCATGTTATAGGGTTCCGTTGTGATATTTTGAATTCAGTGTTACGAACCGTATGTAAAAACAAATAATTTCTTGACGTGCTGAGTACTTGTCATCTAATAAAGAGGTTTGGGAATGCTTTAGTATTCTGTACCGTCGTATGGCCCAGACAGAGCTCTGATGGTTAGTCGCCTGTCATCGTCGAAGCCCGTTTTCGCGCCCAGGTCAGCCCATGTGGGATTTGTGGTGGACAGAGTGGCACTGTGGCAGGTTTTTCCTCAAGTTCTTCGATTTTTCCCTGTCATATCATTCTATCGCTGCTCCATACTCGCTCATAGATCATCTCGGGGAGGGGTGGACAAAGAGTCCCGTTAGAGGTCCGGTTCAACAGAGACCTAGTTTTACCGCATCTCAGCAGCAGTCTTTATTTTTGTATTCCAACACTGAATGAAATATGACGTAGAATATTTTATTAATTTTTGTGTTGGTAATTAGTGCTCAGCATAGAACAGAATTGCCATGGATCGTTTTATATTGCAGAAGGGGTGCATTATTAGAAATAATTTTATTATCCAGCTTTTGACATGACACTTTTGCTTCTTAGATTTTAGTACGTAAGTGTTGAAGTAATGTGTTAAAGCGTTGGCTTACCATGAGTGTAAAGGAACCCCTTAGGATGGTCGTTAATGACTGAAATAAGTTGGGTTAATTGTTATCAACAATCTGAAAATAATGTTGAATCTGCTGGTCCATTCAGTGTTGAAATGTACTATAAATTGTGACTGACTGCATCTTATAGTTGGTGATTTTATTGTGGAATGCGTATCCTTTTTAATTTTCTTATGAAGTGAATTACTTTCTACTTCTTCAAGTTGAGATGTAAAACAACTGAGCTCTATATTGCTGCTGAATAGATTAAAACGGAAAACTTTTTGTAATATGCCAATTCTTCCTTCCAATATCTGCTCTTAATCAAATTGAAGGTTTTTGTAACACGAAAAAAGCATCACTTTCCTTACATTCTTTTCATTTTCGTCGTGGGAAGAGGCAGCTCTTATAAGCCCCGTTCTGTCACCTTCAGTTAACTGAATCCATAATCTTTTTTATTCCGTCTCCCGAGTTGTTCTTTATCTTTAAGAGGATCAGGCCTCGTCGATCAATGAAGTTGGCTGTTGGAATTGAATTAATTTAGATATACAGAATTTTATACATGGTCTAAAAAGTAATTACGATACTTGCGTCTTGCAGCGGTAAATGGTATGAAGAAATCTAATCGTTACATTTCCGAGCAATCAGAGACGCCAATCCACGCATTTCATACCATTGGGTTATGTCACACTTGATATTTGTGAATGTGTTTGTAATCAAAATACTGGAGATGGTAAATTTTAAACGTAAACTTCCGTTTGTTCATAATTTTAACTTATTCCTTTACTCCATGACGCCATGTCAGTGCCTGAGGTTATGTAGTATCGATTAAGAAAGTGCAACTTTATTGTGATGAATATGAATTGGTATCGAATGGTGATCATAGGTTGTTGTAAGGTATTATCAAAGCATTCACCTGGACTTGGGGAAAATAATGTGTGTACGATTGACGATAGCCGGTTCTTTGCCGGGATCCAAACTGGGTCCCTCCCAAACGAGGTACTGAAGCGTTATCACTGTGACATTGTGTTAAGTCCTTTGTCTCAGCACCGTATTGAAGGCGTTTGACGGAAGTTAAGGTATTGGTTCGCATATTGATGATCTCTGTACCAGGTGGAAGTGAGTGGTCTGCTTCGGCCGCTTTGCCCCTCCCCCCAAACATTCCTCTGTATGATTTAGGTAGGTGACGTACCAAATAAGTGCTTTGTTTCTCACTCTAAATGTATAACAGAGATTCAGGGTGTTTTTAAACCGGACGCTGAGAATCCTTGTTTCTAAGATAGCGGAAATAAGAAAGGATAGTTTCATAATTCCTAATGTTCGTATCATTTTATTAGCGTGATTAAATCAAAGATGAGCAAGCGGGACATGGGCAACATGAGGAAAGGAAGAAGCCCCATGGGAGATGTAGGCATAGATGAGGGGATAATATTAAAAATGGATCGTAATAAGTACGGTGTGAGGTTGTGGATTAAATTGAAACAAGTTACGATTAGGTGGTGGGCATCTGTGCGCACGGTAATGAACTTGTGGATTTCAATTAGAGAGGGAAAATTATTGAATTTTCGCACAGTGCAGTGGGTTTCGTTACTAAAGCGTGGCTAATGCTGGTAGATGTTGCATCCTTTTTGAAGGCGTTTTCTGAACTGCTCCAAGGCCCTTGTTTCGGATAAAATGTTCATGATCTTGAACAGAAAGATATAGTTTATTGGATATTTAGTAAGAACATGCCAATTTTTCCTTTGGACTTTACCGTAAACTTATCTGACATTTTAAAGCACATTCGGTAACTCTGTATTTGTACGATTTGAGATTCTATCGGCGTCGATTGTTTAAATGGCTGTCGTCTGGATTGTAGCGACATTTAATCTGGTAAAAGTTTACCGACATTTCAGAGGTACTTCCTGCCTCTATTATCATAACAGTGATGTAGGTAGCAATAACCCTCGAAACGTCGGTAAACTTTTACCAGATTAAATGGCGCTGCAATCCATAAGACAGCCATCTTCAACTCAGTGTTTTT
Source organism: Zootermopsis nevadensis (assembly GCF_000696155.1). The sequence continues at coordinate 235,664 of NW_019059938.1, forward strand.
TTCACAAAGTGTTTTCATGTGATTCTCAGAATAAACAGCGATTATTTTCCAAAACTGAATTCACCAATTGATCTCTGTAATGTATTAGTGATGTCTTTTTTTGTGGTAGGAACTGGATGTTCTTATTAATTAGATTATCTTCGTGCTTCAAGGGATTAGTGTTTTCTATGTTGCATGTGTTATACTGCGTCAAAAATGAGCATTATATATAAATGATGACGTGGGGGGAAGGGTTGCGGATGGTTTAGTTAAGATACCAGACCACAAAGCGGGGTTGATAACTGCCCCACCGCTGTGTTCGGCTGCCTAATTCTGTGATTAAACAAGCGTAGTTGTGTCTGTGCTAGTAGGCTAATGAAACCAAAGGTCTCTTCGTTGGTTACTCCAAAATGACTGTCTCATGTTGCGGTTGTCTTATGTTCCTAAAGTACATTAGACATTTTCTGAGTTTTCTGGAAAATAGTGGAAAATTCTTTTCAGTTATGTAAAAATAATATTTGTTTAGTCCTTGTCCTTAGGTTTTTGTGACTGTAGTTCATTGTGAAACGTAGGTTTTGGGTATGAGACGCGTCGAATGTTGAAAGCTATCCAACGTTTCGGCAAACATTGCAGTTTCCATCTTCAGGGTGAATATGTTGGTTTGATGTTTGTTTTTGAAGTCATAAGTAGGGCAAATACTAGGTGACATTAACCTTCTCGATTTCCGATAACCTTATGCAGCGTTCATAAATCAAGAAGTCCCGAGGTGTGTAGGCCCTAATATCCTAATACCCAGTGCACTGCATCGCGTTTAGGTGTCAATGTGTTTAGTTTTCAAAGGCTTGTAGATTAAAGTTATGAATTTGTTGAAGTAGCAGACAGATATGGACTAATTCCTTGCAGTAACTTTTTTAAAGGTCTGAAATGTGCTGTTACATGTAAATTTGTAGTGTACGATTCTGTGTGTAGCGCCTAGTTTCCTCGGATGTCTGTAACTCAACAACCGAATTTGGAAACGTGTTGTGTATCGATCTAAAGGGAATTAACCCGTTTCGTTTGCTGTTTGTTTGAACGGAATGGCTTTGTGATCACCTTTTTTATCTGCTGTTTGGGAATTCGTTTCCTCGTTTCCCTCTGGAGATAAACATATATGAAATCCGATAAAATGTTTAAACCATGATTTTTTTATTTTTAAGTGTTCTACGGAGGCTGTGATCTGGTTGTGATTCCAGAGATTCTTTTCAGTACAATGTATTATTCACCCCATGCGCAGACTATGGAGCGTTCAGTTGCATACGTTTCTCATTTTACTTAATGTGGTCTGGTGTTATATACTTCGCAGTCCGCAAAGCGATAGATTTATACCATCTACCATAATTCTTTCGGAGTTACGTAAAATCTAAGAACATTTACACCAATCGCATTCAGACTTTTTCTTTAGTGTGAGCGAAAAAATGTCTTAGGGCACCTCATTTCCATCAGTGTGACGCGTGTTTCAGCCGAAAAGTCGTGCTGCTATCTAACAGTGGCCATATGGAGTACTCGTGTTGCCATCTGTCAGTGGTCTTGTGACCAGTTAAAAATATATTATCTTATATTTAAGCTACGAACCCAAAGGGTCGTCAGCAGTGTTGTACGCCAGTATGGTCATTTTGCCTTAGGTTACCCAAATTAAATATATATCATGCTTGTCTAATTTTCTTTATTTTAGTTGAGGATTTATCTTAAACTTTCATAACAAGATCGATGATTGCATGTCGTGAAGACCAGCTCATAATGTTTATTTCGTTCTTTGTGCGCCTCTTTATTTGTTTTTTCTGTTTCTCTGTATTTTTTTTTTCCTTTTTTCTTTCTACCACTTCTAGTTGTCGGTGTAGACGTTTGTATTTAATGAAACCTTGTATTTTGAAGTGTTGCTTTGGCCTATCGCACGGTCTCTACCTACCCACGCCCCAAACAAGGTGAGCCCTGAGTTTCCATCCGTTTGTTACCTATTGATTGTGCTTTTCAGGACGACCACCGCGCATTCCGGCGTCAGCTGGAAGACAAGCGACCCGTCATCGAGAACAACCTGCTGAGCGGACGTCAGTACATCGCCAACGAGCCACCGCTCTCTGACACCAGCGACAGCGAAGGTGGGCCATAGCTCCTCTTACCTAATTCATAGTTACATCGGAAGCGAATTCATGCGATTACTGGTCGCTCCAGTTTCCTCCTACGTATTCGTACGGCCAGGATGTTCGCACTGCGTGAAGGCTGCAAGTAATGGTTGAGTGGGATTTCTGGGGGATACTGCTATTAAATTGTTGCTTCTCCAAGAAGATAAGGAATTCTTGGTTCATGAATTGTTTATGAAGAGAGAAACTTTTTCCGCATTCAATGAAAGAACCCTAAATTTTTTTCGCATATTTCCGAGTGAGCTATGGGACTTTAGTTATATTTTAGAAAAGAGTACTTTGGACTTACAAAATCACATAATGTGTTTAATTTAAATAAAAATATTTTGAATAATGTATTGGGGTAGCGGTTTGTTTGTTTGTTTTTTTTTTGTTTTTTTTTTGTGGTCCCAGTTACTCCTTTGTTCAAAACATTGAATCAAACTATCGTAAACCGTATTTCATAGAGACGGTTGCAGGGTTTTGAAAGATATATTTGGTCGTGCGGGATTTTTCATAACTCGCCTGCAAGCAATGTGGCCATTCCCATTAAGTTTCATGCGTTTGTTTTATTTGCATTAAACTATACGAATTTGACCAGAAGTCGCTTGAATGCGCACTCATTATGACCTTAGAGAATAGTTTACCTGTGTGTCGTTTTTACGACTCCACTTCTAGTCATTGCTACTTTGCAAAGTGCCTGTTTGATGACTTGGAATATTATGCATTCTTTGCTTCAAGGACAAATGAACGCGTAATACGGAAGTCGTCAGGTTGGAAATGCTGCTCAGGTGGGGGAGACTTTAAATGCACACAGTATATGCGTGGGGAAACCATTTCCAAAGCGACAAACCAGAAGTGAGAAAACTGAGAGTTTGGATGACATTAAATTGATTCATGTAAAAATAGGTTTTGATAATATGAGACTGGTGAAACTTACTGAGGAATATGTCCACTGTTTTACTCGTGCTTTCGGAGACATGGCGGGGCAACTTCTTGACCACAACGGGGCGCCTCCGCGTTTTGGTCTTCAGATTAAGGTGGAACTTGAATCAGATTTACGAAAATCGTTGAAATGGTCGTCGAGGGCCAGTACCTTGATCGCCAAGGACCTGACTCCGTTTTATTTTTTGTGGCGTCTAATAAATGAGACGACCTACAGGACCGACATACGCAATGCCGTGAGTTGGTTTATTGGCACTGCTGCTGTGTGTAAGAAGCACCCCGAAATAATTCATCAGGCAGTAAACTGTTGTTCGGAATGAGAAGGGCTGTGCATTGGAAACCTTGTCGGACATTTTAAACAGTGAGATGCATCTCATAAAATGTACCAATATTTTTTTCTGATTAATACTAATTTATTTTTCCCTTCGCACATCTTGAAATCGCCAGAGTTTTGCTGTAGCGGAAAATAGGACCGATGTTTTAGGCCTGTCAACATATTTTACTCGAAATTACCATCCGATGTTTGGCAGACCGGTTGTGAAACACCTTGTACCCTTTTTTTGCGCTGTAATGGTTGTCAGCTCTGAAGTTTCGCGATCCACGCGTAACGTCTTCAATCAATCAACTCTGCAAATCTGATAATTTTATCCAACAGTCTGACCAGATATTCAGCCTTGAGCTGACATTCCAGAATGTATCATTGATCACACAGACCAGTAAATCTTGGTCTCCAGTTCCCATGGGAAAGTTCCATCTTCCGCTGACTGCTGTTCGCCGCTACATATGATGTTGTATACGCCATTGGAGCAGTGTTTCTTGAATCAAGCTCTCCGCCACAACCATGGACCTGATAGTTCAGTTAGGACTGTGGTAGTACGCATGAGTCTATCCAAACTTAACTTCTGCTAGGAGTGTTTAAATTCTTCGGATAGGAATGGAGAACTTGGTACCATGATACAACAGATATTACGTGGTAGAAGAAAATTTTTTATTTGATTCGACGATGTGTGTATTGGAGTCATAGCTGCCCCTTCGTGTTTTTGAGAGCATCGGTACTCTTTTTTTGAGTACAGTGGTGCCAAAAACAGGCATCGTGTCCTAATAATAATTGTGTCCGTTAGTATAAAACACGAGGTACTGATTGTTGACCTCCAGAAATATAAGAATAAATTATGTATTACAAGTCATAAAGAACTTGGTTTTATTTTTAATTTCCGACCTCTGTTTAAGGCGGAATTGTCAACTAAGTAACACGGAGGACATGCATTGTATCATGATACATGCTTGTTTCTGTCAGTCTGGAATCATCTTGAGTCTTGTTTTTAGGATGACATCCCAGCTTGTCAACATTTCTATCCGTTGGTATTACTAGGATGCTTTGTCTATTCGGATATGTGTAGGTCCCACTTAAGAAAGACTGGCAGAGTACAGGAAGTTGCAAGTAGGTAACAAAATCAACATCAGACATGGATATAGGTGTACGTGATCAAGAATACCAAATGTATTCGAAGACGGCTGATGATGAGTTGAAATTACGTCTTCATCATACGGGTAGAATAGGATATAAAACAAGAATTCCAGGGAGATCTCATAAAATCTGCGTTCATATTGCAGACTTTCAGTTCTACAAATCTTGTGTCATAAATGCTGTATTTACACAGTGAAAGTAGAACAAAATATAATGTCGTTATTGTATTGGTGGTATGAGCTTCGGAGATGATGGTAAAAGTACGGTTAACTTTCAAAACGACCTGTATATAAAATAAGCTTATACCTTTAATAGTGGACAGTTTACAACATATTGGTTTAATAAATCAGACATTGTCACAAACCAATAGAATCATTGGTCATCATCCCGATATTTACAGTTGTCTCAGTGCCGAAATAGATCAAAAAGGAATAAAATTTTACTGCGCTGTGCACTGGCGTGTGATGTCTCGACTTGTCGGCGGATACCAGCTAAGATTGTGGTGGACGGTCTGGAGGTCCGGACTGCTTCAATTCCCTGGACAAATCGCTTCCTTCTCGTTCCACTGTGACAAGTGGACTGGCGTCACGAAATATCCGCATCACTCTTCCGCTAAACGTAGCTATTCTGAACGTAGGCAAAAATTCGAGATAATTCGTTTGAGGGGAAATTTCACGAAATCTTTAGCTTTGTCGGAGAACTGAAAGCAGAATTTCTGTGTCACCACTCATCAGTCTCGTTTTGACGTCCAATCGCAAATCAGATCTTATTTCTGAAAAGGCAAATATTTGATTCAAAGTTCAGTCATTTGCAACTTCATTTTATTATCCCCAATGTAAATTAACTTTCACTGAATTTGAAATTTAGAAACGATAGCAATCAAATACGTTTATCAATAAAACAAAAATTGCTGTGGAAATCTTCATATTTAGTGGCCTCTGTCGTCAGATTTAAACCCCAGTATTTCAACAATGAGTCATACAATGAACAGTTCCAAAGTTTGAACTGAAAGCGATGTAGCAGACTCTGTTGACATGCAGAGAAATTACAAAGATACAACATTTCGTAAATAATCTTCAGATATGCCAATATTAGGCCGTCAGGGTAGTGCTTATTGGTGTGGATGACTGCAATGCGCTGAGAATATAACAGTCGAAGATATTCAGAAGTTTGAGTTGGACGCTGGGCAGTTTCAAAGCCAACTAAATCATGGGATTTGTATTTAAGCTTGCCTCTTGGATATCAAACTAATACTCAGCCATATAATGGTGGCTTATCTACCATAACTTCATCGTTGCACAAATTATAGCTTTATTGGGGCTTTGAACGCAAGGAAATTAAACTAAAAGTTTCCGCTTTGCTGTTGGACTTGCTCAGTACCTTCTTTCCAGTCTCTTTTCGTTTCATGATGGCGGCGCAATATAATTCCGGTCACAGACATTCTGGAGATACCAAGACCATGAACACACTATTTTTGATTTTGAGGAATAATTATATTTCTTTCTTGTCTGACATTTCGTCCCATTTTGATCGTTATAATTGTTATGTAAATTTTTCAATTAATTATTTCATTTTTATTTTTAATTCTACGTAACACGATGTTTATATTTGTTCTTTTTACGATATTTTTAATATATAAGAACCGTTGTCGGAAAGTTAATCCGTGGCTCCTATCGATACACTAAAACTCCACTTTACATGATTCTTAACTTGAATTTAACAAAACTGGCAAAAAATGCTTACCTTAGAAATGAATTGTAATGGTTTTAGTATAAATCTAGTAAAGTTTCATGTCTTATATTTGTATTTTTCCGGTACAATTGGCATTAGTGAGATTCACAAAAATAAAAAAAAAAGAATTAGGCTGTTTTCTGGGATGTTGCACCGTGTAGTCTGGTAGATATCGACAAATATTTTGGAGGGGCTCACCGCCTCCAACCTTTATTCCTGTTTTTGGAGCAGATATCATTCGATTCTATTTACGAGTATTTCGCGTATTTGTGATGATTTACTTTGCCCCGTTTTAACAATTAGCCTGAAGTCTGTCTTAGGAATCCAAAATGAATATAATTCCCTACTGATGAGAAATTGAATCTGTGGCCCAAAACTTTGAAGTGAGCTACACAGGATTGTTTGAGAGTTTGAAGTTAGATAAGTAGATATGATAACTGAAGAAGACGTTTAGTTTCGGTGTTTTCTTAATAATTTTGACTTCCTCGTTGTTCTTGGCAGAGGAATTGATTTCTATAGTGACGGCCGACAAATTTCGACATGTGTGTATGTTCTCATTTGTATGTTTAAACTCTTTACGGCAATTTCGAATTCCATCTCGTTCGTTTTGCGTTTCTAATACACTTACAGCTTGAGAACAATAGACATTAATATGCAGAATACTTTAAAATCCGTGAACTGTAGAAAATATTAATGTTTCGACTATATGTGTAAAAGTGAGTAGAAATATGGGATAGTACCCTCGTCAGAACAGTAAATTTTACGTCGGAAATAAAAATAAAATTTACCGTATATGTTTATTTTATTTATCTTCTTCAAGTGGATTGAGACCTTTCTTCAATGTATTAACCACAGGATTTGTTTTTCAGAAATATTTTCGCGAAAAATGTATCTTGCAAACTTTAAGCCAGCGATGAAAAATGTAAATACGAGAATGGCTAAGAGTATACGTTCTAGAAATGGCTTGGTGTTTGAAACTTTGTGGAAATGTGAACATGATTTTCTTTTGGTGTTCATTAAGCTCTGAAACTAGCAAGCTGAAAATTTTTAAAATATTAGTATCAGAGCACATGTTTGCGAGGTAAACATGGATGAAATTTTAAAAAAAAGCAAACAGAAAGAACGCAAAGAAATAGATAAATAACTATTCCATAAACCCAATGACAAAACAACTAGATGTCGTCCTAGAAAAGAATGGGACCCAGTTCTTTATGAGAATTGATGAAACGGGCATTATAAAATTAAAATCCAAGAGCAAAGAGTTTTAAACCCCTTTGGATTGCACGTACAACTTATTGAACTCTGATGTTCTGTTGTCTGCTGTCGCTTGTGATCGCGGTAACGAACCGGTTGTAATCGACTGCCTTCGTTGATGGCTTGCCTCCGTTTTCCATTTCTAGATACCATAGACAATGTATTGAGGAACGTTGAACAGCTGGTGGAAACAAGAGAAGCTCGTATTACAAATGAGTGTAAACCAGTCAAGTAAATGGGTTACCTTATTCCGGAGAAGCCAGAAAACCTATACTTTTGTAATGCGTAAGGCAGCGGACTATGTATCAAGTACTCCGAAGGAATAAAGGTCTCTCTTCGTAGCCCTGTTGTCATGATGATGGAGGCAGCAAGGACCTCTGAAACGTCGGTAAACTTCTACCAGAATACACGGCGCAACAAACCAGAAGACAGCCATCTTAAGAAGTATTTTGGCTTTAATAGCGAGTGATGTATGTTAAATTGGTGTAGTCAAAAAATTAGATACAGGTCTCAAGAAATATTTTTTTCCTGTAGTCAGTGCGGCATAACAGAAACCGGTGGCAACTATAAATTACTTGCGTGAAACATACTGTGACGTTTTGTTGAAGTGGATTCAGTTACGTCGTGACTCTGGAGCTTTGTTGAGGGTAGTCTTAACATGTAAAAGGTGTAGTACCACTTTGACGCATAAAATGCGAAACGTCACAAGTCATGAAACAGTTAACACAGACTTTCAGTCATCACTGCTGTATTTCGCTTCTTGCGAGTTGCTTCTGTACGTCTTTGCGGATATGGATTGCCCAGACTGACTCGGCGAATGTGAAGATGGCTGTCGTCTGGGTTGTTTCGTCTCTGTTCTTTTGTCTGGTGCAAGTTAGCCGACGTTTCAATGGTGCTTCCAGCGGTGAACGCCTACCATACTGTATGATGTAACAACCCAGAATACAGCCATATTAAGCCCACTATTTTTTTTACTGATATCACCCAATAGAAATGCTCCAGTAGATCACAATTAGTATCGGACTTTTGTTTCCTTATTCGGTGTTTAACGGCTCCATATCAACTTCTAAGTTATTTTGTATCGGTTTAGATATTGTGTGAGTGGCATTTGTTGCTTGTTTGAAGGAACAGGGTGAATGAGAAATTCACAACTAAAACCCAAGGTTCAAAATATATGCAAGTGAGACGCTTTTCTGCTCGAGGCCAGCACACTCGACCTGTCTCTTCCCATACATCAATTCCATCTAAGGCTGTGGCAGGATTTTTTAACTTTCCCATGATTTCGCATAGTATAGAGATTATCGTCGTTTGCTTTCATTTCAGCTTTCCTTGTGCGTTTGACCTCGGATCCCTTATTCCTCAATCGGACATGCATAGCAATGTATTTCTGCCACCTGCAAGAAAACAGCAGGGACTATGCCCTGCTTTTATGGATTCTTCCATGCTTGGATTCGTACTTATTTTATTTTCATCTCTTCGCTCTGTTGTCGTATTCGGTATTTATCGTTCTTAATATGACTTGAATCTCGGAGTTGTTAGTTTAGAACAGCTTTTTGGAATCACAACGAAACGTAATGATACTAAAGATACGCATAGAAAAGTAACTTGAATTTTTGTGAATCTACAGTGAACATAATCTTATTACAAGCAGCTTTTTACCACAGTGACGTTGGAATGCTCCTGTGATCATACTGTGGTTCCCACAACTCATAAGAAATGAAGCTTGTAATTAAACATCTGATTTAGATATTGGTAAGTGCGTTTTCCCTGTCACAAAACTTTTCTTCAGACGACTAATAAATAAACGAAGAGAGAAAAGTATAAATATGTAAATTATTGTTTTATAAAACAGTGGAGGCACTAGCAATGGAAAATTCGATTTCAGTGTTAAGAAATAAAGTTTGAGACAGAATTATTTTGGCTAAACGTAAATATTAGATCACGGGTTAACGGATGTGACATATCTCATAACAATGAAAACAGTTAATATTATATACATTGTATGTCAGTGTAAAGGTAAATTTTGCACAGACATTAGTCGAGAATTTAATATAATGGTTCATTAAAAGATACGAAAGTTTCTGCTGGTCACTGTAGTCTCGAACCGCTCGAATAAGTGATCGTAGGAAAGAGTATCTACTGAAAGAGTAGCTACAAGTATGATACAGATGACGGCACCCCATCGTCTTCGTTATCATATTTCGACCTCGGTGAAATAACTGACCACGTCTTCTACATGAGATGTATACAAGATTTTGGTCGAAAAACCTGAAGGGAAACTATCGTTTCCGAGACCTAAGCGTGCTTGTGAAGATATTAAAGTTTAAATACATTTAGTTGTGATAAAGTGGGCCAGATTAAATTGGGTCATATTAGGGTCTTTGGGGTGAACACAGTAATTAGCCTTCTGCTTGTATAAATGGCGGACATTTTCGTGACCACTTAGTTGAGTGACTATTAGCTTACTTCTAAACAAGGGCTCTGTTCCATGGATTTAGACAATTTCAAGGTCAATTGAAGATTCACACATGTGTCTATTCTCAAACATGTCCGTGTTTATTTGAATATTAGGTTTTGTCAAATGGAAAATTTGATCTATGTCAGTACATTTCTTGATAATATATATATAGGCTAAGAAATTTGACTCTGGGGGATGTTGGTGTGTTACCCATAGAGAGAGAGAAAGACTATAGTGAAAAGACGGGAAGCCGGAGCAGGAGAAGAATAAATTATCGATTATTTTAAAGTAGAGAGGCGAAGGTCAGGAATGATATATGAGCACGGACTTTTTAATACGCGACGAGGTTGTAGAAACGGAGCGCTGCTCCGTATTTCCTTGTACTGCAAGGAAGTAGAATGACCAGCCGATCCACTACAGCAGTGGTATTCAATCTTTTTTGTTCGCGTACCCCCAGATATAATTTCTCTTCAACTTTGTATCCCCAAATTTTTTGGTGTATAATTCAAGTTATACATAATATATAATCTACATGTAAAATAAATTAAATAAATTACATTACTGATTATTCAGTGTTTATCAAAATATAATATATATATATATATATATATTTTAAATTTCATGTACCCCTAAGATGTCTTCGCGTACCCCAGGTTCAATACCACTGCACTACAGCACACACTGGGCCATTTCGGGGGAAATTACTAGTTTATTTTTAAAAGTGGCATTTCAACTCTGTAGGTTTGAATGTGATCAAGAATGGTGAGCACTGAAAGATTTCAAAGAAGGTAGTACTATGCCCGGAATTCGTCTGGAGATAATGAGAAAACCACAATAGTCATGCAGGAGAGGCAGTAGGCTTTAAATTGAGTATTACTTTATTGTTACAGCTTCGTAGCAAATCTAAGTAAACGGCAGGTTGGGCGAATTTGGCCGCTTCGTTGCCATGGTGATTGTGACAGATGTTGAGCAGTGGACAGTATACTAACAGGAGACTGAAAGGCCGTATAATTAAGAAAGTGGCAAGGGAACACGCTAGGCATCCTTGCCTTTATGTCGTGAATGTCTACGCGTGTTTATATAATTACTGCTTCGCCGTTTGAATATTCTCTTCCTCTGTCTTGTGTGACTGTGCTGTGTACATGTGATTTCTCCATCGTCGCATGTTAAGTCTGGACGATTTTAAACAAGCACAGAATATCAGGTGTGTTGGACGTCGTTTCAGCTCTTGTGCCATTTTGATTTGTATCGATGTTTCATTGTGGTTTTGGTTTCAGTGGGACGGGAAGTGGAGGCAGACTCCCGCGGGTACCGTAGCGCGGAGGAGCAGGCCCGCGAACTAACCCGAAGTATTCGCAGAGAGGTGAACAAACTGTCCGAAAAATGGAACGCACTCATCGACCGCTCGGACCAGTGGCAGCGGAAATTGGACGACAGTCTTACGGTGAGTCAATATCTATTCGTGACACCTGCCGATATCAGAACTCTTGAAACTGAGTACGATACTAAGCTGTTCAGATGCACTGTATATGAATGGCTTTTAATATCACATTTCGTAAAGTTCTCTCTGCCTCTGAGGAAAAACGTATGATGATCTTGGTTCGTAGCAACACTGTAAAATTGCGTTAATATGTTAATGATGATGATGATAATTATAATGCAAGGATGATTTCAAAATGATCAACAATCTGTAAATTGTTATACTGATGTTGATGAGAACAGGCAAAAGTCATCTTTCGACATTGTCTTCATGCTCTTCCATCGAGGCACTATATTGTGGGTGCCCTGAAGGAAGAAGCCACAATATGCCACCGTTTTCACTTTACCGCTGCAAGTGCACTGGTTTACCAACAAGTACGAAATACAAATGTAAATCTGTAATGTGTTATTCTCATACCTTAACGTCGTTCAGGCTTCTGCCATTGATTATATGGTGTTTCTTTCAAGATTATAGTTATTTTATAGCATCATAATAATGCATTCCTGAACATTGTTCGCCAGCTTTCGTGTTTTATAAGGAACGGTATGTGTATCATATGTTGTCCATGTGTCCAGCCATCTTTATCTTCTCAATTCACAGAACTTCTCGGGTGGGAAGGACACTGTCACCACGTAGCATCTAGTAAGGTTTTTATTTTATTTTTTAGATTGTAAAACGACAGCATTATTTCATATGTAGTTCTTGGTTTGGTTGGCTAGGTATGTGATAGTTGTGTGTCGTTATTATATAAGCATGTGCCTTTCTGAAGAATTTGTATGACCGATATTTTATATCTGCTTTATTACGCCGTCTCCTTTAAAGGAGGTTGGCGACATTATGAACAGGATCCTTCCATCCTTTTCTCGGACTGGGACCTGTTCATATACGTTCTTGGCAGATGATACAGAAGTGGTTTGCCATTGCCTTCTTCTGTGTGTGAATGGAGTAATTGTTGGGATGCCACGGAGAAACCGGGGAAGCCCCAGAGGAAAACTCCGTGTTGCCTAGACCACGGCCTTGCCCAACACAAGTTATAAATTCGGGCACCGCCGGGAATCGAACCCGGGACCTCATGTTTACACGGCCATCGTTCTAACCGCTAGACCACCGATATTTTATATAAGCCTAGGTTTATTAACTCTTGGCCGACGGTGGGAAACTTTGAGGTTACCTTGTATCTGACAAATTAATGTGGTGGGAATTTAGACGAGTGAACAGTATGTGCAGAAGTCGGTATGGATTCAGTTTTACGCTTTTGTGTTACGGTACATCAGACACAAAATTGGGAGACGAAGTGGAAACGAGATAGTCAAACGTTAAATGAAACCTTCATGTGTCGTTGTATGCGTTTAGTGAGTGAGTTTCGAACTCTTGATCCCGGAAACGGTCAACTCTGGCTTCACATGAAACCTGAGTCCACTGAAGATTACGACGAACAAACACGCATGGATCGTTCTGCCTCTTCCTGCACTGATCTGTGATCCAGCAAGTCCGTTACTATTCATCCGAGTTCGCATATTTACTGTTCTGTACCAAATTTCAGGAGCAGAAATGCTGTCTGGCGTGTGAACAAGCCTTACGTTACGTCTTTCAGATACGTGGATTGTGCTGGGTCGGCAAACGAGTTTTAGGCATTGAAGATGGCTGTCTTCTGGGTTGTTGCGCTGTGTCGTCTGGTAGAAAACCCAGAAGACAGCCATCTTCAGCCTCACCGCCGCGAAAACCTCAAATCCTACAGAGTTTTAGGCCTTATTGTCGTAATATAGGACGTAAATTCATGTTTGATTGGTTGTTGACGCGATTTAGTAATACGTTCTCGGATATTACACAGATGCGAGCTCTTAACAAACGAAGACTCGCAAGTAAAAATTATTTAAAATAACTGTAGTATGTACTCTGATTGTGGTTTACTGGTCTTGTGACGCCATGTGATCTTGTAGCCGGTTACCAGTGTTAGGAAGTATCGCCTCCATGTCCGGCGTAGAAAACTTTTGTAAAAACATGGAGGCAGTCATTTCCTCGGCGAAAGCATTAGTAAGTTCTTGTAGTCATTATCCAGAAGAATGCAATACAAATCTTCACTGCCGTGAGAACCTCGGGTTTTGTCTGTAGTCAATCCACCACCGGCAAATTCTTACGGCTGACTAAGAATTCAGATAGCAAAAATAACATAGAAGCATGAAATCCTAATTTCAGAACAGGATATTCAACTTGAACAACCGGATACAATAATGTGGAGGGAAATTGGAAGCAACCTAAACAAGCCTGGTAATATTGTTTGACATTTCACTAGTTGAATCGGGTTACTCGTAACATTTATTTCACTAGCTGAAGCCGAAGCTTATATAAATAATATATAAGAATTTAATAGGTAACGCAAAAGAAACACCACAATTCACGACTGCAAAGATTAATTTGTTAATGTTTGGTTACGGAAGTAATCCCATTTACAATGAGAATCATGCGAAACCCATAAATACAAAAAAAATGCTATTGATTGGTTAGTTCTCACTGTGCTTTAAAAATTTAAAATGGTTGGTGTCTGCAGGAAAGCGTCAGAACATTTCATGCCATTTATGCACAAAATATAGCAGTGCGTCATGCTTATTGTGTGTCGAGATATCGTCTGTTACGTCAGTTTGTTGAACAAACAGCACACGGCGTGTGCCCGGATGAAAGATATCCAGATTAGCGTTTGCCATAATGGACTACATTTTGGTAACATTGGTAATAGTGGTGTCCTAGCCGACCATATACAACTACTGTGTGGAATTTCTTGGGTGAATGATGATGAACGATGGTGAATATGGAGCTGGGACAATGTGGCCGCTGCAGTCACATCCGCGTTTCGTTATCATCCTTTTCATATATCATTGCTTTGTTTTAGTCTCCTTCTAGCCCTTACGAAGTATCGAACTCTATGGTAGGTTCCGCTCTTGAAAGACTTGGTAGTTGTATGATTTTAGGTTTTCACAGCGGTGAGTGTGAAGATTTCCGTCTTCTGGATTGTTGCGCTGTGTAGTCTGGTCGATGTTAACCAACGTTTCAGAGGTCATACTGCGTCCGTCATCAGGGCGATGAGTATGAAGATTTCTGTCTTCTGGGTTCTTGCGCTGTGTAGTCTGGTGGATGTTAACCAACGTTTCAGAGGTCATACTGCGTCCGTCATCAGGGCGATGAGTATGAAGATTTCTGTCTTCTGGGTTCTTGCGCTGTGTAGTCTGGTGGATGTTAACCAACGTTTCAGAGGTCATACTGCGTCCGTCATCAGGGCGATGAGTATGAAGATTTCTGTCTTCTGGGTTCTTGCGCTGTGTAGTCTGGTGGATGTTAACCAACGTTTCAGAGGTCATACTGCGTCCGTCATCAGGGCGATGAGTATGAAGATTTCTGTCTTCTGGGTTCTTGCGCTGTGTAGTCTGGTGGATGTTAACCAACGTTTCAGAGGTCATACTGCGTCCGTCATCAGGGCGATGAGTATGAAGATTTCTGTCTTCTGGGTTCTTGCGCTGTGTAGTCTGGTGGATGTTAACCAACGTTTCAGAGGTCATACTGCGTCCGTCATCAGGGCGATGAGTATGAAGATTTCTGTCTTCTGGGTTCTTGCGCTGTGTAGTCTGGTGGATGTTAACCAACGTTTCAGAGGTCATACTGCGTCCGTCATCAGGGCGATGAGTATGAAGATTTCTGTCTTCTGGGTTCTTGCGCTGTGTAGTCTGGTGGATGTTAACCAACGTTTCAGAGGTCATACTGCGTCCGTCATCAGGGCGATGAGTATGAAGATTTCTGTCTTCTGGGTTCTTGCGCTGTGTAGTCTGGTGGATGTTAACCAACGTTTCAGAGGTCATACTGCGTCCGTCATCAGGGCGATGAGTATGAAGATTTCTGTCTTCTGGGTTCTTGCGCTGTGTAGTCTGGTGGATGTTAACCAACGTTTCAGAGGTCATACTGCGTCCGTCATCAGGGCGATGAGTATGAAGATTTCTGTCTTCTGGGTTCTTGCGCTGTGTAGTCTGGTGGATGTTAACCAACGTTTCAGAGGTCATACTGCGTCCGTCATCAGGGCGATGAGTATGAAGATTTCTGTCTTCTGGGTTCTTGCGCTGTGTAGTCTGGTGGATGTTAACCAACGTTTCAGAGGTCATACTGCCTCCGTCATCAGGGCGATGAATCGCCCTGATGACGGAGGCAGTTCGACACACAATAAGCACGACGCACTGCTATATTTTGCACATAAATGGCATGAAATGTCCTAAAGTGTCAATATCGCTGGTACTACCTGCCATTGACATGTCACGACTCAGATTTCACATACCAAGTTTACGGTTCGTCAGGAATTGCCGTATACTATATCATAAATTTTCTGTTGTCTGTTTTCCCTGAAGCTGCATTAATTTGAATATTTTTAAGATGTTTACCATCGTATCATGTATAATTTCGCGACCATTTTTTGTTTGGTCTCACCGGTCTCTTTCCAGACTTCTTTACATGTTTCTTTAAACGGGGAATTTAAGTGTAGGGTGACTTTTTTTACCTCAATTTTCTTGATGTTGACACTGAATTTTTATTAATTTTCTTAGTGTCTGCAACATTGTTTCCGAATCGGAAAGGTCGGAAAGATAGACACATTTAGTTCTCTATTAAATTTCTATCATAACAGTTGTAGAATTCAGGGCTTCGTAAGGAAACTATATACACTAGAATCTTCTATTAGTCTCCAATTTTGCTTTTCACTGATAGTTTCTTGAAAATAATTTAAAATGTCGTAAGTTTAATTTTTGTGACCTAGACCACATCGTTCGTAGTTCTTACTGCTTATTTTAGTGTTCAGAAATACATTACGTGTTTCTGTGATGGATAATTCATTGCTATTTTGCATTTTTTATCATTTACATAGCATATTGCCTGGAGCAATGTTTTTATAACGAAGTCGAAACGTGTTTAATACGGTTTTAATACTGTAGCTTCCTTGCGTATAATGACAGAATCTAAATTACGGCGAACTTTAGAAATGATAGGAGCTATAGTCTGTGTGTTTTAAGAATGATGCTTTGAAGAGTTTGCAGTCCGGACACGTGAACCAGCACAGTTTCTGTGCTTTAATGGCATGCAACAATTTTCGTACGTCGAAGAACTCGTCCACTAAGTTTGTGTAGTGGTCTAATAAGCGTGCCTCAGTCTTGTGTAGATGGCGTTCACGCGAGTGTTTGCAGCGAAGGGCCGATACGAGAGCTTGGAGTCGAGGGTGTTAGGTGGTCATACCAGTCTCGATTGTGGCACGGGGCGGCCATAATGTGTGTGTAAATGTGGGTGGAGGCACTAGGAGGGGCGGATGCTGTGTTTGAGCTGGTAAGTGGGCGCTTCGTGTCGGTTGAAGGTAGTTTGCTTGAAGTCGCTCCTAGTAGCGTGACCTTGTATTCCAAATTTATCGTTATCCTGCTAGGAATTAGGCCGCATGGCATGATCCTGCTTCATGCCATGTCTCCGGTGGTTTTCGGAAACTTTTCTTCCGTCTGGGCTGATACGTTGTGTTTTAGTATTCTGATTCAGATTAGTTTTTACAATTACTATTTACACGGTTTAAGCTCTTCCTTCAACACTTGATATTTACTTCACTGTTCTAGAGACTCTCTGTTTTATTGAGCCCAAAGGCTCATCACCATGTACACAAAAGCGTGTCATGTGACCCTTAATCTAATCCACACAGCACATTCTGTGTCTCCAAGATTTTTAAAAATATTGCCCTACCATCTAAATCTAAGTTTAACACGGCTGAGTGGTTAGCATTCCT
>NW_019059938.1:253193-272764 GCF_000696155.1 Zootermopsis nevadensis
ATGGAATCCTGCTGTCTAGACCTAAGTAACACTTTAAATTAGGCAACGATCGTTTACTTCCGCACAATTTTTAATCTCCGGTTTCACGGTAAAGTGATAGATTTAAAAAATTAAGCGAGGTATGATTAGGTTTTATAGCCTAGGCCTGTATTTTATATTATAGTCAAACCCCGATACAGGGACCCTGTATATACAGCTACTCTGTTATTCCGGGCATGAACGCTTAGACTAGAATGTATGTAATTTTAAAGGTAAAGTGCCTGCCATGCAAGCCGTCATCCGCGAACTCCTGTGGCAATACAAATGTACTTTGAAGCATTGTATGGAAGTCCGGTCATGGTTTGTTCGTTACTCCTTTTATTTGTTATTATTTAGAATTTTACGTAAATGGTAATTACAAGGAAGTAACATATGCATGTATTCTTGAGAGAACCTAACCTCGCATAACTGCATAACCCGCCGTTTTATATTGTGGCGATCCCATCAGGTGACAAAATTTAGAAACGCCGCTCAGTATTCCATTTACTCTCGTTTGCATCACATCAGTCGACTGTTTACTCCACGGATTTGTTCTGAATTTATCTTGTTATCTTCTGTAAGTTTCTCGGTCTTATAGTTATCTTTTGGCTTGTGTTAACCCTTCACTGCGTTGTGTTGCTGAAAAAACGTCAAAGTAAAAAAGAACTACGGTATATATCGATACTGAATGACATATCGACTCGATTCTGTGTGACTTTTACAATGAACAGCAGTGCACCGTCGCTCGTAGCCTTCGGTTTGTCATGGATGTCCATGTTATTTTGTTTTTGTTTTCCGATTTGTGTTAACCAAACCACTTCAGGCAGCTTGCGTTGTCACACGTGGACCTCGGTCGTGTAACGACTGAAGCCAAACGGGAACTCATATTTATATTATGCAGCGTTTTTGTTCGTTTTGACCGTAGACTAACACACAACACATTCTGTGTGCTATAATAGTCATACGGAGGTGTCGATTTACTAAATCCTACATGAGCTGGCTGAACTCGAGGCCGTGCCGTGAGAAGCAGGCGGGACTTTGTCTTACATTTTAGTGTAGTCTCATAGATACTTGATACTTTGACGACTCGTTCTTCAAGTGCCTGAGCACTGCACGTCCCAACTTTCGTTGGCTTTGATCTATAGACATTTTGGTAGGACTCCTTGGACGAGGAGTCTTATAGAAGGCACTTCAATCCTTCTGTAATATTTAGTGTCTAACATTATGATCGGTCTACCTTTTACCATCTAGTTAGTATGAACCTTATTTCTGCAGAATAAAAAACGAAACGATACAGACATTTGCCTGACGTAAGTCTTGAAAGAAGGAATATCTAAATCTTCTTTGCATATATTACTGGACTAACTCCGAATAGAATAGACCCTACACCGCATATTCCATTCTGCGTCATTCATTCTGGTATTTTCGGCTAGAAACGTCATGGAGTCTTGGAGATATGCATTGCGCTTCGTTGTAGGAATAAGGTAATTCCGGGAGAGATGCCGCACTTTTTACAACATTTGTTCTAACTCAATCCGAAAATGGTCAAAACGGCTGAAAATTCAGAGATATTATATTTAAGACCTCTATTATAGCAATTCTTAAACAAAATATCTAATGCAAATTAATTCTCAGAGATACAGGGCGATAAAAAAAAGTTGTCTTTGCGGCGTCTCTCCCGGACATGCCGGGAGAGATGCCGCTCTTTGAAAACATCCTTGAATTCAAAAAGAAACATATGAAAATGAAAACTGATGAACTTTATTCAAACTAATGAATTAATGTGAACATTAAAATGGAGAAAATATGTGAATACCAATTAAAATTGAAAAGTTAACGAATATTCAAATGAATTTTCAATTATCAAGTAACTTGAAAGAAAAATGTTCCAGAGGTTGCTTGGAGTCTAAGTGCAAACCAGTGAATTTAGAGTCTAAGCGTTAGTCAATGAAATTTGTACGGAGAGCAGAACTCATGCAGCCAGTTTTCCCAGTACTCACAGCACTTGTTGGTGTTACAGTTTTCAGGGGTCTCTTGATTAGAACTTCTTTTTTTAAGTTTTTCAACCTTGTAGACCTGAAGTACTCGGACTGTTCACCTTTGCTTTTTTCCTCTTTGCTTCTTTCGCATTTCCTCTATGTTGGTTGTTTCAGTGAGGACAGAATCCAGTTGCCTCCTTGCAGTTGATTATTTTCTCGGTATTTTCAACACTGGACTAATTTTCCTCAATAATATAAGATAATGCAATAGACCAGGCATTTTTGAGTACCCTATATTGTATATGTATGATTTTTTCAATCAGATGCGGTATTTTTTTAAGTGCGGCATCTCTCCCTTAACTTCTTGCGGCGTCTCTCCTTATCTTCAGGGAGAGACGCCGCGCCCTCCCACTTGCCTTACCCAATGACCAACATGGCGGCCACGTCGTGCAAAGTCAAGACCAGCAACGCTGGGAACCTGTAATGTATCGTGATTTCATAGTTACTTCGATTGGAACTAATAAAGACACATCTTATGAACAATAGAAATAACTTCGAGCATAAAATTATCAAACTCACCGCATAAAATCAGTTATAACTCTCGCAAAACAGCACTGATTTTCATTGCGTCCACTCACAACATTTCTCTTGGCTCACTGAACAAGGACATGTACTGACATCGGAATAGAATTAACGGAACCCACCGAATTAGAAAATGCGGCGTCTCTCCCGGATTTACCTTATCTCACCCGCCATTGCAACGTCTGAGGAACGCATTTGAAATTCCGTAAATAAATGGAGAAGCAATTTTTGCTTGTGTAACGCTGCTGCATCGACTTCACAAGCGTTTAGTGCCTGCTGGATGAGATGGCGATTGTATACAGTGAACACGAAATATTAGGGAGGATGTGGTCGTGGCCGAGTGAAAGAAAATATTTTGACACTCGTCGCATGAAAATCTCAAATCTCAATAATAATCTCAGTTTTACATGAATTTCAACGCAGAGTTCGTGGAATGTCTAATAGAACAGCTCATCAAACAAAGATTTTGTTGAGGACATAAACTACAGATCTCCGTAAGCGTTGTCTCTGTACTTCGCACAGTACCTTTAAGAGGCAAGCCGCACGATTCCTTTTTTAACCTCTGCGTTAGATGGAGGTGGGAAGTTTCCTTGTGCTTCTTGACTCGTGGGGGGAGGGAGCCTATTGCACGTTCTGGGTAGCAGAATGGGTGGTCCTTAGGGTGTGTGTGGCTCACTAACATACGGAACTTTTATTTTAAGCATTTCTCTTTGTGTTGCGTATTTGATGGAATACAAGGACAGGGTTCTTCATTCTCTGTGCACTGTGTTCTGTCTTGTTTATTTTTTATCTACGTTCGAATTTACGGTTCCAATCAGAATATTGTCTCCTTACTGTTGCTTGTTTATTTCAAGAACTGAGTCTGCAGTAAATTAATATTAAAACAGTAAGTTATACAAAGTCGCAGAATAAAATTTACGGGTTCCAAACTGGGTTACACTTTTCCCTCTTGTGAAGAATTACACTTTATGGTAATTAAATGTGAATTCTAATTTATATAAATCGTCAACGTTTCTTAGAACTGAAGTCGCATTTCCCGCGTGACTGCAGATTTCTTACATATCGTGTTGAGATAACAGAATAAAACAGGGGCCTTTGGACTATGCAGAAGGTCCATTCGTCAGCATTAATTATCCTCCCTTGCCTGTTTGCACCTGACCACGCTTTATCAGCGTTTCAGAACGAAAATGGAGGTACTTTGGTGCTCTAGCGCGGGCTTGACCCGCACTCAGATTACGTGTTATAAATTGCATTAATCTCCTGGAAGAGTTACCAAGTTTTTATTATACCTCATTCTCATGTTAGGTGTTCTTGCTTTGCTCATAATTTAATCGAGTTCTGTAATTGATTTTTTATTATTTTGCCTTCATTGATGACTGAGTGAGAGGCTACATTAGGTAGTGAGAGTGGGGAATAATAGGAACATTTAAAAAGTCTACTCAAAACTGAAATTGGCCACGACAGACGTTTTTCAGATGTGTTCCTTGCTCTATGTCTTTTTGGTGTTGATTTTAGTTTATTCAAATACTTTTTTTTCAAATGGTATCACGCCAAACGTGTAATTTTCGGGCGGTCCACGTTTTTTCGTCTCCTTAGACCGCGGCTTTATTTGGGTCGGATTAATTGTTACATGGCGTAACTTATACACGTTTCCAAATAAGTGTTTCACTATTTTGCATTCCTGATTACCCGCCATGCGTATTTATTGCAGATACAAAAACGTTCTTGGAAAGTTACTGATATATTGCGTAATCAAATATTGTTTCCTTGTATTTTGCTAAATACTCACCATAACGACATATGCTCTAAACGGGCCCAAACGTTGTTGATCTTAACGAGATATATGCGTAATGTCATGTAATCCTATTAACGAAATACATGTTCCTGTCCGTGCTTCTATTCAGTTACGTAAATTTATATTATAGGCACTTTGACTGGCTTATTTTCGTGATACTGTGTATCAGCATACGCACGTCATTCAAACACTCTCCAACATAATTCTTAGCGCTTTGTAACTACAGCACAAACTATTGGGATGAAAACTACGATAGAGCCATGAAACTCAGCTTCCAAAACTTGTAATAATGTTCTACGTTTGTGAAGAGTGGGGAATTACAAATAGTTCTTCAACCCCTTGAAGATTTGGCCAGATAGTCGTGTCTAATGAGCTATTTCATCTTGGCAAGTTAAATTGATTGCATTCAGGCGTATATGATATAAACATAGATGAAGTTCGTCTTTTACTTAAGCACAACAATGTAATGACGCATAGGGTAGAGCAGTGGTTCCCAAACCTGGGTAAATTACCCAAAACTGGTAAAAATGGTTTTTCTTTGGGTAACGACACACCTCGGAATACACATTAAAATTTACCGTAAAAGTACTCTGAAGAAAGCGATCAGTCACTGTGCACTCTAAAACAGTCTAACAAGTATTTATTTGCTAATTAATAAATACGCCATGCTTGTTATTAAATTCAGTCATTTTTGCCGCGCTCGCATGCACGTGGGTAATTAAAAAATACGTCTACACGTACCGCCCCCCTAAACTAAAGTTAGTGAGTGTAGTTGTCTAGTCTAAACTTTAGGTGCAGTGTGTTGCTAGCTATGGCGGTGTGAGGTATGTATCACGCTGGCTGTGTTTATAAATCGCGCCGTACACATTTGGAAAAGGTAATCTCATTATATTGTTTTTAGTTTATTTAAAATAATATAATGAATATTCAAATCCTAATTTTTTACTTGTCGCATGTTTTCTGTGCAGTTAGTCTTTTACCTACATTAGGTAAAAAGGACTTACTGATAAGCGGTTTTGGGTAATGAAGGAAAAAGTTTGGGAAGCAGAGTTCTAGACCAGTGGCATTCAACCTTTTTGTTCGTGTACCCCCAGATATAATTTCTCTTCAACTTTGTACCCCCAGAGTTGTTGGTGTATAATTCAAGTTATACATAGTATATAATCTACATCTATAATAAATTACATTACTGATTATTCAGTGTTTATCATAAAATAATATATATTTTTTTAAAATTTCACGTACCCCCTAAGATGTCTTCGCGTACCCCAGGTTGAATACCACTGGGGTAGAGCATGGTCTTCGACAGTGGGATAGAGAAGATGTAGCTGTGGCTACACGCCACTAGATGGTGGGGTTCACATTCCGGCCATCACTTGAAATAAGGCTTTATGGGCGCAATAACGGGCGGATACAGTGACATCTCTTGTCGGCAATCGAGAAGAGTATTCTGGCATTATTTTAGCTGTAATTCCAATCCAATTAAACTTTCTGTGTACTGTAATGCTTGTTACAGAAAATAGCTGGATCATTGTGTTAGCTTTAGTTGAGGCATGTGTGTATCGATATTACTGATATTATCTAACGAATATAGTCGCTTTGGGCTTTGTTTTAACCGGAGTACTCACAGCTCAGAGCTTTGTGACTCAGTGTCGTGCTTGTGAGACGTAATGGATTTGTAGTGTCGGTCTGTTGCCTTGCTTCTGCTCTGCATACGGGAATCTTCGGCATGCCGTTTTTTTATGAAGGGGTGTCAGTAATTTTTGTTCTTAGATTTGCCTTCTAAAGCGTGCTTGCTTTTTTCGCTTCCAGTGGGAGAGAGAGAGAGAGCTACGTTGTTTGCCCAGCACCGAGCCCTGAGAAGAAGTCTAATGAGAGTCCCAGATTTCACTCTGTAGTTTTACATTAAATTAACATTACAATGAAATATAACATAAAATATAGTCGTTATGAAATAGGATCCTCGATCCTCGGAGCACATCGATTCGAAACCGGGGGTGTATGTTTTGTGGTGGAACGTCATTCATTTGTCATTTTGATTTTGACTGTAAACTGCGACTTAAATATGAAAGTTACGGGCCCTGCCATGTTATAATGCAGTTCCTTAATAATTTAGTTTGGTGATAAGATAAGAATACTGCCGAAATAGATTTAGGCCTATAATAAAATTAAGGAAGATGGCTGTCTTCTGGGTTGTAGCGCCGCGTAGTATGGTGGAAGTTTACCAACGTTTCAAGGTCCATCAGGGCGATGAGTCATCGCCCTGATGATGGAGGCAGCAAGGGCCTCTGAAACATTTGGAAACTTTCACCAGACTATAGGGCGATGGGATAGAGAAGATGTAGCTGTGGCTACACGCCACTAGATGGTGGGGTTCACATTCCGGCCATCACTTGAAATAAGGCTTTATGGGCGCAATAACGGGCGGATACAGTGACATCTCTTGTCGGCAATCGAGAAGAGTATTCTGGCATTATTTTAGCTGTAATTCCAATCCAATTAAACTTTCTGTGTACTGTAATGCTTGTTACAGAAAATAGCTGGATCATTGTGTTAGCTTTAGTTGAGGCATGTGTGTATCGATATTACTGATATTATCTAACGAATATAGTCGCTTTGGGCTTTGTTTTAACCGGAGTACTCACAGCTCAGAGCTTTGTGACTCAGTGTCGTGCTTGTGAGACGTAATGGATTTGTAGTGTCGGTCTGTTGCCTTGCTTCTGCTCTGCATACGGGAATCTTCGGCATGCCGTTTTTTTATGAAGGGGTGTCAGTAATTTTTGTTCTTAGATTTGCCTTCTAAAGCGTGCTTGCTTTTTTCGCTTCCAGTGGGAGAGAGAGAGAGAGCTACGTTGTTTGCCCAGCACCGAGCCCTGAGAAGAAGTCTAATGAGAGTCCCAGATTTCACTCTGTAGTTTTACATTAAATTAACATTACAATGAAATATAACATAAAATATAGTCGTTATGAAATAGGATCCTCGATCCTCGGAGCACATCGATTCGAAACCGGGGGTGTATGTTTTGTGGTGGAACGTCATTCATTTGTCATTTTGATTTTGACTGTAAACTGCGACTTAAATATGAAAGTTACGGGCCCTGCCATGTTATAATGCAGTTCCTTAATAATTTAGTTTGGTGATAAGATAAGAATACTGCCGAAATAGATTTAGGCCTATAATAAAATTAAGGAAGATGGCTGTCTTCTGGGTTGTAGCGCCGCGTAGTATGGTGGAAGTTTACCAACGTTTCAAGGTCCATCAGGGCGATGAGTCATCGCCCTGATGATGGAGGCAGCAAGGGCCTCTGAAACATTTGGAAACTTTCACCAGACTATAGGGCGATACAAGCAAGAAGACAGCCATCTTTGAACTCACCGCCATGAAGACCCCAAATCCTGATAATAAAATTAATATGCCTGACTTTAATGCCGTTCAATAACTATACAATTATACCATCTGAGTTTACGTTGTCTGAGGACTATGTCACTTACAAATTCCACAACGTTTTAATCGATTTTAAGAATAGAGAACAATTTTTTTCATAAAGATCGTTTAAATATTTGTTTTATAACTTTGGTGTGAGTATTCTTGGCATTTGTAATGATAGTCTGTGTATGTTCCTGGTGGGAAAAACCGTGTTTTAAAATATACTTCAGATGAGTTTTGCCCTTTAAAATGTAAACTGATATTCGTGGTCATAGGTTGTAGACCTTCATGGCTGCTGCTTTCTCTCCCCCTCTTCCCCGCTTTGTCAGAGTGTGCGTCAAGTATAGATAAGGGAAGCCAGTTTCGGAAATTGTCAACATACCATATTTAATGCACTAGCGTAATCATAATTACACACTGTCGCTTTAAATTCTCTTTGCCGTAACTGTATCTGGCAGACAGCGCGCACACACGCCTACTCCGCAATCCAGTCAGTTGGCCAGACTGTGAAATGAGACCTCGTCATGTCAGTATGCTGTACCCTCCCTCCTTGGCTTTCTGAGTTATGGTCCCCCAGAAATTAAATGTAGTTTTTAAATCACGTTATTTTACAGTGGAAGGGTTTGTTGCGAAACGGATGTGGCATCATTTTTATGAACCTGCTGGAAACAATACATACTGAAGTAATTTTAAAGCTGGCTTTTGTGATCGCATTGTCTTAATCTACGTTTACACGGCGAGAGTTTAGAGAATAGAGTTAGAGATTATAGTCAGGTGTCTGTGTAAACTGTCGCGAAAGGAGGCATTTTGCTTAGTCTAAAGTCTAAGCAGAGGACAGCACTCCTCGTGTAGACCATACAACGATGGAGCCCGTGACCACTCTAAACTCTAAATAGAGCTCCTCTACGAAGTTCAACATACCTGGACTTTTATTCACTCTCGCGAGAGCATAATTGGAAGACGCAAAGAGAACAAAGAAGATGTGGACTGCCGAAGAAATGAAACTGTTTGAGGAATACGAATCCACAACATTTCTGCGGAATGTTTTTTTAAAAAAGCGTACAGAGACGCATGGAGATGTTTCGTTTGCTTTCGTTAGGTTTCCTAGCCATCTGAGCCTCCCCAATTTGACAGTCTTCACTATTTCAGGGGTTTTGTATAAGTCTTATAGCTCACAATTACACTTCATTTATCATCCTTAATTTTCTCTTGTTGGCCCATAAATTCTACGTAATACATTTCTCTAAAAAATCCTCAATTTTTGCTAATCCCCTTTAGTGAAAGTTCAGCTCTCAGTCCCATATGCAAGTACAGGTTCCATTAGGGTGTTATAGAGCTTGCCTTTGGTTTTCCCTTTAAGGTATCTGGATTTTAGCATGTTCTTTTAATCCGTGGTAGCAGCGATTTGCTATTCTTATCCTGTGATTAATATCAGCAGTTACCCGGTTACTGTTCGCGACTAGGGTGCCCAAGTATTTAAACTCGTTCACACACAAACTCATAGTTCTTCATCTTAAACACGTAATGGTTTGTTGGTCTTGTTATTTTCATGTATTTGCCCGTACTTCCACCTCTCCTGCAGTTCTTTCTAAATTTTCAAACGCCTCTTTGGTCACCTGACAATATCAGTATCATCGACATAGGCAAGTATTTGCACTGATTTGTGGTATTCTGTGCCTCTCTTTTCTGTACCTGATGCTCGTACAGCTTTCTCAAGGGCAATGTTAAATAACGTACACGGTAGTGCATCTCGCTCTTTTGGTCCGCTTCTGGCTTTAAAAGGCTCAGATAACTCATTATTTATTAAGACTGCACCATACAAATTTTTAGTGCGAGCTAAAAATGATTACTGCTGGGAATTAACCTTTGCTTGCGGATGAACATATAAATTCGTGAGGCATTTAAATTACCCTATCGGAGGATGTCGGTGCACTGTACGGGCGGCTGTAAGCTTAATGTTTATTGAATGGGCCGTATTTGTATATGAAGATGGCTGTCTTCTGGGTTGTAGCGCCGCGTAGTCTGGGAGAATTTTACGACCAGTTCTGAGGTTGTTGCTGCCTCTGTTATCAGGGCGATAAGTAAGCCGGCGCTTGTTGAGTACCTTTTCATTATTAGTTAGCTGATTTTTAATATTAATAATAAAATATCATTCTGACCATTCATGTAATCGGTTAACTCCAAGAAAATCATTATATCAGTAACGGTCATTTGTGTTATATTATAATTAATTTAAATTTAAATTTGTGTCATACTGAACACACAGAATTGTTATACATGTAGTTAAAATAATGTGTGACTTTCGTTTAAAATAAAGTTCGTTGTCGTTTGAACAGAAGCGTGCGGTCTGGACCAGGCAAGACGTTGGAACACTCACGGTTCAGGCCTGGGGCAGATTTAGCTCAAAAATTTATGTAAATTTAAGACGACAGCTAACTACAGATTAAGGTTTAAAATAATATATTTTTAAGTGCATGAGTAGTCTTTAGCGAGGAAAGATCCCTTTGTTGTTTATGAAAGTTTAAATTTAACTTGGGTTGTTGCGCCATGTATAGCGGTAGGTTCCTGTGTTTCCACACAGAGGGCGGACGAAGTTATTATCTGTTTTATGAACTTTGTTTTAATTCTCTACGGCGCCTGATGATTTGTAATTTCACAGTTAATTATGAATCTTAACAGACCAGGAATCCTAATCGGTAAAACCAATGTGGAGGAAGAAGAAGAAGAAATAGTATAAAAACTTTGTTCATAAATGTTATATACATTATTGAATTCGTATTTTGTTTCACTACGAAAACATCCGATCTCTTTGGAGCTACACCCACGTTGTCCACTATTCACCAACTTGTTCTTTTTATTTACGTAATGAATATTTTTCCTTGTCGGTAAAATCATACAAAACGAACGTAACTAGGAAAATACTTACGAAGCTTGAAATAAATGGAAACTATTTACAACGCATTGAGTGGACTTGCTGCCATTTTGTGATCGGATTGCAGCTCCGTACGATGTAAAATGTAATTCGGTAATACGAATATCAAAATATCCTTCGTCACAGCAAACGGCATGTGCGTTTTGTTGCGACGACGTGGACGTCAAAGCAAATACAAGAATGATAATGCGCGATGAGTCGGAAGCGATGTCTGATGTGGTCTGTTTTAGGCTTAAGTGCTGTCTTAGCCGAATGGAACCATGAATATCGAAAAAAATTCAGGGAGCAAAGCAGTTCCCGCCTGGGTCTAGGCTTTGTAGGGCCTACCTCCGAATGTGAGGCGTGTTACCTGCTCCCTGGGCTGTGTCATGCGTTCTCCGTATATTCCCCGATTAATACAATACACAGGTAGAGTTCTCGCTGTACACATTATCTCAAAATAATTCAGGTGACAGCAGACACCAGTGTCCGTTCGCTAGAGTCCTATTGTATGTTTGTATCTTTGCGCCCAATTGTAATAGTGATACCTGACATTGAGGTGTTGAAGACTTTCGACCATGTGGAACGTCACAGTCTTTTTCATTCAAGCACAGTTTATTTGTATATATTTAATGGTGTTTAAATACACGTATCAGACTACAGATGTCAGTAAATGATGGACCGCTGCACTTTCATAAGTTACGTGCGTTTATGTATTTCTACGATAGATCGCACGCGAGTAGAAAGACTGCTATGCGTCTGTAGCACGTGTCGTAAGTTCTCGTGCTAGTTGCTGTGTTGTTTTCTGTGCTGTGAATGTGAAGTCATTGTTTACAAACAATGGAAAGTGACCGGAGATAATATAAAAATTATTACACAAAAACATTTTGTATCAAAACACATAATGATTTCATTTTTGCGGGTATATTCCAAAAGTGAAATATAAAAATAAGGACTTATTGGAAAATATTTTAAAAAGGTAGGGAAGAAGCCGTGAGAAAAAAAGTGGGCTTCAGTGGTGAACTGATGGTCCAAAGGGCGAATGCGTTGTTGTCATTATTATTATTATTATCTAGTCTCATTTTTAAATTTTAGAAACATAACCATGCCACAACTCCCCCTCCCGCCCCTCTTTTCCGTGAATACTGAGATAGATCCATAACATATCAAATACCACTGTCTGTATTGGTTTTTAAGAAATGTTTGAGGTTCAGTATAGCAATCATGATGTGACTTTATGCAGTCAAAATCAAACAGTTGATGGCAAATTTGGTACACAGACCTGTGTTTGTGAGATTGGTGTTCACATCAGCAGGAGAGGTAGGGTTGATTAGTAAAGTTATATAAGGCAGTTGATAAGCCACAGAGAGGAAATTGAGTGGCCTGGTATCATTTGAAGCTGCGCCACGACGTGTTAATTTCCCCAGAAGCTGTCTTGACTGAATGAGTGACAGTATCTCTCTTCCATTCTCTTCTTACTCCATTGTGCTTCTCTAAATGGTTGTAAGAGCCAGGCTGACAAACTTGTGTTGTAGTGAAAGTGAAAGGTTTCATCAGAAATCCAACTTTAAAGTTTCATGAAATTGACTGCAAGTTCATTTTTTCATTGTATGGACCAGGTACTATACAACTCTTTTGCTTTGTTATGTTTGTTACATTATAATGAAATAAAATATGGATGGACAAATTTATTTTTGAGCAACAGGTACACATAAATCAGTTAATAATTTATGTAATTTATGGTGCTTTAAGAAATTTATTGTATGAAGTTCAATTGAATATATGGCTACCATTCTTTTGATGGCAGGTTTGAGTAGGAGAACCAGGAGGGAAATTAATAAAATCTAGGGAGCAATATTCACAATGCACAGTCTCTCTTCTGCAGTCACGTCATTTAGAAAAGATCTGGCCTGTGAAATATTTTACAGATTCTGTTACAAGACTCCATTGTGCACCCTAGTCCCAGATTGTCTCATTGTCCACGTCTGGTACATTCATATACTCACAGAAGTTACTGGTGGTACGCGAACTGATTGCCTGTGTCATACTTTGAACATGTCAGACGTCACATTATCTAATGCTGGGCCAAAATTTAATGTACAGTGGCAAAAACTAACTTTACATGTATTGTTGCAAATTCAGTTGAAAAGAGGCATTATCAGTGGTAAGCAGCGCTTTTCTCTTTTTTATCCATTCTACTATTATATTGATTTTGATCCATCATTATCTCTTTCCGGTCCTTTTCTTATTTCTGCCAGTTTCCGTGACGCAAGGAAGTAGAACTGCCTTCTTTGTCACTAATGGTTTTCTTTGTTGCTGAAAACAAGCAAAATGCTACTGTTTAATGAATAATATGTTTGAAAACATGGTTTTTAGCCATCCATCCACTCTTCTTATAAAGATGTATTTATACGTTTCACAAATTCACATCTGAGGATATAGAAAATATACATTTTTCTTTATGACGGGGAGAATTCATGCCTGAGAAGGGATTCAATCCTGGGACCACATTATTTATGTCACCAAGTTCATGTACGCATTAAACCACAGACACTGGGATCAGTTGAAGTCTTGTTAGCGCTGTTGTTTTCATCTTCGGTGCTTGATCCTGTTAATTCAGAGATTTATTCTTTTGCTTCTAGTGAAAGCAGATTATGAAAATGGAGGCTCACATTTGTCTTAAAAATCGCGATATCAGTGAATATGTTTCTCGGTAATCAAGGATTTTTAATTTTAATTTTAATTGCACAGCCATGTCATGTGTTAAGTCCTTGTCGCTGTTAGATTCTCTTTAGTTGTTTTAATCTTTTAGTATTATTACAGATTTTCCCTTTTTTCATTTGACAAAGGTAATAGTTGATATTAACAAGCGGCTGGAATTGTCAAGTGTCAGATCATGCCCATTGAATATGTGGATTCATTCAGTACTAGTCAGTTTGTTATGAAATTATATTGTTATTCGCTATTGTTTCTATTACTCCTAGGAGGAACATTGGGTATCCAAAAGATGCTTTAAACAGACCTTATTCTTGATCAGTTTTCATTTTAACTTTGTTCCATGTTTTGTTACTAAACATGGTAAAAAGGATCAAATCATTTCCATAATCTAGAGAACCAATATTCCAAGATGTCTTTTTTGCAAGTGCATTCTTCGTTATTTTGTTTATTTTAGGTGTATATCCAATCAGCGATAGAGTTACTACATTGCATGCACTCATTAGTTTTACTATTTATTATCTGTTAATGCTGTTACAGTATGCGTAGATTTTGGTTTAAAAGTCAGTTTAGATGAATATGTGGTCATAAAAATAAGTCAGAAGACAGTGGTCATGGTAAGGATAAAATGTAATAATCATGAAATAAAAGAAGTAAAATTAAAGTAAAAAAAAAACTGCCCCATGTAGGCACTTGGGTGGAGGGGGCAGTGGTATAGCTCCTACCCATTCTTGTCCTCAGCACTAGATGGGGGTGAGTGGTCAGCATCACGCCCCGGCCGCGCTTTACTCCCAGTACCCTTTGGATAGGAAGCTGGGTGGGCCCCAGAGCCAGTCTGGATGCAGAGGCTAGAGGAAAAATTCTCTGCCCTCATCAGGGATTGAACCCTGTGTCATCCAGTCTGTAGCCAGTCACTATACTGACTGAGCTACCGTGGCACAAAATAATAGAAGTGGAGAGCTTAAAGTGTTCTGGAAGCAAAATAGTGGCAAATGAAATTTTTACAGAAGAAATTGCAGAAACAGGGAAATTTTATCACCTGGTGAGAGGTGTACTCTCAAAATGGGAAATACCTGAGAAGGAGAAATAATCCATATTAATGTATGAACTAGAAAGTCAGCACATAATAGAGATGAGATTTTTGAGAAATATGGGAGGAGAAACCAAAGGACATGGTATAAGGAATAGGAACACTAGTGATAAATACCTTGGAAGGCAAACAAACAAGTAACAGGTATGAGATGGTGTCTTAATGAATGAAGACAGAATTCCATATAAGGCTTTGAATGTAAAAGTAGAAGGAAAGCACCCGAGAGGGAAACTGAGATCAAGATGGAAACAACAAGTTAAGAAAGATGTCACAGAGAAAAGGAAGGCTATGGGAATAAATTAAGGAGCAGGAGTTGTGGCAAGACACAGCTAGATGAAGAGACTGGTTGCCAGATGGGCTCAATCAATGTGAAAATGTCTTGAGAGGAAATAGAGAAACTTTAGTGTAGACTTGAATATCCAGTTTCATGTAGGTCTCATACATGAAAGAAGGAGGTAGATGGATAGACAGAAACACACTGCACCTTCCAGGAGTTCTTGTCTTCATTTTATGCATCTCATTCATTGATCACTGATAAGACTTTGATGTTCCATGACATTTGTTAGATGTTTAGTCGGCATGATGATGGCTGTATTCTTGGATGTTGCACCATGTAGTCTGGTAGATACTGACTGACATTTCAGAGGAGTAAACTGTCCCCATCATTAGTCATTAATTTATTGAGTTTACCTGGAAATGAATGACATCCTGTCTTTAAAATCATTGTTGGCTGTTTTGTAGGTTATGTAGTAAAACTACTTCAGGATGACACAAGGTGAGGGAATGATTTGGAAGCATTGCTTTAAAGAACATTCCCCCTGAAGGGTCTGAGGAAACCTAGAGAAAGCCTCAGAATTTATCTGTGCCTCATCCTTCCTGGACTTTAACCACGCATCTCCCAAATCAAGTTATATGTTACCATTAAAACCAGTCTAAAGTCATTGGACATATTTATCTTGGAAATGTTGCTTTTCTAATGAAAATTAATTGTGTGGTGTAGGCTGTGTGTATTATGTGCAATTTTTATCTGTTTCCAGAAAATGCGCTTATTCCAAAAGAATCTGGAGGACTTGTCCAGTCGTATATCAGCAGCCGATGCCATGAAAAACAGCTGGCAGACTCCAAATGACATGACTGAAGTGGGTGAAATGCTGGAACAACTA
Organism: Zootermopsis nevadensis; assembly: GCF_000696155.1. The sequence continues at coordinate 268,874 of NW_019059938.1, forward strand.
CGGGTACAGTCTGATTCTTCATTTTTCCGACAATCAGATGTTGAGTGGTTAGCAAATCTGCTTTGTATTCAGTAGGTCTCAGGTTCAAGTATCAGCTCAGAGACTTACTATTATGGCTGAATTTTTGTTTTTTTCTGTTCCTCCAGGGAATTGCTGGCATTGTACCTTAAAGTATGTCTTGACTACTTCACCTCACTTTTCAATTTATCATTTACAAACATCTTACCCTTGACACTATGCATACAGTGCAGTTGGAAAATGTCCAAATACTTTTTTTTTCTCTTCCAACACTTAAAATATTACAGGATACACAGAAAATTGTACAAATAATTATTAGTTTGTTCACATTCTTAGACCTCAGCATTAAATAGAGGTGAATGTTAATTTTCAAATTGTGGCCTTCTTCATACGTAGGAACATTGTCCCCACTTACCCAATGGATGGGTCCCAGAACTGATGGGGAGAAAAATTATTACCGCCAGCTTTGTCAATAATCGAACCCTAATAATCAAAGTGTGCTTTTCTAAGTTATTCTTCTTAGTTGGTAACATGCGTGGTAGCAGTGTTGAAAATGTTGCTTTGTTTTAATTGTAGTGGTAGACAACTCATTGACCACAAAAAGTGAGGACCAAGACTTGTACATTTTCAAGAGTTAAATTAAATTTTGAACAAACTGCTGCTTCAGTAGCTTTAATGACTTCCCTCCTGTCAGGAGAATCACCGCACACTCAATTTTAAGTTCTGTTTTATTACCGGACTTTGAACAAATTTGTTTTGTAAAGTTTGCTGCTGTCCATATTATTCATTCTTCATCACATTCCAAATATATTCTTTGTAGCTTACTTTCTTAGGCCAGAATTTAAAGTAGGGAAAAAACTGAGGATTCATGAATAATAAATGTTCAATTTGATTATAAAGAACTGAGCAACTTTATTCTTTTGTATACTTGGTTCTTTCCCTCAGAAGGGAACTTTAGCTTGCATTAGAAAATTGAGTTGCTTCAGTTGTACAGGGTAATCAAAAAGTCACACAACCCATTTCTGAAGCATATCCTATTTGTCAAAAAATAAATTACATTTAAATCATAAATGGAAAAAAAAGTTATATTGTGTGTTGGAAGTGTCCACCACTTTCAGTGATGCATGCATTAACACTGAAGGCAGACAGGAATAGGAATGGTTGGTGTCCTGAATGCTTTTAGTGTCACAGGAATGGTTCACCTTACAAGATATTGTTGATTTGTTTGGTGCGGGAGAATTGGGAAATGTTTTCCTGAACTCGGTCTGGAAAGTTAATTGAGAACGAGATGCCAGGTAATGTTTGATAATGAACACGCGTTGCACTTGTGAAAAAGACATCCTTTCACAGTTGACGGAGAGGCATGAGCGCGTTACAGTGTGATGTGACTTGCGTAGTCACAGCAATGTTGCATGTTCATTAATCCAATGAAATTGTATTGAATTGCAACCATCAGTAAATATTTTAATATGGGTTATGCAACTTTTTTTATGATATAGCCATTGCATGTGGCACACATGGGGAGCTGACAAATGCATATTGTTTTGGTTGGAAGGCCTGAGGGGGTAAGACCATTGAGAAGTTCCAGTCATTGGTAGGAGAGTAATACTAAAATATAACTTATGGAAATAAAATGGAAGGATCTGGACTGGATTCATCTGGCTCAGGATAGGGACCATTGGCGGGTTCTTGTGAATGTAGTAATGAACCTCTGTGTTCCATAAAAGATGTGGAATTTATTGACTAGCTGTGCATGTCTGTCAGCTCCTGTAGAAGGACTCTTCTTCATGAAGTGATGAGAGATAATTACAAATAATGATCTTGACTTTTTACAGAAATTTGGTGAACGACTTGGGCCAATACAGAGAACAGTAGAGGATGTTAATGACCAAGCAGCTTTATTTACTTCCAACAACGTTTTAGTTTCACATATCAACCTGAACCGATTAGAGGATCTCAATACAAGGTACATTCAACCGTTCAATTGATTCAATTCTAAATGGTTTTGACGACGGTAGTTTACACTTAAAATTATTTGTTGTCAGGACTTTTTCCATCATTTGTTCTTTAAAATTCATAACATTTCGGAGGCTGGTTCTGCCTCCGTCCTCAGGTGAGAGGTACCTACTCTGTTGGGTCCCTTAGATAGGGCTAGTCTCTGTCACTGGACTAGTTGTTATCTTCTTATCCCAATCATCGTTTGGTCTTCTGATATAAAACCCACAATGTCTTTCAGTCTGACTTTGTATTTCCTAACCTCTGAAGAACTGCTTAAAAGGATGTCATTTCTGCTTATCTGTTTCTTGCTTTAGGTGGAAATTCCTTCAAATGGCTGTGGATGACCGCTATAAGCAGCTCAATAATTTTGGGAAGGAGGGATCCCCACCAAACCAGGGCTTCCTGTCAGCATCCGTTGAGCCTCCATGGGAACGAGCTATCACTGCAAACAAAGTGCCTTACTACATTAAGTATGTTGCTGAATTGCATTTGTAAGGTTACGTCCTGCTGTTTCTCTTAGTTTTCTGGATGTTTTGCTCTTAGTCAAAAGCAGTAAGTAGGTGTTCACTGAATGGTCTGTTAGATTTATAATAAATCACTATAAATACGGTTTAAACATACATGAAAATTAACAGCACTACTGATTAACTGTATTTTCAGATATAAAATGAATGTGTTCATGCTGCCTTCCGTAGAACTTGGTAAATGGTGTTGATATTTTCGCTTGGTATTGATTTAACAAATCCATCTTTTAGTGAGAATTCATCATATTTGGATATAAAGAATCAGAAGGTTACCTTTATTCATTTTCTTACATAAGAAATATATCATACTGAGGCTTCTCATTGTTTTCCTCATTCCCTCGAAGTAGATACCAGTATAATATGATACATAAGTTACGATCACTTGTTTACAGCAATTTTTTCTGAAGGGGGTGCCATTGCACAGCTTCTTCTCATCTGTCATCTTAATCTATAGAACTCACATTCAAGCCCCATATGTCATAATTTTTCTTGTACATTGGAATTGTGAGTTAATAAATCAGACGTTCTGTGTACAGTATCACTAAGTTAAACAATATGATTATACAGGGTATATTGTTGTTATTATCCATTAAATATCAACATAACACACTGTGGTGCTACACCACAGATTTACTTGTAAATTAGAGTGTGGTGATGTTAGGTTTTCTTGTTTATAAGCGTATTGTGAAATAAGCCAACGAGTAGGCATAGTCATGTTCCTAAATACCATACCATGAGGCATATGAAGGCATAGAAGGGGAGTTCAAGAGTTCTGGACAGAAACACCATAGAGCTGAGTGATCTGCTTCATTGTATAGCAGCCTTAAAGTTCTGGAGAAGATTCTGTGATACATATTTAATACTAGGCTGGATAGGGAGTAATTTTGGGTGTGAAGTCAGAGATAGTCACAGTTCTTCTGCCTGGAAATTAATCCTGGTCTTCCAGCTGAAAGTTACTGTTATGAACTATCACTGTTCATTATGGCTTATGTTAAGGCTTATTATGTTTAATCATAAAATCATTAAAATGTCAACCTGTACATGTTCTTCCTTCTAGTTTCATCATGAATACTTATTGATTGCTGATTAGCCCGTCGACGTGGTAGTTTAAATACCCGCATATACTGCTGTCGTGCTGTTCCTGCGGTAGTATTTTTTAAATGCCCGTTTAAATTTTGCTGTAAAATACTCTTTTTTTCATAACTTTTGAACTATATGAGATATAATTATGAATTTTTCACTGAAATCCTCTTAAAAGATGGTTTTATAATCTTACCTTATAAGATGAGATGTGTGAGCAGTGAAAGCAAGTCGATTAGAAGTTTAGTTTCAGAAAAAACCGGAGTGTACA
>NW_019059938.1:273254-344686 GCF_000696155.1 Zootermopsis nevadensis
CATCGCGCTGGCGTTATTTATTCCATACTTATGGGCGTTTTAAATTAGGCTTTGAGGCTCGCGTGTTTATACGTAAATCCACAAGAACTTTAATTTAAATGCCCGCGTGTGTACACGTAAAACCACGTCTGAGGGTTAGTTTGCCACTTTCCTCGGAAGTACAGTATGACTTTTAGAACATTTTGGCATCGTTTTCTGTTGTGTGTTGGTTAAAGACAAAGGAAACGTGGTCCTCCGAAACATTGGTACATACCTACAAGTCCACATGGTATCACAACCCACAAGACCAACACTGATATTTGTATGTATTGTATAACTTTGGCTTTTGGGAGAGTGCCACATCATGTCACCTGAAAGCTGAAGTTATATGTTGAATTCCAGCTGTGAAAACCTATGGACCTGTATGTATTGTTTGTTTCAGTCATGAGTTGGAAACTACACACTGGGACCATCCCAAAATGATTGAGCTAATGAATTCTCTCTCTGACCTGAATGAAGTTCGCTTCTCAGCATACAGAACAGCTATGAAACTTCGAACCGTGCAGAAACGATTATGCTGTAAGTATATGATGCAAGTAGCTACTTTTAAAGATGGCTGTCTTCTGGGTTGTTGTGCCATGTAGTCTGGTAGAAATTTACTGATTTTTCTGAGGTGTTTGCTGCGTCCATCATCAGAGTGAAGAGTAAACTACTACCAGACTACATAACACAAAAACCGAGAAGACGGCTATCTTCATGGTTGCTGCACTGAGAACTTCCAGTCTCACTTAGCCACTTTTTAACCTTATCTGTAGGGCTGTCACATTAAATTAGCATAAATTAATTCATTAAACATGATTTAATGATCTATCCATTGTCGTGAACTTTTTGGTGATTGATCATAGAAATTAGGCTTCTTCAAGTCTGCCTCCATCATGATTGCCCTGATGATGGAGGCAATAAACACGTCTGAAACGTTGGTCATTGTCTATGAGACTACACAGCACAGTATCCTGTGAAACTACAAGGCACAATATCCCAGAATATGTCTTCTTGATTCAGATACACAGTATAATAATGCCATGTACTTTTTGTAAACTAATTCATTCATGGAACTGCTGGTTATTGGTATTATGCTTTTTATTTTTGTTTTTAGTGGATCTCCTCAGTCTAGCAGCTGCTCTGGAGTCATTTGACTCTCATGGTTTGAGAGCGCAGAATGACAAATTAATTGATGTTCCTGATATGGTGACTGTTCTGACTTCCCTGTATGAATTGATTGCGGCTGATAACCCCAATCTTGTTAATGTGCCACTCTGCCTCGACCTCGCCATAAACTGGCTGCTCAATGTCTATGACAGGTGAGCCATTTGTATTCTCTGCAGACTATGATGAGATAAAGTAAATATCATTTTTCAATATGAATAAATTAGTTTGTCATGTTTGTGTATATCTTTCATCTTATTTCCTTTCAGCCAACGCACAGGACAGATTCGAGTTTTGTCTTTCAAAGTTGGACTTGTCTTACTCTGCAAAGGACATCTAGAAGAAAAGTATAGATGTGAGTATGATGTACTTCTAACAGCTATCAGTTAACCCTTCCCAAGCCACAAATCAAATTTCTCATTTCCAAGAACTTATTATTTCAGTGACAGTAATTTTGTAGCGACTTAAATTGTATGATTTGCAGATTTATTCCGGCTGATTGCGGATCCAAACCGATTAGTGGACCAGCGTAAACTGGGTCTTCTTTTGCATGACTGCATTCAGGTGCCACGCCAACTTGGTGAAGTAGCAGCTTTTGGAGGCTCCAATATAGAACCATCAGTTCGCAGCTGTTTTGAAAAAGCAGGGAAAGATAAAACTTCCATAGAGGTGAATTTTATTTTATGTATAATTAAGTTCAAGGGACTCTGTGGGATCCTTTAAAAATTTGGGAATTACTTACAGTTTTATCCTTGATAATGATTTCTTTCTTTCTCTCTGTCTTATTCAAAATTGTTTCTTTTAACTACTAGTCATGCTTCTGAAGTTAAGGCTGGAATGGAATAATTACATTCCATCATAATCATCCTTTCAACATTTGCATTCCAGTTTATTTTGAAGTGTTGTCTTAAAACTGTTACGTATTAAATATGTAATAGTGCAAGTATGTCTACATTTACTTTCTGATCAGAAAGGTTGTTCCACAAAACAGATTCCAGCCATTAATCTCTCCCATTGTTCTGCTTATGGGATGTATTCTACAGGCCATCCATTTCCTCAACTGGCTGCAGCAAGAGCCACAGAGCATGGTGTGGCTTCCAGTCCTTCACAGGCTATCTGCTGCGGAGACAGCGAAACATCAGGCCAAGTGCAACATCTGCAAGGAATACCCAATAGTAGGGTTTAGGTATGGGCCTGTTGTTTCACTTAAAATTAGCTTTTACACAAAGTGACTTTGATCATTCGTATTGTCTTATTTAGATGTCAATAATCTAATATTCTGCCCAGCGATTGCCACTCAGTTTCCACAGAAACTTCACAAAACTTAGTATATTCCAATTTTAGACATACATTTTGCAGGTTTAAATTGTACTTAAATATTCAGCTGTGAAAATATTAGTAAAGTAGACTCCAGAGTATCTGGGATAATGAAGGGGAGAAGATGCATAAATAATCAAAAAAACATTTATAATCAAAATATTTTGTTTAGTTTGTTCACAAAACATCAGAAACACAGCTGATGTTTGTTCTGAGAAATAGTTTGTAAGTAGTTGCTTGGTTTTTGTGATGCAGTATTTTCTCAATGTGTATACTGAACCACAACTGTAGGTCAAGGTAGAAAATTAGGGTTTTAAAGTAGATTGTGGTAATTAGGTGAACTGCATAAATTTACTTAAATTATTAAAAGTATGAATTTGCAGGTAGAATGATAAAATTATTTTACACACATTGTGTTCTGTTTCAGATATCGCTGCTTGAAGTGTTTTAACTTCGACATGTGTCAGAATTGTTTCTTCTCAGGGAGGAAAGCAAAGAACCATAAACTTACGCACCCTATGCAAGAATATTGCACAGCTGTAAGTTGGTCTTATTGTTTCTCAATGGTTTATATAATGTTGTAATAAATGTGTAAGAAATTAAATGTGTTCACTTTGTTGTTTTACAAAGACTACTTCTGGTGAAGATGTCAGGGACTTCACAAGAGCACTCCGCAACAAGTTTAAGTCAAAACGTTACTTTAAGAAGCATCCTCGAGTGGGTTACTTGCCTGTGCAGACAGTGCTAGAAGGAGATGCCCTGGAGAGTCCTGCTCCCTCACCTCAACACTCCACTCTCAGCCAGGACATGCATTCACGACTAGAAATGTACGCATCGCGGCTCGCAGAGGTGGAATTGCGCACCAGGAGTAATTCCACCCCTGACTCGTATGTATCACATAAACACACACCTGCACAGTAATGTACAGAAATTATAAAGATTTAACAAAGAGGTAAATACATAGAGAAATGTTTCTTTGATGCCTAAGTGTTGCAGAAAGATGAAAGCAGTACAAAACTTTAAAACTTATTCATGTACTTCATATTGTGTGAATGACGTGAAATAAATTCATAATTACTTGTTTGTTTACATGTTGCACTTGCTGTGGTTAATGTAGTAAGGAAAGTGTCGGTGGTAGAAATGGTATCAATTCTAAATTTTTAATGTAATTATCCATTTTAACTGATGATATTTTTATAGAATGTATGTGGTAGAGATCGTGGGATTGGTGATTACATCTTCGTATGTATATTATAAATTGCACAGAGCACAGGAAGTTTTTATATAGACCTTTTTTGAATTTTGTATACCATTCTTTCTATATTATTTCCTCTGAAACAGTTTACTTTTCTTTGCTGTGTACGTCACTCTGCAACAAAAGACAAGTGGTTACAATTTTCTTGCTCATATAACTAGAAGCGATAGAGAATACAAGTGACATCATAATCCCAATTTTTAGAACATGGGTTTTCTCTAACTTTTATTACTTACAGTTATTTATAACAATTCTGTTAAGTAGCGACACAAATATGCCTGTCTAATTTGGAGAAAAGCATGAATTAATGTTCATGACTTTTCCCAGATATAAGACTAGGATTGATGGTAAGAGAAAAATGAACACTTTACTTTTCTTTGAAATTTATATTAGTTGGAAGACAAGTTGGTGGAGTAGGAGGCTGGTGTTGAGCTGCAGCCACAGATGTCATTCTTCTCAGTGTAGACTGATGGATTCTGAAAACCTTGTTAAAGACGCTAACCTACGAATTCATATTTTGAAAAATAAAATTACTAGTCCACAGTCTGGTTTGAACATAAAACCTTTTAAGTCTCAATGCCGATGAGCATGAAATCACGAGAGAAGAAACGCAATGCCTACCTCCTACACACTTCTAGCCTCACCAGTAAAGCACAAATAATACAGTGATAATGTGGACGATAATAAGCTGATATCATTTGCTTATTTCTCGTTAACATAAGTTACTGGATTTAACGTGCTTTACAGACAAATGATGATTATACATTTGCTGTTGAATTTAAAATCTACGTATTTCAGTATCTATTACAGTTGCTGTTGGTGAATTTGATGTGGAAACCTTGAAACATATAGCCCTAGACGGATAACATACAGCTTCATAGTTTATGAGTTTATGAGTTGTTTGAATATAGCATATGCATTAAAAATACATATCCTGATAATTACAACTTGAACTTGTATATTTGACCTTCACATCATGTATCCTATCAACTTGTGTACTAGCAAATATGGATGTCCAAACAAAGTATAGTCTTTCTTTGCCTTCATAATGTTATAGTCACATATCTTGGAAAAGTCCAAAAAAAACATGTTGGTGCCTTTGCTTAACAGACATAATGACATAAATAAATGCAATTAACAGAAGGTGGAGCAAAGCCACTTATGGACAAATACAAATAAATTATGAATGATTGGTATTATGATGCCAGCTGTATGTTTACATCACTTCAGGTTTTGGACTTTTTGAAATTTTAAATACTTGATTTTTGTTGCACAGAATGTACACATAACCATCACAAGGTTACCATGCAGTAGCAATACAATCTTTTTGAGAGTTATTTTGTTTATATCACAGAGATGATGAGCACCAGCTGATTGCCCAGTACTGTCAGTCACTGAATGGAGGTGATACAGTTCCAGTGCCCCGCAGTCCAGTTCAGATTATGGTTGCCATCGACCAAGAACAGCGTGAGGAATTAGAAGCCATGATACGGTAAGTACGTCACACAGACAGTTTGACAAGTCAGCTTCCAAATTTCTTCTCATTCTAAATTCTGCCAAGTATAGGTCACATGAGCTAGTTGGTGCAATCATCAAATTTATTTTGGATTTATGTGCTAAGATGATACATTCATAAATTAATATTTTTGTTGTTATTTTTTGGCCATTACCCTTCATAATTTTTTTAATATTGGGCCTAGTTGTCTGAAGTCTTCTAAATCGTCATTTTCCTCTTATTTGATATTTTATTTTTTGGCATGATGGAATCCTAACAATGTTATTACTTGTTTCTTCAAAGTTGTAGTGGTATATAAATTATTTACTTCATTTTTGCCATGGTTAAGAAATATATGTTGCTATCTCATGAAATGGATTTCAGCTGGTCTTTACTCATCAGTCTTCCTCATTGTGTTAATTTGGTCTAACGGTTCTCTTATAAATTTTTATTCTTGATTCTTGTGTGTGTCACATCTGTAATTGACCTTATGTTGAGTGACCAAGTAACTGTAGTCGATCACACATGAAGAACCCCGCTATTGATTACACTGCAATTGGCCACAAAATTCTGAAATTCTCTTATTCAGCTCTTGCTGAGTTCTCTTTTATGGTTCATAGGTTTTGTTTGTGCCTAGCTAACTCAGTGGATTAATTAGGAACAGGGTAAGGCCATAGTGAAACAGAGGGCAGGTTGGTAGGTGACAGGGAGAGGTAAGTTTCTGGTTTGAATTCAAACACTGTTCTGCACTTGTTGGAATCTCCAAATTCACAGGTTTATAATACAATTAATCAGTGGCTTGGAAAATTATATATTTATTATTATTATTTTATGAAGCTTTATAGTTTGCATGGAATTTTTGGACTTTTTCCATTGTCTTGGTTGTTTTATATAAAGAAAATTCCAGAAACTGGCTCTCTTCCTGTTTTAGGAACCTAATGCAGAGTCCATTAAAAAGGACTAATCTCATTGTTTTTAACTTTGATAAAACAGAGTACTATTGTGAATATAATTTCACAGTGAATTGGAGGAGGAAAATGCATCCCTTCAGGCAGAATATGAGCGCTTGCGAGCCAAGCAGACACCTGGATCAACGCCTGAGGAGTCCGCACATCTGCCTGGTGGCCCAAGGCCTCCTGAGTGTGAATTGCTGGCAGAAGCAAAGCTGTTGCGCCAGCACAAAGGCCGACTCGAGGCTCGCATGCAGATATTAGAAGACCATAACCGTCAGTTGGAGGCTCAGCTTCAGCGACTTAGACAGTTATTGGACGAGGTAAATGTATACAAACTATAAGTTTGGGTTTAAGGACGTAATCTCCTTTTGAGGACGTGTCCACACTATAACTGTATATAGACATACAGATGCTGAAGAAATATTAACATCACTCAATCTGCCATCTACTGAGTGAGTCACCAATGAAGTAGGATTTGGGGTTAATCTTGCGTGGATGAGAGCTATGATGACAGATTTTTGTGATTTTCCTCTGTCCCTCCAGGTGACCTTACTGTTTTGTGTACTGTGGTTGCTTCTTCCCACCTTATTATTCATACTTGTCACACATAATTTTATAATTTGGCACTACCTAATCACAGTAGTTGATATAGCATTATAGAATATCCAGGTAAATAATCTGCGAGCTTCAAAGCTGTCTGGTGTCAGTTAAGCTACCTGATAGTGGAATAGAAAACTTTGTCAGCTAAATATGTATTTTAACTTTTTTTGCTACCCTCAGTAACTATAAAAATGGGATGGAAAGTACATATTTTTGCTTTTCAGGCCAAAGTTTATGGTGTCACTGATATACTGATTGTATTGGATTGTGTCAGCCTGACAACTGAGTTTCTTGAATGGCACTGAGGTTTTAAATTTATTCTTTCTGATTTATGATATTAGGGTGATCACAAGACATGAATGTTCTGTTCTTTCCACAGCCGAGTTCCAGTTCTCCTTCCAAGACAGGAACTCTGCAGACCCGATCTGTGACAGCATCTCAGTTGGCCACAGATTCACCTGCTAAAATGAATGGGCATTATCATGACTCTGGAAGTAAGCACAAACTTTTAAGTAATAAAAAAAAATTCTAATATAGGGTGTGTTAGCTGTAGCACCTATGAGATTGATCGGTGCTTGCATACCAAAAATGCTTGAAAGTGTTTATTTTTATTGTCTGTTCCATGTTTTTAGACAGAAATAAACTCAAAGTACGTCACATTTATAGAATTGCTTCTGACCTGAATATGCTTACATAATTCATGCCTGGATTTGTATTCAAAAAGCATCCATTCTGTAATGTACATTACAGGAGGTAAGAAGTACAGAAATGTTGACATACTTATTAATATGTGCTGATCAGCCAGGTATAATAAAAAATGTTGCCAAGAAAATGTATAAAATGTGAGACAGGTTTATGAATAGTTGAATGGTAGATTGAAATGTGCATATAATGAGTTCTCAAAAGCAGCAGTGAACTTTTATTCACTCAACCATTCACAAACTCTGAAAATATGGAGCAATTATGTTACTGTGTATTTTTATGGGTTTTGATGTATAAGATTTGTTTAAATTGCTATATTTTAAAACAAGTTTTACAAGGGGGATTTGCAAGAGCCTGATTTGTTTAACAGTAAAATTTTGAATTCATGAAGCATATTTTTAACATAAATCAGTTGCTCTTGTTTTCTTCCATTGTGCCTCTTGAAGCAACTGTTTTCTTTCCTAAATTAATGGTTAGAGGCATGAAGATAATCATGATTTTACTTCTTTACCTATACCCCCCAGAAAATACTACTGTAACTGTTGCAGAATATACAGCAATAACACTATGATGCAAAAAGCACCGATTGTTGGATAGAAAGTTGGTTATGAGGTTTGATAAGTTGGTTGGAACCACCACGGTGGTCTAGCAGTTAGAACGCTAGCCTTGTAAGCCTGGGGTCCCGGGTTTAATTCCCGGTGGTGCTCAGATTTATAACTTGTGTTGGGCCAGGCCGTGGTCTAGGCAACATGGAGTTTTCCTCCGGGGGGCTTCCCGGTTTCTCCGTGGCATCCCAACAATTACTCCATTCACACAGAAGAAGGAAATGGCAAACCACTTCTGTATCACCTGCCTCATAAGCATGTGAACAGATTCCTGTCAACCTGAAGAGGATGGAAGGATCCTGTTCATAATGTTGGTTGGAATAAAAAATGAGCAAGTTTCTGTTATCAAGAATTATATCTCCGTCAGTCTTTGTTTAGCCATCAACCAATGTTTTTCTGAGAATTCTCATGTTTGTTATCATATCTTGTTGTGTACCATGCTTCCTCACTTAATATCTAACTTATTCCGTATAAAAATGAAGTTATTTCTGGTCTGGCTGGTTGGTGGAAACCCCTCTTATTCTCTGCTCCACAGTTTAGTTCTGTATGCAACTATCTGTTTCTGGGTTCATATTGGCACTTCAGTAGTGTTGTAGTGGATAGTGCTGGGTTTCCATTGCTTGCTAGTTAGCCCACTGTGCTTGTTGCATATGCGTGTGTGTAGGTGGGCGCTGGGTGGAAGGTGGTAGGAGCACGCTGGATCGTGTTGGCGATATGCGACCACCACCTCCTCCAGTTTCACACAACATGGCAGCTGCAGCCACCGGCACATCTTCCTCTGTTGCTGCTGCTCAGAATGTAGGCAATCTGCTACACATGGCAGGTGGGTGCTGTACGGTTCCTTCTTACATCTTGTATGTTCTGTGTTAATCAGGATAACTTTCATTGACCCAGACACAACATTATATAAAATCTTACTACAGTAAGTGTTGCAGTATTTGGAATGAAGAGAGAATCTTTAGTCATATAGTGTAGATATGGATTGCTTGGCTGGAGTTCTTAAACTAAACATTCAGCTCTCAACTCATTGAATTTATTTGAGTTGATTTAGGCATAATTTGTGACATTTCTCTTTCTCACCTTTCCTCCTGTTTGTTTTTACATTCTGATCTCTTCCCAAAATCATTTTTTTGCACTGGCAGATTGGTTACAGTGGGATAACCTCAGATATTAGCCATTTAGTTTTTGGAATGATTTTTATATTTCCAAGTTCTGCTGCCTGTAACAAGTGTTTTTGTGGTGTCACTTTTTCATGCTGTTATGAATTCTTGTTGTAATGGATTTCCACTACATTTTCTTCTTGTCTGAATTTGTTTTTGTCATTAAACACTAGCATTACAGTTTATCCAAGAAACATTATACTTTATTTATGAAGATTTTATTATCCTGTAATTATGTTCATGACGTGCTTATTTGATGGCCTTGACAGTGCTTTTATTTGATGTGTTTTCTATTAATTTCTGTAATGATACTGGAAATTTTGATCATTTGCGAGAAAAATTGTGTCTACCATGTGTTTGTCATTATGGCATGTGAAAATTTCTTCCATAAATTGTGATCATGTGAACAAAATAATAAATATTCTTCCAGTAATAAGTATGATAATTTTAAGATGGAATATGTTCAAAATTTAAGAGTCTTTGAAACCCCCCCCCCCCCCCCCCCCCCGTGCTATTAAATATATTTCCCAGTTTTAAATTTAAAAAGGTAATATGGTGTCTTCTTGATTAAGTATGTAATTTTATTGATATTACTGTTTGAGTGTGGTTCAGTTGTAGTCTGTGTTGAGTATGACAAAGATGGTTGCTACAGCAGAGGTTTGCACCAAGGACAAGCAGCATTAATGCCTAGTCTTTCAGCAATTTCCACAGAAGTTTTCCTACTGTTTCCAAGAATCATTGCTTGAGCATTATTCATGTTTTATTTATTTGTGAATATGGATGAATGGCCTTACTTGTTTGCAGCAATAACACTGGTTCAGCTGCTTATGTAAGCATTTCAGTCTATTCACTCACATGTAATTGTGACAAGTTCTGTCCGTATTTGGCAACTAATTGCCAATGGCTCTCTTCTCTTTTCATTTCTTCAGGCACTAAAACTGCATTATTGCATGGTCCTTGCACTTATTGCAGACCTCTGATAGAGCAGTCAGCTCTATAAAGTATGTGCTTTCAATTATTATTGTATTTTTATTATTTCCCCAACATTTACTTTTTGTTGTGTGGAATGTATCCTACACAAATATCAACTTATGTAACCTGGCACACCACCAGATGCATTCCTTTGTCAGACAAGTTATACAAATAACAACTTCTTGTCATTTTAGTATAAGGGTTGTAAAACAAACTGGTACCCATTCACGACATGTATTTAGCTTTTGATTTCGTGATGAATCATTGGAGTTAGCATGCGACTTTTTTAACGTACCTACAGTTTTCATCTGAAACATTTTGTTGGCATGTTGAAAACCCTGCGGAATGCCTATTAAATTACTCCATCCATCAATTTGGCCATCTGTATTTCTGCATGTAATATATGAATGGCTGAATAGGTTACCACAAAATTTCATTTTGGGGGATTTTAACAGAAAGTTGTCAAAGCATTTCAACATTCTTATAGATTGAATAGTTTTAATAACCACTTTATATATTGATATATCCTTATTTCTTAGCAGCGTTGAGCAAGTTGTCAAAAGTGTATAATGTTTTCTTTGAGGGAGGAACTGGATTTATGGAATGATTGTTAACCGCACCTGGACATTTTGTATCTTGTCAGGACTTCAGTGATTTGTCCCCCACACACACAAAATATGGCAAGGATGCATTTCTGTTTTTATTCCTCAGAGATGCATTTGTATAGTCTTTCGGACTTCAGGTCACTGGTTGATGACCCATGTAGAAACGAATGCAAAAAATTTACAGTAAAGATGTGTAGAGGTGAGGTTAAAGGACAGTTGTATGTGAAAAACTAGACTGTTTTACTGGGTCAGGAACTAGAAAGTTTAATGGTAACTGCTACTACAATGGCATGAGTTTTGAATTATAAATTCTTGTATTTATTTGTGAAAGTAATCATTTTCCCTCTTATTTGAAGAAGGTGTATACAACTTGTCTCAGAACCTGTGCCCAGATGTTGCATGAATGTCACTCTTTCTGTCTCTCATGTAAAAAACTCTTGAATGTTTCCAGCCCAAGCTTTCCAGTTCTTTAATTTCCAAAGGATAATTATTTACCTGCGTGATTACTTTCTGTCCCTTCAACATCGTCACTGTTCTGCATTAGCACAAAATACTTGAACAATGGTTTTTGTATTGTACCATTCTGTCACCTGAAATAAGTGCACAAAACTGCAGTGATGCTGGTCAGTCATGTGATATATTAAGAGTTGCTATTGTTTGATGATTTTATTCACAGTACCAAGAGAACTTAAGCATCATCATTTGAGTGTTACTACTTACGCGTGGTCAAGCTGACCGTGCTTTACTGCTAAACCATTATCCCCAGAGTTACATCTGGGTGGCTTAACCATTGTACAGGGGTTTACATCTGTTCCCATGAAAAATATTATAGTTAAGATTAAGGCAGTTCTAAATTTTATCTATCATAATTAGTAGACAAACTAGTGTTATTTACATTTATAATCTTTAAATGTACATATTCAAATATATACGTTTATGTCAGTTAATACAACTACAGTATTTTATATTATTTATAGCACATGTTTTATAATTTTTCATCTGATTTTTATGGTTTTTAATTAACATGCTTTAAACATTACTGCTATGGTTGCACAGGTATAATATTTCATATTTTTAACATATTACTACTATATTTGCACCGCCATTGGATCGCACTATCGGCTGCCACTAACCATAACATTACTGTCTAAACCAGGGGTTCTCAGCCTGCAATCTATCAGTGTGTTTGTGTAGGCTGTGTACTTTTATGTAACACAGTTGCAAATAGCTTTCTGATATCAGAGAGCATATTTTGTTAATGTCATCAGTATTTGGCAATAGCTTTCGCTGTGAGCGGCTGTAGGCTTAAACACTTCAAATCAAGAACCAGAACATTTGCTGGAGGAATGCATATGAAATGCAAAAGTAGAAATTAAACATGGTATTAAAAGATTACTGAACCAAGGTATGGTTAAATATGTAACTCATGACTGTTTTTGTTAGAGAAAACTGAGTAATGTGTGACCCAAATCCATTGCAATAGTAGGCACTAAATTACCATCAAGTTTCAGTAAAATTATCTTGTGTGCTGTGCTACCTGCAGATCAGTAAGAAAGGATTAATGTGGCTCCAGGTCTGGAAAAGGTTAAGAACCCCTTGTCTAAACTTTAAAATTGTTTCTTACATTACAAAATTTGTATATAAAATATGTGAATTTGTTATTAAGTAGGATTTGAGGTTTGAAGATGGCTGTCTTTTGGGTTGTAGTGTCATGTGGTCTGGTAGAAGTTCACCAGCATTTCAGAGATTGTTGCTGTTTCCATCATCAGGGTGACAGTAAACTTCTACCATACTACATGGCGTTACAACCCAGAAGATAGCCATCTGCTTCTGTTATTGTTTTTAATACTGAGCATCAGTGACATTTCTGCACTTATAATTATGAATTATTCGTGCATTTTAGTATGTTTCTTAATTTTTCTTGTAGGATGAGTAGCCTTGCTCAGATATGTGTAGCTGTGCTAGACTGTATGTTCCGTTCTAATGGTTAATGAATGTTGATAGTGAAGATTTCTGTCTTCTGGGTTGTTGCGCTGTGTAGTCTGATCGATGTTAACCAACGTTTTAGAGGTCATACTGCCCTGATGACGGAGGCAGTATGACCTCTGAAACGTTGGTTAACATCGACCAGATTACACAGCGCAACTACCCAGAAGACAGAAATCTTTATACTCACCGCTGTGAAAACCCCAAATCTTACAATGTTGATAGTGTTGTAGAATGGTAGTGTACATATGATAACAGTATGGGTATATGTGAGAAATATGAAATATTGCACCAATGCTAACACAGTATAAATGTCTAAGCATAATAAGTTGAAATAAAAACATGTGTCACTATTATATAGCACATGTGATGATGGAACAGTTAAAACTTGTTATGTTGTAATTAATATAAAATACTGTGACTGACATAAATGTGAAAATTTTATTTTAATGAAGGTTGTGCATAATGTTCATACTTCATATTTGTAAATGGTAAATAGAAACCAACTACAAGCTTATAGAATCTGCATGTAACATGCAGGCTTCTCATGCTGTGAAAATTATTTACTCTTCAAGATATTAAGATTTATCATTATTTAAAAGAAATTTCTGTTCACAAAGTATAATATTATTTATGTGAGAAATTATGTACAAAAATCACAGTTTTCAGTTATGAAGGCAGAGCTTGCAAGATTCATTGTTACACTGTGTGTCATGGTTTCCTTAATTATTCCGCATAATGCTCAGCTGGTGGTCAGTCAGTAAAGGAAACACAGTTCTGCGTCTACCTCACTTATTCTTTATAAATGTGTGATAATTAGTGTTGTTATGTGATCATTGGTTCAGGAATTTTATTATCTGATTAATATGAGATGAGTCAGAGAATACCAGCATTTAAACAATATTACTAGTGTGTTATTTCTTATTTTTTCAACTGTTTCAGCAGCAGGCAGGATATAGGTCAGTCAGTTGATGAATTGTCTGCATCTTTAAATTGCACTTAGAATAGGCTCTGACATGAAACACTTGCAACATTAGAATCAGCTTGCCGCTCAGATAGTTTATTTTTTCTCTTCTGCTTGAGTAGTTGCATGCCTTAGCATGACAGAGTGTTCTTTCAGTTGTTTGTACTTTTCATGTATTTATGACAAATGTGAAAGCAGTGTGGTCATAGATGACAAGAAATCTTAAAGTTTTCAAATGTACAGAGCGATTAGACTGGGAATTGTTTTATTTTCTGTGCTGTTCAACATGGTAATGGATGAGACGAAAGGAAGAATAACAGGACAAGAAAGTGGATTACCATAAATTATGGTATATATAGACAACATAGTACCTTACAGAAGAAATTCCAAAAAAGCTTTTTGCAGCATTTAAAGATTTTGGATTAAAAGTTGATACAGATAAATGTGTGGCTAAGAAATTAAGTTGGAAGACAGTCATCATGTTAAAGATAAATCATGGTATATCATGAAAGAAAAGAAGCAGATGTATGTGCTTAGGAAGTAAAACAGTGACAAATGGAAGTATGAAAGGAGGAATTTCGTGAATAATAAGAAATTTAGGAAAATTGTGGAAATGCTTAAAAAGAGGAGAATTTGACTATTCAAAGTTACTGCAGCTCTTGTTAATGTATTGAGCAAAAACTTGAACATGGACCAAGGCAAATATCAGTAGGTTTTTGCCAGCAGAGATAAACATTTTAAGTATGAAAGGAAAAACTGAAAAAAATAATGAGATGGTAATGGACATATTTAATTATATAAATGAGTAGGGAATTCCATAGAACAGTGTTTATTAACCTATGGTACACATACCGCTGGTGGTACGCGAGCAAATTTTGAGTGGTATGCAAAGTAAATAAGAAAATCAAAATATAATATTAACATAAGTTTTCCCTGAATGCATTTGGTTAGTGGTACATTTAATGTGTTAAATTAGAATTAGTGGTATGCCAGTGAAAAATGGTGAGAACCCCTGCCATAAAAGGTTTTGAGCATGAAAGTGGATGAAAAATTCTCAAGAGGGTGCTGAGATTCAGTGAGAACAACAATTTAGGAAAGATATCATGAAGAGAGATGGAAGACCGTAAGGAAAAATTTGAGTTGTGAGAAGACACAGATAGATGCATAGGCGTGACCCACATAAAATGGAAATATTTGGGGGTGGAAAAGAAGGTAAGGTACAATAAAGATATCCTCGTGTCTAAGTGCCATGCTATGAAGACATGTGTAGAAGTGGAACTAGATGGAAGATGGAGGTGAATTATCAACTTCATGCCCTGGCCACTTCACCACTAGAGAAATTGTTGATAGTACTTATCTGGATGGGCTCCAGAGCAGGTCTGCTTATTATCATCCTGACCATAATCAGCCACTTCGCTAGATGAAATCTCTGGGCTCATTTTTTACTTTTAGTACAATGTAAAAATCACCGGATACGTCACAGTTTTATATGTGAAGTAGTTACATGAATAATTTCTCAACATTTTTGTAAAGTATAAACATGTCATCATGTTAGAGTAATAATGCAGAAGTAGAAAGTGAAAATTTATTAATTATTTCACATATCCGTTCCTGAATATGTTCAGCCTCTTCTCTGTAAATGCAGTGTTGAAGTAGGGTAGTGTTGTCTGTGGTAATATCAGTATAGAATATTTTAGATTTTTAAATTAATTTTTTAGAGTTAGAAGTAAATTGTATTAACATTCTATGGTTCCTCTATGTCATTGTTACTCTGTTGTGAGAACATTAATTAGCCATTTCGATCCACAAAAAGGCAGAAGATTTTTTGGCTAGCTGAGTAACTCTTACATTCTCATAAAGGAGTCTTTCGTGGGTTTAATTAGATTCTTCATATGGTTGACCCAAGTTCATGAAGCATGTCAGATACACTTCACACAAATATAAATATAAACAAACATAGTCAGTTGTTACACCTAAAAGGCATTGTATTTTATAAGGATACTGTATCAACAGAGCATGTAATTACTCCAAAGAAATATTTAGGGTATTCAAAGTACATTCTTCTGCAGAGTAAGAGTGAGATAAGAGAGAATCTCTTAATGGTAGATTAAAGGTTATTGAGTAATTTTTATTTGTCTTTAGAGCACTTGTTTCTGGCATATAGTGAGGGTAGCATTGGCACTTGGAAGTAATGTTCATGTAGGATTTGAGGTTTTCATGGCAGTGAGTCTGAAGATTGGTTCATTTCTTGCATATATGTTTGATTCTTTTCCATGTTATCCACAGTGATAACTGCATGTGAAAGAAATTTTTTCTCATGGCTGCAGTTTTCTCAGTTAAAAAATTAGAAATGTTTTATTTCTGGAACAAGGATTATCCACATGGCGTAATGGAACTGGAACAAAACTTGAACCGTATTTTGATTTGAGCAGCAATATTTACCACACACATGTGGTTTATCTATATTTCTTCGAGGTTTCCATCAACGAACAAGACGGCCACCCACATTTTGATATCAGCGTGCAACCTTTCTTCAACGATGTGTTCTGAGACGAGCCAAAACCTCTCGTGTTGTGAGAGTATATCATGGGGGTGTACCAGACAGAAATGGTCCATACATGTTACTACACACTTCAGGAACTAAAACAAACTGTCTCATGTGCATTTGCTGCCCCACTCTGGCAGTACTGTATCAATTCTTACATTGCTCTTGGAGGCACATAATTCTTCATTAAAAAAATAACGGTGCACGTTTTATATGTATCGGATGTATTGTTTGTGAAGTTGGTGGGACTTAACTGACCACTCTGCTTGAAACTCTCTGATTATATGACATGTCAGTATAAGGTGAACATAGAAAGACTGAACATGAACATCACATTTCCTTTCAAGCATGACTGTCTTAGTATGTAAAAATCTAAGGAATATAACTTTTTGCATAGTGTCTGATTTTTCTGCAACTGAATTTGATGGAGGGGTGGAATATGTAAGGTAAGATAACATGTGTAGATAATAATAGTTCTTCATATTAGTTTTGTCATCTGATGAGGAAGACAGGTTGTCTTCCTTATGAACTGTACTTTTCCTAAATGTGTTTTGACTGCCATCTCCAGGAGACTTGGGCAAAGCTGTAAGCGAGTTGGTGACAGTGATGACTGATGAAGACCAACATTCTGAGTCAGCCAGCCCCAGTGACGAGGAGCTGCACGCCTCAGCAAGGTTCAGCCCAAAGTAGAGTGAAATATCGAGTCACATTCAGTCACAGATTTCCTTTGATTATTGCAGTATGATTCATGGTACATGTCTAATGTTTTTAGCATTTCAGAGATTGAGTTTTCCCTTGACAAATTCACAGTAATGATAGGCGCAACTTACGAGTGTAACAATATTTGTTTAAAATTACTAAGTAAATATGATTTTATAAAATGCTATTACATTTTGCATAATGGTAGAGAAAAATAAGTGTAAGTGATGATAATTATATTAAAAAACTTTGTAGAAAATTAAGCTTTAGGGACAGAAAATACTATGTTGACCTGGTCACTTAAAAGTTACATGACAAGAGGCAGATTCAATCTTTGTGATGTCTGGGTAAACCATCAGACAGTGTTTGATAAATGTCATGTACAACTACTGCAAGAGTTGTCAGCAGTCTGAAGAGCTTTTGAAGAGTACGTGCTGCACAAGATAAAGGACCAAATAATGGAACTGCTAGATCAAGAGATAGTTCCAGTGGTGGACAATTTTAGAGAAAAGAGCAAAATGAAATTGCACAACTGCCATATCACTAATTTAAAATTTGTATCTTTGATCTTGACTCCCATACACATCTTATTTGACATATCTGAACGTGCCAATTGGCAGATTGGTTAATATATTTAGGGAATTGTTATAATTACGATGTAACAAGTGAATGTAAATAAGCAAGACACTTAAGATTGCAGGATGAATGAGTAGTCTCACACACAAACACAATTACAAGTGTGGATTACGAGTCGCTCTCGCCTCTTTGAAAGAAGAGTATTTTCCCTTCGTGAACTGCACAAACATGGTACTTTAAACACTAATCATAATCCCATGAGATGACTACTTGTCACTAAAAGGCACATATCCTTCCCTGTAATGATAGAGATACCAAGAAAGTCTTAAAATGACTCTAAGTTAGATTTATAATCTTTTATTACTTCAATTTTATTTTCTTATAACTCAATTTATCAGATGTTTTTAATTGGGTGTGAACAGTACCCACAATCTTTTCTATCCACTTAAAGACTTGATAGCTCCATTTCAACCTCAAGTTCTGGTGTACATTTAAATTTGTTCGTTGCTGTAGATAGAACATTTGGTAGCTATGCTTTTAAGGAGGAACCATCGGTTTGGGACAGTGCATGTGGAATCTCCTCTTACGTCAAGTGTAGTATTTGTTGGTTGTAGGAGTGGAGCTGGTCATCATATAGCAATTATTTGTAAAATTATTGATTCCATGAATAAAGAAATGGTAGATATATATAAATATGAAAATATTATGTTTACAAAAACAGCAGCTGTCGAGCTGTGGTTCCTCTGTATGCAGTTTCCATACCATCCATTGTAGACAATACCACAGTACGTTAAAAATTCAGAACTGTTTATCTGTGAGCTCAAATTGTGATGCATCTGTTCTGGCATTATCAACATATCATGACCAAGAAAAATGGAAATTTTTCTTGTAAAAACAAATTCTTTGTGCATGGGGTAGAACGTGGCTCATTAAATTAATGAAAACTACTAATAATCTGCAAAGCTGCAAATTTGATTACCCTGGTGATGTTTATTTTTATGTCTAAGCTCATTTAATTACACTGTCGGGATTCAGTGTAGTGGTGACTATGGTGTATCTTTTGTTACCCTTTTATCCTGAAAGTTTTACAATAGATAATAGACTTTAATTCTATGTAGAATAGACAAGAACATTTTCTTTATTTCAGCTTTTGAACAGTAGAATTATGTAATATTTATTTGTTGATAGAATGAGAAAATTTGAAACTTGTAGCTATCCAGAAATCTCACTTTAAAATAGAAATTTTAATGAAAGATATATTTTAAAATAGTTTGTCGCTTGACTTGGGTAGTGCTTGACAGAATTTTCTGGCAGATTTAGTTAATTTTATTAGATGAGATATTCCTCAGTGAATAACAGGGGGGGATTCTTTATTCCTATTGGTTTTTGCATTGTTGACGTGGCAGTCACAGCATCCTTTGTATTCTTCAGATGCTGGTATAAGATGTAATTTATCGAGTCCAGTGTTTGTACATGCGCATCTGATTACAAGCACCAAGAGTTGAGAAGAAAGATGTAACAGATTGAAGAGGAAACTAGCCACAATCTGAGGTATAATGTAGTCCAGCGGTCCCCAACGTTCTTGTGCCTATGGGCACATTTGAGAGTTTATGAGATCGTGGCGGACAAAAACCAATTAACAAAGCCAAATTTTCTCTTCTCTGGACAAATAAGATATGGACACCAAATAATACACGAAAGTACAATTATTATTACTCAAGTGGGAAGTTAGTGTGATATTTGGCGCTGCATTTCATTGGCCAGTTTTTCAAATTTGGGAGTGTAGGATGATGTTGCTGCTCGCAAATAATCGTCAAGATGGGTATCAGTAAGTTGAGATCTGTGCTTTGATTTTATAACGTTCATGGTTGAACGGCCTTCATTATTCAGTATAACCTCTTTCCGTATCAACGCGGGCACCCAAAAAATAGGCTTGGCAGGCGCCCGTGGGCACCGTGTTGGGGACCACTGATGTAGCATATATGACTTGTATCTTTAACTATTCCAAGTGTCACATTCCTTACGTTGAACCACTTTAATTAGTAACTTAAATGTATGTTATTTTGAAACAAGATGAAAAATTATACATTCTTGAGCACTGGACTGGGTCATATTAAATTTGATTAGGTCAAAAACTGTTAAGAAGAAACACATCTATTCCATTTATAAAATATGCTTCTCACATAGCACGTTAGCCCTTTAAAGCTCAAAGGTAACTTTTTGTACCACTTGCTTCAAGGATCAATAACTCAGCACTTTGTTCTTATGTGTTTCATACATTTCTCAGTATGAACAGCCATTATTTCCATACACAGCACTAACCCATTAATTTTTGTAATTGTGACGTGTTGTGTTGCTGTACAGTAAGTTCAGATGAAATTGTGCTTTTTTCTTCATGCCTTTTTTAATTATTTTTAAATTTATTTTCTTCTAATAAGAAACATATTTAAAATTGATTACTTTTGACGGTAGGATGGAATGTAACCTAGTTATAACATTTGTATTTCTGAACTATCAGCAGTGATTGAATACCAAACGACATTGGTCGGCTGTTATATGTACGAGACAGATTGCGCAACTGTTAATTCTAATTTGTGTCACTGATGAAAACTTTGCAGTCACCGAGGAACCAGCGAGTTTGTGTTCTATGAAGGGCTGTGCAGCCAGGAGAGAAATTGCAGGTGAAGTTAACAAGTGTGTGACTGAAAAATTAGGTCTTACATTCAACAACTAAGTGGCCGTTTTTGCTAATGGCGCTCCATCTGTGCGAGGCAAAAATATTGCAGTGGCTTGTGGAAAACCAACTGTATTATCCAGCAGCAATTACTATGTAGCATTGTTTTAAATTTTGAGCATGTGATGTCTGTGGTGGTTTAAGTTGTAAACTTCATTCGATCTAGGTGACTGACACGCGGGTTGTTTCTAGCATTTCTCGAAGTAGTTAGCGCGAACTTCATTGCCTTGACCTATTGCACCGAAGTTCGCTGGTTGGGCAGCAGAAGAATGTTCGAACGTTTTGTAGCCAGAGCTGCACGACGAGTAGTAGAACAGTGACCCGTATTTTCGTTGTGACATTACAAGTCATTTAAATGTGCTTCATTTACAGCTTCAAAGAAAAGCTTGACTTATAATTTAACACTCACATCCTTCAAAATGAAATTGCAAGTATTCAAAAGTCAACTCTAGAGGCGAAATGGATCTTTTTCCTACTTGTAAGAAACGTATTCTTCTGTGCAAACTTGCAGAGTTGTGGGAAACATACTCGAATGATATCGAATTACTGAGACTGACTTTTCCAAAAAGTGGAAGACACGTTATTAAGGTTAATTAATAAACTTTCTCGTCAGATGCAGAAGAACCCCAGATTAATCTACAGGTGGAATTTATTGAACTTCAGAGCTTGTCAGCTTACCGAAATAAAGATAGGGAAAGCAGCCATCCTTCCAGAGATCTACAGTAGCTTGGATGTGACCAAGTTAAAAGACATAAGATTTTCTACTCTGCAAGTTTGTTGTGTATTTGGGAGTACATGCATATGCGAGCAAATGTTTTCCATAATGAGCATGAACAAAACCAAACAGCGATATTCTCTTAGCTGATTAACATTTGGAAGATACATTGAAGACATCAACAAATATGGTTCGTGAGTATAACAAATTAATTGCAGACAAGATGTGTGATGTGTCTCACAAATCACAAGTAAACATAAAAACTTTTATGCTGTTATTAATGTTGCACAGGGTATGATAAAAGTAAATTAACATTTTTTTAAGGTTTCCTTTGGTTCATGTGTGATGCAACCTTATAAATCATTTTATCATAAAAAATTGTAATTTCTAATAATCAAAGTATTAATTAATTATGACTTGTTAGTTACTGATTTCATGCTGTTGCAAATTGAAATAGTAAAATAATTAACGCAATAATTAATATAATGCATTGATGTATTAATTTACACAATGCATAATGTTTATATAGTTTAAACTGATGTAATTATAATTCAAGAAATGCGAGACTGCAGCCCAAAGCACTTCTGTAGTTTTCATTGTGCCCACATGTACTTTCAGTTTGTGCAGGCTTGCTTAAATATAATCCTAGCTAGAAGATGCATGTGGAAAATAATTGTTTTTGGCTGTCTAAATGAATTCAAATCTGGTAAAAGGCAAAGCAACAAAAGAAATGACACCCAGTGTGAACTGCAGGACTCTATAAACGAAATTACCTTAAATAATGAGGTTTGTAATTCAGATGAAATTATACAGAATGGGAATAGGTAGGGCAGCGTGTGAAAGGATGTGGCGTTTGACGAAAAAAAGTAACAACATTAACATGTGTGGAAAATATGCAGATATTGGGAGAAAATGCTCAAGATGGTGAGAATATTCCAGATAGAGCAAACGGTGTACAGTAAAACACGAAAATGTGGGCGACACGTGTGAGAGAACGTAAGCATAATGACATCAATTCAGAAAATAGTAACATAACCCAACATTACGGATTGTTAAGGGGAGAATTTGACTTGCTGAGAAAGCAGGAGAACGGGGTTTGCCACGGTCATAGTGCATCGCCCTGACGACGGAGACAGTATGACCTATGAAACGTTGGTGAACGTCTACCAGACTACACAGCGCAGCTACCCAGAAGACAGAAATCTTCGTACTCATCGCCCTGATGACGGAGGCAGTATGACCTCTGAAACGTTGGTTAACATCGACCAGACTACTCAGCGCAACAACCCAGAAGACAGAAATCTTCGTACTCATCGCCCTGATGACGGAGGCAGTATGACCTCTGAAACGTTGGTTAACATCGACCAGACTACTCAGCGCAACAACCCAGAAGACAGAAATCTTCGTACTCATCGCCCTGATGACGGAGGCAGTATGACCTCTGAAACGTTGGTTAACATCGACCAGACTACTCAGCGCAACAACCCAGAAGACAGAAATCTTCGTACTCATCGCCCTGATGACGGAGGCAGTATGACCTCTGAAACGTTGGTTAACATCGACCAGACTACTCAGCGCAACAACCCAGAAGACAGAAATCTTCGTACTCATCGCCCTGATGACGGAGGCAGTATGACCTCTGAAACGTTGGTTAACATCGACCAGACTACTCAGCGCAACAACCCAGAAGACAGAAATCTTCGTACTCACCGCTGTGAAAACCTCAAATCTTACACCGAATGTCATTTTCCGGAGTTCCCAAGTGAATTTTTCTGACGGATACGCCATTGCCACTCTTGCACGTTAAAGACCCAAGACAAAGATCTCACACAGCTAGTCTGTTACCGTATTGCGTCTTGCCAACCCTAACTTCGGGTGTATCGGACCACAGAAAGGAAAATCAGCAAGAACGCCATATTCATTGTTTGAAACGTTAACCCCATTGTATTCCAACATGAAGTGGGCATCGAATTATGTGAAGGCTCTACATTGTCGTATTTACCCGAAAGAAAGTGATAAAAACGACTAACTTTGAAACGGGTGCAGATTTCGAATGGGATAAAGGACATGGTAAGCCCGAGTGCCGCGACTAGAAAGAAAGCAGCCTGGCTGGGGACGAGTTGTCAGTTTTATGCATTCATGTGTTGCATGTCCCAATCGGTTTTTCCTTCAGCACAGGAAACCAAGTTCACAGGCATACACTGGCGTCGACTTTTGTGGGTACGTTCTAACATGCTCGCGGATCTAATTTGACTTCTAACCACTGTTTACCAGAAGCTAATCCTCGCTGTTAAAGTGGTCGGTGTGCGAATTTCACTATTTACCCCCATCTAGAGCATGGATGAATCAGGCTACGTGACGATGCAGTGGGCTGGCCCACTATATCTAGAAGCACGGGAACATTACAAAACCTAGCGCTTGTGAGGGCGTTATCGTACTGCGCATGTGTTCTGCGGTCTGTAGTCACAAATCATTCACTTCGACATTGGCAGTTGTCGTGACATGTTGTGTGTTTAGTGGCATGCAGAAAGAATAGTGTTTTTAGTCGTGACGGTGATGGAGAATTATGTGGGGTCGTCGGACTACAGATCAATGATTAAGACAGCTGCAGGTAAGTGGTAAATATTTTTAGCTCAGGTCATAAGCATGCAACCATTGGAGCGTCACACTGTTAATGTGACCTCACGCATGCTTTTTGTTGTATGTAGTGAGCCCAGAGTTTACATCAACTTTCTTATGTGTCCTCATGAGGGTTAAACACTGGGATTACCTTTCTTATCAAAATATGTTTTGTGATGCCATTAATTGGTTTACCGACCAAATAGTGGGGCATAAAGCTGACCATTCACCTCTGTCTAGTGCCGAGATCAAAAAAGAATGGAACTATTCTTCCACTGTCTTCATGACGTGATGCTTAGTTAAGCAGAAGGGACAATTTTACTTTTAACCTTACCCAATTTGAACCTCAACTAAGATAGCTTCTATCCTGACTTGAGTTTTCCGTAGATTATGCAGGTAAAAGATGGAATAGTTCTTTGACATATGCCACGTTCATGATAATCTTGCCATACTATTCAACCCTGTATGGAATACACACACATAATAGAATTGTGATCAGCACTTTGAGAATCCGGGGTTCTTAACCTTTTCCAGACCTGGAACCATATTCACCCTTTGTTAACGAATCGCCGACAACGCTGTTATTTATACAAAGGACAATTTATTTAAACTTTGTGGCAATTTATTAAGAGTGCTACTGAATTCGACCTACTGTCTCAATACTTTCGATTCACATATCACTCAACGTTTTCCTGACAAATAAATCGTACGTAAGATGTGTGTGAATTTTTCTGCATGACCATCCTTTCAGTGGCTACTTCACTTCTTCTCGTAGTCAGTGATACGTATGCATCATTCCAAGTGTGCATAGGTAAAACGCGTCATCGTTCTTGATTTGACGTTGGTCGTTAAGCTGTGGCGTACATTTTCTCGCAGCGATGGATACTGACGACATTAAGAAAACGCGCTTTCTGATATAAGATTACTATTTTTAGTCATATAGAGCGACACAGTGGAGAAAATTGTACGCGGTCCGCACAAAACAACACAGCCCCGAGAGTTGAAAACCCTCGCTGTAAAATGTTCTACGTATGAAGTATTTTTGATTTTTTGACACTGCCTCTTTTCTTCATGAACTTTTTACTGTTCCATTATAAGTGTAGTCGGCCGCAGAGCCACGCGGCCTGAGGCATGGTCATGGTGCGACTGACTGCTGCGACCGTGGGTTCGAATCCCACTCAAGGCATGGATGTTTGTCCGCGTCTTTGTGTTTGTATAGGTAGAGGCCTTGCGTCGGGCTGATCACTCATCCAAGGAGTCCTACCATTGTCCAAACATCAATAAAAATGAATAAATAAACCTCGACACCTGCGGGTAAAAGAGGATATAGAGAAAGAAAGAAAGAAAAATTACAAGTGTTCATTAATACAGAATTTCATGGTTCATCAGGTTCACTCAGATTATATCCAAGCCATTGTACATCTTCGATTCAAATAATAGTTATGAGCATAGATTTGTCGATGATTAAATAGGTGAAAATTATCCACTAGAAGATTAAAATAATACAATATATTCATAATTAGTAAAAAACAAATACAAATTAATGAATACAACAGGCATAATAACACGATTTTAGAGACAACATATCACAATTGTACCCATATATAACTATCAATCCACCTGCCTTCTCCATCCTCCACAAACAATATGCTGTCTCACAAGGGTTGGTCATGTCGAGACCTCGCTTGAAATTTTGCTCGTTTTTACAGAGCCCATCTAGTCATGATTGTACACAACATTTCAGCTGCCGAAATGCTGTGCAAGGGTGCGAAAGAAATTACTCAAAATTGGAATGTGTTGTAGTTAAAATTCGCATCACCGCGCACGCGCGTTACGCCACTTTGAAATCACCATTTGCTTGAATTGACGAAGAACAAAGTGTAACGTTTTTTCATGGATTGGATCGGGGGTTCTGAAACTTTTTGTACCTGATATCCCAGCTGAAGTCAAAGTAAAGCGTGGTACACCATGCAAAAATACTTGGAAATAATGAGAATATGAGGGCCTTTCACATCTTTCGAGGTATATATTAGCTTTGATGAAAGCCTACTATCTCCGGTTCATTTTAAAATGGTTTGTGACACAGCATTGCTTAAACTTCGCGTCAAATTAATGCTGTAAGTGTATGAATGAGGATTTAGGTATCTCTGGAAAGCATCTGTGCACGCAGTTTGAAGGCCGACAGGAATCGGTTACTTTTGCTGAGTTTATTATTACTTTCTTAATTTTATTTTGGTTAATTCCTAAACTACTTTAAATACAGTTCACCTCCGTTTCGTTTCCCAACTCACTCCATTGCGGCCCTTGGCTCACAGGCGATTTGTCCACACTATATCGTCGGCTCGCTGATGTTTCAGCTGAAGGGTAGTTATGTTAAGAGACGATTTGTTGGATGCTCGGCTGGCGCTCAGTGGCTGGATGGACTAGAACAGTGGTATTCAACATGGGGTACGCGAAATTTTAAAAAATATATATTATTTTATGATAAACACTGAATAACCAGGGCCAGATTTAGGGTTAGTCACACGAGAACCAGTCGTAAGGACATTCGATTTGGGAGCGCCATCTCTCTCTCTCTCCTTTATACGATTCTTATCTAGGCGGCTAGTTTCATTTTATTCCACATAGTGCTTTGGAACCTGACTGAACACTATTGGGCGGGATTTAAACATATAATTTTGCTTTGCTAAAATACCTTTGTTCCTTTATTAATTTTTATATGATAGGTATTAATATATTTGTTATTAATAGTTTTGATTCTCCTTTTTCTCATTTAAAACTTATCAATTATTTAATACATTATTTTGGATATAATTTATTTAATTTATTTTAGATGTGGATTATATACTATGCATAACTTGAATTATACACCAACAACTTTGGGGGTACAGAGTTGAAGGGAAATTATGTCTGGGGGTACGCGAACAAAAAAGGTTGAATACCGCTGGACTAGAGGGTTTTGTGTGAGGACGTGGAGCGTGTATTTCTCAGGGTTATACATGAAGGAACTTGGGGTTTCTGTCTTCTGGTGACGGTGGCGGGATAATGATAATGATGGTGGTACTGCTTCCCTTTCTTCAATAACTACACACAAGTGTCGATCCTTATTGGTAACACTGGTGCAGTGACCGCCGTGGTTACACCCATTGATAATCACTTAGAATTCAATGCCGACGTAACTACCAGTAGTTAAGACTTGAGACACTTCCGATCTGTTGTAAGAACCAAGTAAAACCTCCCCCTCGCAGACTCGGTGGTTTAAATTTCATTGGCTGGACTTCTAACACTAGACAGCGGCCTTGCCCTATGCATGGATTAGGTCCCCGGATTATTATGCGGGAATGAGCAACCCGACATTCCAAAAGCTCATTGACACATTTGCCTAAAGTATGAGTATTTGTGATAAACGCAGTTAGTAAAAAATAAAAATTGTGCCCAAATGTAAAAAAGTCGGAGTCTAGCTGATAGATCAGTTTCTGGTTGTTGTACAGCAATTACTTGTAGATCATTAGAAAGGTCGTGAGCTCTTCAGAATTTTTATAACTTCCCAGATATCTTGGGAGAAAGTTATTGTTTGATAAGCGTTGTGGTGTAGCTTGTTCGTCTTACCGGCTGTGTGTTCAATCCCCTTCCAGTCCACTGAATATAGCATTTTTAAATTTCAAACTCTGGTAAACAATAAATGTCATTCGTAAATTCCTCTGTAGATTTCACTTAAACGAACTTGCTCTGTGCTTGAAGCACCCCGCAGTTTATCAGGATGTTTCGCGTAGCCTAAAGGTTGAAAATTATAGGCCAAGATTTCTGATTCTTCTGATTGTGGTTCTACCATATGCTGTTCGTTGCTTTATTTCATGTGTATCTTTCCCATCTTTATGTATTTTTATTCCCAGGTATTTGTTTTCTTCGGCTGGTAATATTATTTCATTTTCTTTCAAATGTAAGTTCTATGATGGACCTCCAATGCATAGATATTTGGTTATGTTAAACTCCCATTCTATGTATTCGTCTTTCAGTTTCCATGTCATGTATTCTAGGTCTTCATTATCCTGTGCTATTAACACCTGGACGTTAGCACATTGTAGCATATACAGGGCTATTCAAAAAGATTGTCGGGGTTTTAAAAAATCACTACACGTAATACAATTGATGTAGGAATACCAATCTTGTTTTATTGTGTAGCAAAACTCTCAAAGTTGTTTTACATGCATTATAAATGCTCAATATGTGCGCTTTCTGCCAATCTGCAGACATCTACACGATAGTCCATTTCTTCCCACACACACCCCAGCGTGTCAGCGGTGATGTTTAGAATGGCGGCTCTGATACGTACGAGGTGCGATCGAAAGGTTTCCAGACTGCGCGTATAAAAACCCGTACACTTATCTCAGGTATTAAATTCATCCATCACCCTCGAAGTAGTTCCCCTTGAGTGAACACAACGATCCCAGCGCCGCTGCCAAGCCTGGAAGCATCCCTGGAAATCTTTCTTTGTCAGCCTGTCAAGCACCATCTGCGATTCTGCCTGAATCTCTTCTATCGTCTCAAATCTAATTCCCTTTAGCTGAAATTTCATCTTTGGGAAGAGGAAGAAGTCACACGGAGCTTAAAAAGGAAGTTGGGGTCGGTTCTTGCAAGATCTTTGAGCTCCTGACAAACGAGAAGTCAAGGCGATTCTGCTTCTGGTCCTCAGACAGGAGCCTTGCGTCGCATGTGGAGTTCTTCCTTTAGAATCAGCTGACAGGCCCCATAGCCTATCCCAACAATGTCGCACAAGTCGTACAAGTGATGGTACGACGTCGATCTTCGTAACAGTTTCGGGCGTTGTGCTCGAAGATGGTCGTCCAGAACGCTCGTCATCATCGACAGAGGTTCGGCCATTTTTAAAACGTGAATGCCACACAAAAGTTTGTGCACGACCCATTGCGGACTCCCCAAATGCTTGCTTTAGCATTTCATAGGTTTCCGTAGCCGTTTTGGCGAGTCTTTGGCAAAATTTGATGCACACGCCATTCCGAAATCGCAGGAGGGTCGGTGTAATGCACTACCAAAACGCCCGTAACTAAGAAACAAATGCTAATTCGATGATGCCGGCTGGCACACTGATTCACTATGAATGTAGGCCGCACCCCCTAGCAGCAGAAGCTCGTACTACATCCGGTTCGCACTCTATTGACACAGTCTTGAAACTTTCCGATCGCACCTCATACAAAAATTCACAAAACCCCGACAATCTTTTTGAATAGCCCTGTATAATTTTTGTTGCTCTTTTCTTTTCGCGTACCTCGACATTTCCTCTTCCACTTTCTTAAAGCTTGTTCTATGTAGATTTTAAATAGTCAATCCTATGGTGTCAAAGAGAGACGTAACTTTAGCTAATGTTATGGAAGGGCATGGTGATTCATTGGCTGGTTCTTCAAGTACATGTTTACCTCCATGGCCACGGGAACTATTCTTAATTGGGCTACTCCTTTGCTCAGAAAAACTCCTGAACAAGTTTAATAAAATTACTGTTTGGGCATGCAATTTTGATGACAAAACATGTTTTCCCATAAATCATAAAATCATGTTTTTTTTATGAATTTTCCTTCATAATACAATTTTTTTTGTATGAAAACAAAGTAAAAAATATTATCCTAATAATGCAATTTAAGCTTAACATCCACCAGCTGTCTAGGTTATGTCATAACGTTCACTTAAGGTTCAGTTTGAATGTTATTCTAATTATATGTTCACATAACGAGGTCCACAGTGGCCGCGCGGTCTGAGGCATGGGCCTTCTGCTGCTTGGTCACTGGGACCTTGGGTTCGAATCCCACTCAAGCCATGGATATTTGTCCACGTTTTTCTGTGTTGTGTTGTCCTGTGTACAGGTAGAGGCCTTGCGACAGGCCGATCCATCGTCCAAGGAGTCCTACCAAAATGTCTATAGATCAAGCCAACGAAAAGTTGGGACCTGCAGTGCTCAGGCACTTGAAGAACGGGTTGTTCCCATTATCTTAACATAAGAGAAAATACTTAGAAAAAAAACTAGTTATGAGGTTACAGTTCCCACAATTGTTTTCTGTATCGCTACAATGTTAATTATCATTTCCATTAAGCATTCTTGACCTACACACAAGGAATAAGAATAAAACACCATCATCGTATTATTTATTATCTGAGCCATTCCGTCTGCCTTGAGATACATCTTCACTTAATGGTAATTCAGAATAGTAGTCTAGAATTCTCTGTCACTAATACATAGTAAAATAACATTTTTAAACAGATTTCAGACTCATACATTTTGAGAATTATTTTTGAAGTCTGTTCCACTGTTGCCATCGGAGCAGTTGGGGAATATTTACAAATTCTTTAATTACACACACACACACACACACACACACACACAAATGCTTAATTACGAGGAGTGCTCAAAACATGTTTTCTTTTGCAGTGGTAACATTGTGCAGTCTCACTAGGCATTTTAACTACACTATTTTTGTATAATTACAGTTCTTTATTTCATAGCAGAATTTTACTTAATAATTTTTAAAATATACAATTTACTATTATTTGAGTAAAAAAGAAGAGGACTTAACATTTCATACAGCCATAAATATTGAGTTTATTACTAAAGCGGCCCATCCACATGAGTCTGACTTTCGATTCTGGCTCGGCGAGCTTGACTCGTGAGCCGGGCTTGGATATATTTCACCACACATGCATAGCGGACTCGGCTCGTGACACCCCACCCACAGATGAGTTTGGCTCAATGGAACCCGAGCCGAACCAGACTCGTACGTGGATGGACCACTTTAAATGTATACAGTCTGGACAAGTTAAAGTTAGCTTATTACTACACCAGATTCTCATGCCAGCAAAACTCACGTTTCCAGTTATACGATTTGCTACGTTTTTTGTTCTTTTGACATCAAATATTCCAAAACTTCATTGCGTGACTCTGTATTAAAATGTATTTCATCACGTACATGCAAGAGTCATTGGTGCGAGGAGCAGGTACACAAATAAAACAAGCAGATTTGACAAAAACAAAACTATGTAAAAATAAGACAAAAAAACAGGGCATATTTATCATGATATAAAATAAAATAAATATTTTAACACAAGTAATGTATGTCAGAGCTAAGAAAAAAAAAGTCATTTGTATATATTTCACTTCCAGATTGAATAAAATTCTTGAAGATTTCTGTCTTCTGGGTTGTTGCGCCGTGTAGTATGGTAGACGTCCACCAATGTTTCAGAGGTCATACTGCCTCAGTCATCAGGGCAATGAATGAGCCAATTGATCGGAAAATGCTAGGTTTATAGGGACCAGACAGTGAATGGAGTAGCCGAATCCTAGCCAATTCATCGCCCTGACGACGGAGGCAGTATGACCTCTGAAACGTTGGTAGATGTCTACCATACTACACGGCGCAACAACCCAGAAGACAGAAATCTTCATACCCACCGCTGTGAAAACTTCAAATACTAGAATAAAATTGTTGTTTCCACAGAAAAAAAAAATTGAGTACAGCCACCTTTGCGGGGTTTTTTATGGTACTCTTCTTGTTCTGCCCTCTTCTTAAATCAAAGTGTACTAAATTCAGCACTATTCTGGTTTAATTCTTAGATCTAGAATGGTTTCAACACCACCATCAATAAAATTCTTACTTCCCCAACTCATAAACCAACTCCAGTCACTAATGAATTAAAAGAAAAAATGTCTCTGACAAATAAAACGGAAACCTTTCAAACTACACCGCTTATTTAAATATCATCTTGCACATACTGCAACATCTCATGTTTGAGTTATGATATGTCAACTTCAGAAATAATTAAACCATCGAGGCTTGTCACTTTATGACAGTTTTTCAGCTAGTGAGGATGAAGAAAATACAGAATTTAGTTGGGGATACTTCTTGGAATCAGCCACCTGAAGACCTAGAAAGAGAAGGGTGGATAACATTAAACTGTACCTCAGAGAGACAGAAAGTGTACTAGACTGAACTGGTTCAGGATCATGTTCAGTGACAAACTTTGGAACTAGAGGTGTCGAGTCTTCTGGCTCTAGTACTGAAATTCTTGCAACTCTACTCACCGAGTTATCCTACGCATTATATGTTATATTTGTTGGTGCTAAATAATCCAGTGGCTGATAAGTATCATTGTAAATATATTTTATGCTTAAAAGACTTTGTATTCTGAAAACCTTAATAAGACCTACTGATCAAATTTCTTTTAGAAATATGAATCTCAAAGCAATAATAAATCAATTTTGTATTTATTTGAACGATCTGATGTTAGAAATATGAGTGAAAAATATTATACACAGAAGTTTTAAATCTCAACTTAATGCTGTATACATTATTATGATTTAATAGTGGTTATATAATTATTAGAAAGACAGAAGTGCAAAGAGCTTTTCCATTTTGCACTTTTATGGTGGCGTGAGATTGTGATGCAAACAATAACATTTCAAAATCTCTGATTTATGGGTATTTTATCAGAATGCAATGATAAAATATTTAAATAAAGAACAACATTTAATTTGTCGATGCATAAAAAATAGGGTTACACATTCATAATAATTTGTTTAGATTTAATATAGCATAGAAAGGTTTTATCAAAAAGTTCATGGAGTGCTTTATGTCATGGGCCCTAGTTGAGCACCGTCTACCATCAAAGTTACTTCCATTGGCTTTTGGTCATCAACAGATGTCATGCCCTCTGCTTGCAACGGCCAGGACATACAGACCTAACGAGAAGTTTGCATATATTTTACTCTCTTGGAATTGTCTTACCATCTGATATTTACCCTATGAAAATATCTTTGTTTAAGTAATTAAGACAGTGTGATTGGTTTGTTTGTTTGTTTGTGTGCACGCGCACATATATGTATGTGGGGTTATATTTGAATGATGATTTTGAAGTAGTAATACACTTGAAAATTTATTAGAAACTCTGTTTTCCCATCTGACAACTGAAGAAAAGATACACATTAAAAAGGTCAGTGCTTTTTTCAGACTATACAGAAATAACTAAAGAAAATACGAAAATAAAAAATGTTTGTACTCTGTGACCTAAAAAAGGCATGTCTGATTGCACGTGAAAGAAGAAAGTCGCTGTCTGGCTTTTATTGTTGTGAACTTTTAAAATAATGAAAATTTAAATGAGCAGATTTATCATTTTTTAAATAAATGCGTGGGGTGGGGGGAGGGTCTGTAGATTGTATTGGTACTGGCCCCATTTGTTCAGAAAAACATGAGCCACAATTAGTATTAAAAAATAATTAGCACCTATCACTTTAAGGTTATGCAATAATTTTTATCTTGTAGTT
The DNA here is from genome assembly GCF_000696155.1 of Zootermopsis nevadensis. The sequence goes on from NW_019059938.1 coordinate 306,264, forward strand.
TTGTACCCAATGAACTGTTACAAAAGTGGATGATTGAACACCTAGGTACATTTGACTGTTTCAGTAGGTAATAAGAAATTATATGTCACTGAAATTAGCCTAATACAGTAGTTACAACTTGTAAGGGTGAAACTTAATTTTTGAGAACAAGGAGAATTTTTTTTCAGCTCTTCGTGTCAAAAGTTCCCAAGCATTTAATGACTCCAGCTCCTTCCTTTAACATATTCACTGACAATGACATCATAGCTTAGTCTGTGGTTCATCGAGCATTGAGAATACACAGTGCCGTCTTATGGGCTTTCACTTCCAATGAAGACACCAATAAAAAAATATAATTCTCCATTTTCATACCCCACCTGTGATGCATTTATGTTTCTTCTACAAAAATTAGTGAAGTGAATCACAGTAAACATAACAGTTTTAGCTGTTTTGTTTTAAGCTGCTTTCCCTTTGATCATCATAATACATTTGCATCATGCTCACTGTGCATTTAACTTTTGGTCTGTACTGTACCTGGGCTGCTGCTATAAAAGCAATAGTCTATGCTTAAAATAGGATGAGTCACAGAAATATTTTATGTTTTGTCAAAAACATTCTATTGCTGTAAATCCTCCACAACTGGTTTTCTAACATATTTGATAGAAGTGTTTGTCTAAACCAAACCAAAATGCAGTCCACACCGAAATGGCAGTGAATAAATCAAAGATTCCATCCAATGTCTCTTCAGAATATAAGTCTAATGGTATAAAGAAATATTGATAAGCACTATCATGCCAATGACAAAATTTTTAACATGCGGGGTCCACAGTGGCCGCGCAGTCTGAGACATGAGCCTTGTGCCGCTTGGTCGCTGGGACCGTGGGTTCGAATCCCACTCAAGCCATGGATGTTCGTCCGCGTCTCTCTGTGTTATGCTATCCTGCGTACAAGGCCAATCCCTCGTCCATGGAGTCCTACCGAATGTCCATAGATCAAGCCAACAGAAAGTTGGGACCCGTAAAAGGGTACCGGAAAATGTATAAACATTGTTAAACCGGAAATAGAAGAAGAAGAAAACTAACATGCTCACTAAAGTATTTTTTGTACACATAAATGCATAAATTTCAGCTGATAACTGCCATTCAGTGACAAATTAAATGTATTTCACAATCCTATATTCACAAACTGGACAGCTCTTGTATCTGGAAAATATCTCAGACAGCAGAATAAGAATGCAGCTAACCCAATGTCCAATATTTGGCACTTACTGGCATCTGGAAGCAAGGCTTCTTTCATTATAGCAAAGTCACTTTTGTGGACATTACCTGAGTCACGAGATAACAATGTTAGAACCGCTGTGCAAAATTAGGTGTTGGTTGGGTGTTAGATGTTGAGTTGTAGATCATGCCTGGCTGAGACACATGTTGCTGTTGCTGCTGTTGTACATGATGGAATTCTGTTTGTTGCTGCTGTTGTTGTTGTGATATACCAGACGACGTGCTGACAGGATGAGGCGGAGCCAGACGTACACGCTTGGCATTAGGGCCGTGATTGTGGTTGTGATTGCCTTGGTCCCCTTGGCCTCCTTGATTACCCTGGTAAATCGTAAAGCGATGAAGGAAGATCAAACAGTAGTAGTTTCAGAGTAAACATCTGTCATCCAGTGTCACCAAAAATTAACTTCACGCACATAAATTAATGCAAAGTCGGACTCGTTTGTGAACATTTACACACAAAATGTTATCCTTTAATTTTCTTCTGACCTGATTAAGTCCCCCTCCACCCCCCCCCCCATGTGCGCTCACGCACACACAGTACATTAATTTATGCAAATATGACTACATTTTGATTGTAAAAGATTATTATATAGCCTCACATGATATAAACTAGACCTTGTGAAGATAATAACATATTTTCCCAGTTACTTAAATTATATTCTTTTAAATACTGTAAGTTGTGGTAATAGACCCTTATACAGAAAGTCTTCTTGTACTTAATCACTTTGCTGATTGACTGGACATTGAAAAGCCCAATTAGATTTCTCTATGTACTGCTCTAACGCTGGTGCTGTAGCTGTGTGTAACCTATTCTATATTTATCACTCCTTTAAGTGGAGTAATGAATGAAAGATGTGATTATGGAAAGTTTTTTTGGCATCTTGATCCAACTGGTCTGTACTTCATCATTATTTCTGTCTCCCTGCATTCTGCTGACTCCAGTCTCCAGTCTAAAAGCTTTTCAAATAATTATTCCAGCTTCAGTTCAACGAAAATATCTTGGTTGCGTCTGTAGCGTTTCCATGTGTATTCCGGTATCTGAGCCATTCATTTCATTCCGGTAGCTGTGATTCCAGATTTATCTTCAGCTTTCACTGTACATATTTTAGTATGCTACGTCATAGCATTTCATTGGTTTCAGGCAATAAATACTTCCATTTTCCAACGTCGTAAAAGGTTCTTAAAACGGTCATTCCGCAATTTGCCTTTTTTCTTGCCTATTATACCTACACCCATTCACACCTACCTGATCTGACTATGCCAATCGGAGGAGTATATCGTGCCCTTACATATGTATATTTTGAACTTTCTTCAATATAACGTGTTTGTCCCCCAAAAATTAGTTGCCATGACTTTTGAAGTAACCCCGTATCTGTCAACACTTGACTGTAACAATATTGTAAGTGTGGAAACAGTAGATCCTAGAAGCAGCAAAAAAAGAAAAAGAAAGAAACTGGGAACCCCTCAGCCGTTAAGTCATGGGAAGGTCCATTTGGGGAGGCCTTTATCCCAATTGAATTCACTTTTTAAATGTTATTAATCCTCATAGAACACAGAATTGTTATGTGCTTTCTCTATTTTTATGGTCAAATACATACTCAAGAGTCACCAGTTTTCAACAGAACAAATAGACATTTACTACAACAAAAATTGGCAGCCCTTTCAACTTCACTTTAATAAGACTCCAACTAAGTATGGAAAGGTTACTGGTACAAGAGACAGTACATAAAGAACTAAGAAAACATGTGACAGCAGAAGCATATTAGGAGTTTTCAGAGAATGGATTTTTAATATTTGTATAAGAGGTAATTTTTGCTCCTATAAAGGATGTCATTGGATGTTAAGCCTTCTGAGCAGAATTTTGATGCACATATATTAGAACAGAAACTGAAAAGTTTTTATTTATAACTGTCTCATCTGGATCTGTTGTTTAAATTTTGTCCCATTATATGACTTCAAGTAATTTTTAACTCACGTTTTGAGGCTGATTCTGTCGAGCTTTATTCTCTGACTTGTCTTCGTTGTCATCATCAGTAAGAAATTCTCTCTTTGGGTAAGGGATCTGACATCCAGCAAAAACACTGAAAACAAAAGGTGAATGTTTCTTTATATACTATCAGAACTGATGAACAGCATTAAAATTTCAGTCAGAATGACCAAGATTTGAACCTGGGAACTCATGTGTATGAAACAACTAAACTAGACTACCACACAACATTCATTTTTCATAACATATTTTACCCTTTAAAGCCAAGTAGTAAATAATGCCCCACCTGATTTTAACAGTAAGTCAGTCTGAATTTTTATTGTGTTTCATATGATTCTCAATGTAAACAGCATTTCCTTAAACAGCATTAACAAACTTATCTCTGTAATGGTGAAGTATATTTTCTTTGCAGTACAACTGAATTATTAAATACTATTTATGTGAACTTCAGCTTCAAAGGGTTAACAGATGAATACAATGTAAACTTATAACAATAAAGAAAAATATTCACCTGGCAAAATACTGGCCCATTTAAAATGGATATGTCTTAGCAAGAAGAAAAAGAAGAATATATATCCAGAATGCAAAATGTAGGAGCGAGCTGCCAGAGTTTGTCAACAGAACCTCGGGAGAGGGCTGACAAAGCCCAGAGGTGGGCCATCCCTGGAAGCCAATCCATGAGAAATAAACATGGCAGGGGATGTCAGTGTGATAAAATACATGGGAAAAGGGGGGACCAAGTGACAGGGTAGCAAGTCTTGTAGGCAAAGCCCTAAAGGGGGCAGGCCTGGGGAAGAAAGAGCCTCACTGGAGCAAAACCCACAAGAAGCCTGGGGGGTGTGTGTTTGAAAGAACCCTGGGAGTGAAAGAACCTGGATCACTTCATCACTTCACCACTTGGGGAACCCCTGGGGGATGCATAGTTCCTAGGGGTGATTAGTTTGGGGCTAGCTGAAAGACATGACATACAGACTGACAGAAAAGGTTGGACCTTTTCTGGCCCATTCTACAATAGATGTAAGCTGGCAGAAGTTCACTTAGAATGGTTGTTATTTACTGCAATTCCAAGCAATTACATATCTTATAACATTATACCACAATTATGCTCAACATTGCCAATTATCTTATGTAAATCTGATATACACTCTATTTCAGGAGTTAACTGTGCTCCCATATTCAGGTTATTGGTTTTCAATATACTAACAGTTTTATTTACTTTATTTTCAAGATATAAGGAAATGATCAGGATCAAACCCAGAACCCTTTCAACACATTATATATCAACCATTTGACATCTGTAGTGTACAGACCACACACAGAAAAAAGCAACAGGATTATTCATACCCATATCTGTAATATATTTATGATTTATAAACCTTGCATCTGGTCTATTAGAACAGGATCAAACTTACTCCTGAGTTGGGAGTGGTTCTTCTTGGAAGTAGGCATCTTGCATGGCTTGTTCAGATGTGATTCTTTTTGTGGGATCCATCAGAAGTAATTTCTGAAGCTGCAACAGCAAATTATGTTTCGACACAGAATAACTTGATTTCGTAACGCAGAACTCAAATAAATGCATTGTTTGTAAGATGTACAGCCACGGCCAGGGACACTATGAAATATTGCAGGAGTTTCCATTATTAATTTAAACTATTCTGCATGCAGATCAGTACAATGTTGAGCCAGAACCACAGTGTGATGAAATGCCAAATTATTTCTCTTTTGAAAATATTTATTTATAGTTTATTTCATTACACTGTTAAGTCTATATAGCACTGATCATTTGAGAAATTCCTCCTATCTGTGGAAAAAAAGTAAATGAAGTTCTAGATACAAACTGAGTTTTAGAGATAACAAATATTTACAAGTAGAATTCCAGAAATTTCCAGTATTGTAGCTCCAGTATATAATGGTTCACATAAAACAACTTCTTTTAGACGCTAAGATATACACTAAGAAATAGTATAAGCAAATTTAAAAAACATGAATTCTGTGGATTAGGTCAATCCCCACCTGCAGTCTGCAATAAAACACCACATATGTGTCATAATCTAATGAAGAAAGGTTAAGTGAACCATGCCCCATCATATGAAACTATTTGATGGTGGATGAATGCTAACAATGGCTGTGAATATGCTAGCAAGTGTGCTTAGTATTTTTATTGAATATTTGGTAAAGTAAAAGACCTGTGCACACTGGTTTCCACATGTTGAACATTGATCAGTGTCCATGTCCATTTCAAACATTAGCAAAGGCAGCGAGATATAGTAATTGATAGCACACTGATGGATGATAGAATTCTATCAAACTTAGTAGTGATTACACTGAGTAGAGGATAAATTCAAGTATTATTCAATAATATACATTTTATGGACTTATTGTATTTGTACCATAGCACTAATTACTGATAAAGGAAATTTCTGAAATGATCTCGTGTGTGTGTGCAAAAATGAAAAATTTCACTGTCTTAATTATCTTCTTCTTAAAGTGCCTATCCTTTCCGGATGTTGGTGATCAGCATAGCAATTTGAGTTCTGCCATGCTTGATTGTACTAGGGAATTATAATGGAGTGGTTTCCCGTTGCTTTCTCCATCACAGTATCACAACCGGTACAATCAGTATGTGATTGTCGCCTGTGAATATCTGGTGACGGGCCTTTAGGGAAATCATTCTTCAATAGCCTCGCCACAGTAATGACATAGCTCCTGCCCAATACCATCTACCATGACCCTGGTGTCTTAATTATAACAAATGCATAAATAATGGCTAATAGATGGATAACTGAGATTTCATCACAAATATATTATATTTTGAAAACAATGGATAAGCCTCTACAGTCAGAACATACTCAAATGAAATGTACTAAAGGAAGGGTGGGTTCAACAAACAAATAAACAAACAACAGGTGTATGATCTGAAGCTTTCAGGGCAACTAAGTATTGAGCCATGCCTCATGGCTCAAAGTGGCCTATCTCCCCTCTCGACGTTCTTTGGAGTCGCTGGCTTCAAGGCCCTAATGGGACAGCAGGGCAGAGAATGAGTCGAAGAGGGAGAGCTTGGAGACAGATAGGTCTTCTTCTTCTCCTCCCTCTCTCTCTTATTCTTCTTCTTTTTTGTTGTTGTTGGCGTAGCTAGTCGTAACCCCGACCAGAGCCTGAGCCTTGGAAGTTTGTTCTCCTTTCAATTTATATATATATATTTTAAATACATGTTGGTAATTTGGGAGTGCTTTTATTTGTATTTAGGTTAACCCTTGTGATAATCCTATGCCGTACCACCACCCAGCCTCTGGGATAATTTGGTTATAGTCACGAGAGCCGGTAGGGTTCAGTATAATAAATTCTTCTCTGCCTACCAGCCATGTAATGTGGCTTAACGAAGAAAACATTAAGCCATCTCACACGGCTGGTAGCCCTAGAAAAATTTATTATAAAGAAACAACAGGTATTGTAACACAATCATAGAAATAAATTTGTAGATTTTTTGAACATCAAGAATTGGAGGAACCTTGCACAGTGTTATTCTTCATCACCTCCTTTTTCTTCTTCTTATTCCCTTAAAACCCAATATGTCCCACCTGCTTAAACAATCATTAACTCTTAATTTTGTATTTTTCAGTTTCAAATGGTTCTCAGTGTAAACTGTATATTACATTCTTAAATAGCAAAAACCAATTGATCTTTGTATGGAGAAGTGTTTTCTTTTTGTGCTATGAACTGAATTCTTAAATATTATTTAGACAAGCTTCAGATTCAAAGAATTAAGTGGGTTGTCTGACATTGCACATTGTGATTTTTCTTATTTTAGATTCAAGCAATATAAAATGAAGTGAAATGCTGTTGTAGACAAATTCTGAGTTAGACCAAATCTTCTGTGGGAGGAGTTCTGTTATCAATATCATTGAAATGTTATTCAAAATATAACAATCAGGACAACATAACCCTCAACAAGTGGAAAGGTGAGAGTACACTAAAATGTCAGGAGTGATGACATCAGTAAAGCAACTGAAAAAAAAAGACAACAAAGATATCCAAGCAGAGGGTAAAAAATATGATCAAAGATGATAGGCAGACAAGGGTGGGCCCATAGAACTACCTACAATTCTAAAATAGGAATATACCAGGTTGATCAATCTTGCATTATGTCTGTCAACAACTGGCAATTAGCAAAGGGGCATAATGATATGAATTAAACAAAAGAAATTTACAAGGGTAGTAATATAATTATCTCCTTCATTACTTACCAAATGGAATGCTTTGCTATCTGGTTTGATTTTATGCCTATCCATGTACTTTACTAATGAACAATTGGAGTAACTGTAATGAAAAATTAAAGCATCATATCAGTGTTCTAGAATGCATATGAAATTAATTAAAATAATAAATTTAAATAAGGCAGTAATACAATTCCATAAAATGAGAAAGAAATATAAAATTCTTATGGATAAAATTAATTCTAAATAGAGAAAAAATAAAATACGGGCAAAAATAATTTCTCCTGAGGTATTTAGATAATTCTAAGTTAACATTCTAAAAAGTAAATGCAATGTTAGTGTTCAGTCAGCACGCTGGGCTTATGAGCAGATGGTTATTAGATCCAATCCTATTAGTCAGTAATTTCTGTTGCTCACAAACAAGATATAATACATAAATTGTGTGAATGTTTATAATTTATCTTTATACCAAATTTTGAATTTCTAGTTTCAGTGGTTCATTAATTATTGCTAACAACCTGAAAGTTTTTGATAATTTTCAAATGGCTGCCATGTTGTCAGTTTAAATTCTACAAAAAAAAAGAAAAGGTTGCTTTATCACTATTGTTGCAATGAGGTGAGACTATGGAAATGGACCTTTGTCCATCCCCCAAATTATACATGAATAAATATGGAGCAGCACTGAAATGATACTGACAGAGGAAATCCAAAGAACTCGGAAAGAAAGCTGTCCCAGTGCCACTTTGTCTGCCAAATCCCCACGAAAAGATTACCATAACATAAACTGCAATTCTTTTAAACTCTATTATCATACATAATTTGAGTAACCTACATTAAGTGGCACCAGCATCACTCCCACCTCGTAAGTTTGTACAGCTATGTCGTTATTACCAATATCAGAAAATTAAAAAGCACAAGGCATGGCTAGCCTCCAATGGCATAACATTCATACAAAATTTCTGTGGAAATTGATCATTTACTTAAAAATTTATAAATGGGGACAGGGATACAATGAACCCAGTCATACTATAATGGTAATCCCCAATCACTCTAAGCCGAGTCAGTGACATGTATGTTGGATGACTGGCCAGCACATAACTTTTCACTACCATGTCCAGACTGGATTTTTGTCCATCCAACCTCTTATTCAATGAGTAATGGGCCTAGGATAAAACAGCCAAAATGTAAAGCTGACCACTCAAATTCAAGTAGCATGAAATTTAAGAATGTTTGGAGTTTAAACTTTACTGCCTCCTTTATACTTACACAATGTGGTGTTTAGGTACAGAAACAAGTTTATCTTTACCTTTTATTCATTATGTTTGTGTTGGGTCTGATAACCATAAACACAAATTCTGAGACAAGTTTGGTTGATGGATGTGTGGTTAAGAGATTCAAGTACATGATCATACTGTAAAGTTATTCCCAAAAAATATCACTATTGTAACAAAATATGTCCTCTCTTGTACAAAAGCACTTATAGTACGACTTCTCTGGGTGCCAGATGCAACTTCTTAACATTACAGGTGCTTGAGAAAGGTTTGTATCACTGCTGTAAGTACAAGGTCATTCAGAGATGATTGGGACTAGCCTGAAATACAGGCTGCGAGCTGAATATCACGCCTCGACACAAGCCACATACTTCCCACTGAGGTCAGTGCACTGTTGCCATCTTTCTGGTAACTTTCTGATGGATGTAGCAAACCAGTCTTTTGGGACAGTATGCAACGACTTGTGAATGTTACTGTGTTAATAGGATGATGACAAGGACATGTGAGGATGCCACAGGAATCAACACTGTTTACTGTCATCCCCTCAGGAAGCCATTCCACCATCAGGGCGCCCTCCATGTCTCAAAAGGCTATGGCCATATGTTTGTCAACAGCTGTCAGAAATTTCTTGGGTCGAGGACTTCCATCATGAATGGATTTGCTTTTATTTCCTAATAGCAACAACTTGCAGAGTGGTATCCATGAGTAGGTGCATATTGTTCTGAAATACTGGTTGCTGTGCATCCATCAGGAAGTTCCCAGAAGGGTGGCAATGGTGCAGTAATCTCAGCAGGGAATATATGGTATGTTCTGAAGTATGATTACGTGGCTATCATTATCTCTCGAGCATGCATTTCAGGCAAGTACCAGTGATTTCCGAATGACCCTTGTAAAACATGCAAAATCATCACAAGGATCAAATACATGTACTATGAACATACTTAGCCCTTTTGAAGTCTTTGAGCAGTGTTGGATGTTCTGGCATTTTCTTGATATCTTCCCAGTCTTTTTCTAAGGGAAAACCCATCACATTGAATATCCTATCTAGTTGGTCATGATGATATGGATTACTAGTTTTAATATCCTCTTGTCGACAATGAAATATAGGTTCTGAAGTTAAAAGCTCAGCAAATATGCATCCTATGGCCCAAATGTCTGCAAAAATAATGAAGTCAATAACTTTAAGGTTCTGAACAGAAAGTCTGTTTATCTCTAAGGTCAGAAGAGAGCAGAACACAACCCATTCATTATCATGTAATGCCACCACTTAGTGTCTGCAAAATACAGCAACTGCAGAAGATCTCAGAATCACAGACGGTTCGTCTGTGATTGATTGAGCCTATTCAGTGTGGCGCATTAATTTGTGCTACATTTACAATAACTAATAAGGTGAAGCAGAGTTAAGATAAACACTGTTCATTTATTGAAGACAGGGATGAATTTAACTTTCGAAGTAAAAGTTATGTCGTCTCTATTTCATATTTTGATAATTTGCTTGTAATGCATAAAGTGATCTAATCTGTGCGTGTTCTCTGGTGGGAAATGTAGAATGGTATAGAGCACATAGATGTTTCCATTTTCATAAAATTCAGAGAACTGATTCCATTTTTAAGTAGGATTTGCAGTTTTCATGGTAGTGAGTATAAAGATGGCTGTCTTCTGGGTTGTAGCACCACGAAGTCTGGTAGAAGTTTTCCAAGAATGCTTGCTGCCTCCATCATCAGCATATGTCTTGGTGATGGAGGCAGAAAGGGCCTCTGAAACATTGGTAAACCCCTACCAGACTACACGATGCTACAACCCAGAAGACAGTCATCTTCTGAGTCCATTTTTCATACACACATCCCACAGCTACTCTCCTCAGTGCATAACCCTCTAGTAGCAGTGTCAAGTCTGAAAAAGACAATTTATATCACCAGTGTTTTTTACATGATTTTTCTAAAGTGTGGTATTTGTTTTAAGATTATATCAGAAATGTTTGTACACATAAAACTGACAGCTGGAAGCCAACAGATACCAGACACTCTGTCGCCCACATGCACATCTAGCCTTATGTCATTTATGCAGTGATATAACTGTTACATATGATTATATCTGTGAAATACACACAGTGTACTTATAATGTTGTTTTCAACTGTTCAATAGTGCACACTGAGGACTCTCTTATTTTCTAAGACAAGTGAAAAATTGTGGCTAGAGTATATTAAATCATTATATGCTGTACATGTACTATATATACATTGTTTTTATTTTCTACTGAAATATTTGGAAATTTACTTACATGTGAAATTTTTAAGTGCTTGGTGAACTAAGCTATAATTTATTGGTGTCTGCAAATGCATCTTAAGTGTTTTGGCCAAATAAAAACATGTACTTTACCAATAGCTTTAGTATAGTGCCTAGCACCCAACAGTAGTTCAGGAGCCCTGTACCAGAATGTTACAACTACTGGATCCAGGTCTGCCAGTGGCTTCAATGGTGCATTAAAGAGTCTAGCAAAACCCATGTCTGCAATCTTTACCCTGCCTCTTTCTGGTCCTTCACCCATCACAAGAATATTTGCAGGTTTCTGAAATAAAACAATTAAGAAACTTCACTGCATATCATTATAATCATACACATTTCAAAGATCAAAGAATAGTGCCTTATAAATTCTTGTAAGATTTGAGGTTTTCACAGTGGTGAGTATGAAGATTTTCGTCTTCTGGGTTGTTGAGCTGTGTAGTCTGGTCGATGTTTACCAACGCTTCAGAGGTCATACTGCCTCCGTCATCAGGGCGATGAAGATTTCCGTCTTCTGGGTTGTTGCGCTGTGTAGTCTGGTCGATGTTAACCAACGTTTCAGAGGTCATACTGCCTCCGTCATCAGGGCGATGACCTCTGAAACGTTGGTTAGCATCGACCAGACTACACGGCGCAACGACCCAGAAGACAGAAATCTTCATACTCACCGCTGTGAAAACCTCAAATCTTACAAATGCATATTCCATTACATTAAGAATGATCTGTTCTGGGATAGCTCAGTCAGCTACGGACTTGGACGACTGGGGTTCGATCCTATCCAATGGGTACCAGGGTCCTTTCCTGGGGGTAAAGCACAGTCAGGGCGTGATGCTGACCGCTCACCTGAGGTCAAGAAAGAGTAGGAGCTACACCCCAAATGATCTACATGGCGTGTAGCTGAATGGCTTTACTTTTAATGTTAAAATGCTGCTTAAATTATTCTTCAGTACATACAAATATGAAATGAGCAAATTCAACACTCGGTACACCTTACCAAACTTCCAAAAGCACTACATCAAATCACTCTGTACATATATTAAACGTGTTACCAGGTCTCTGTGTAGCACCCAATTGGAATGCAGATAGTGAATTCCATCTAAGATCTGATACAGAAGGGATTTCACCATTCCTTTAGGAACCATTACCGGTTTCTTGTTTGCTTTAGCTGCTCTGTGGAACTTGATTATATGCTAGAAAAGAAATATAACTCATAAAAGACTGTTGTAGTAACTGTTATGAAAAAACAAATACATAAACAAAAACTATAATTTTAAAGTCGAACTTAATGAATAAACATTTCAGTCACAGAAGTAAAAGTCCTGACAGTAATATCCATTGAGGCTATGGCAGATTCTTGACTATCTCAGCTTTGCAGATTAACCCTGGTGTTTTCAGGGCATAAGAATTTTTCTGAGTTTGAGGTTAACCTTTCTAACTGGAGGATCATTCTTTGCTGACGGTCATAAGCCATGTCTACACTCGTGCGCTTTCGTTTTCAACTTTCAATTCAACTTGTGCTTCAACATTCAATTCAACTCTCGTTTAGGGCATACCTTTGTTGAATGCGTCAAAAGCATGCCCCTAGCTGTCCACACTACGCTGCCATTTGTCGGGCATTTTTGTTAATAGGAGAGAGGAACATGTCAGACGCAACTTTACTTATTGGTGTAAGTGCAGCATATTTAGTTATCACAGGTGCAAGAAAAACAAAGACGCATATGGATGAAGGATTATTTAAAGAAACGGAATTTTGGAATTCTGAAGGATTTGGAAGTCGGTGAAGAGGTTATATTTAGAACCTTTACACGAATGGTCCCATAATAGTTGAAACGACCTGTAAATGTCGATAAACAACAAAGTTTCTTCTTCTGAAGATGTCATCTTGTAGAGGAAGGAGACGCGAGACGCACGGCGTGTTGAAACAAAACCCACTCAGGCTGGGAACACGTGCAATGAGGCATGCGCTGCTAAAACTGTTTCTGTTCAACTTTTTTCAGGCATGTGTCGATGCATACATTATGTGCCCTATTGCTTGCTCTATAACGCATGCCCTTGACGAATGTAAAAGGGCACGAGTGTAGACATGGCTTAAGAATGCCAATATATCTGCAGCTACCCTGTATCTATAAGCTGTTTCTTCATCCATAATCTAAGGACCAATGACATGGTGTGCAGTGCCATAACATGGTAACAAAGGGTCCATATAATATGGAAAGACAAGATAAACAATGATTAATAAAATAAGTGAGGTTCAGAAAGTAATAGTTAAATATGAAATTACACATAAGCCAACTCTGCTAGTCCCACTGTTTTTAGATAGCGATCTAAAAGTTATTGTTACACCTTTGACAGCTTTTATATGTTAGACCAGTAAATAAAAAAAATATTAAGAAAAAGAACACAGGTGCTAAAAACATTTTCAAAGGATGATGCAAATTTTTGGTCTTTTATGCTACATGTTCTGTGCCAATTAAATTTAACAAATACAGATTATTATGTTTGTGTAGCTAGCTGGTAATAAATTCATTTATCAGAACTGGCAACACTGTAAGCTTGCATGGGGAATCCCAAAGCATCTCTCTCCACACATACAGTACAGTCAATAGTGTATCAGCAGCTAATGCAGCTTTTAAAATTTACAATGTATGCATTTTTTACAATAAAAGTACTGGTTTTTAATATTTGTTTTACCAAGTTTAATTAACCACCATTGACAAATGTGTTATAAGTAAGAGAAAAACAAGATCAAGAATAGTTATTGAGACATGGTATTTACTGATTTTTAGGGTCACAGAAGTCAAAAACTTTATAATTCTAAACAAGAGCTTTAATGGTAGTAAACATTTAGATTGTGTTTTTCTTGACTGTGAGGTGGTTACCAACATTTAGTAGGAACACATCACCTCTATCTTCAGAAAGGGAGTATGTTTGTCTGAAATGTTCATAATTACCTAACCCAGAAGACCACAATCCAAATTAAATTTAAATAATCTACAGAAATGTAAACAATATACTCTCCACACTATGTGATAACAAGTGTTTATAGTCCTAGTTTGTAATTAAATTAGACGAAAATATATTTTACATACCCATAGATCATGTTCAGCGTAATCAAACAGCAAAAAGACTTTCCTGTCATTATGAGAAAGGAAGACTCTTATGAGGTTTATCACATTTGAATGTTTTAATTCACGTAGCAACTGAAAAGAGAATTATTTGCATCAGGCATCTTGTTTGATACAATGCATATGGCAAATAAAACATAATCCACAAATGCACATGGTCAAACACACTGTACTAAATTAGTATTAGTTCCTTTCTTTATATGTTGCATTTTTATGTTATATTCAGTGTAATTCATTAACCAAAACTGGTGACTACAGAACTTGTCCTACAACATACATTGATATTTTTACACCCAGTATTGTAGGAAAGGCGGTAGAGATTAAAAATAAAAGTAACGCAGTTTCTTAGTCTTTATTTTTCTGCTGTTACTGTACTTCTGAACTACTCTGTGTTTAACTATATGATGGCTTTCCAACATCATGCTACAGTAATGTTCCACAACCTTTTTTCACTTGTGGCACACCCTAATTTGTTAAAGAAATATGACAGCACACCACAGAATTTCACCTCACGAAATGGGGGTACCAAACTATACATGGTCATAAATATGTCTCTATATATAAATCCTTACCTTACAAGAATGTAGGCATAGCGAAACAAAACACATGTTGAATAAAACTGTCGATGATGAACCAATATGTATGTGTGTGTATGTATTACAAATTCTAATTACAGAAGATAAAATATTGCATTTTCCTAATTATAATGTGCAAATATACAATTCCTTATAAAAATCTGTGGCACATCTGAAAACTTGTGGTAGCACACCAGTTGCGGGACAGTGCTATAGTATGTTAAATGGTATGATTTATCACTCTCCATATTAATCCTCTTCGTATTGATCACTCAACAGATTAATTTTGTTTGTAAACCACTAGAAATAATTACTCACAGCAATTTCTCTACAAGCAGACATGGATAAGCCTGTCCCTTCTATTTGTTTTAAGGCATAGTCTCTTGGATCAGACCTGTAACATATATAAAGCTTCATTTAATAATAAAATAGTGACTTTCTTGTTAACAATGGTTACACTACTAAGCTTGGCCTATAAAGTAAATAAAAATACCAACAATTTACCAAATACTTCAATCCCATGACAAGTTTCTGTAAAATGTCTGAAAATGTACATTGTACTTCTAACTTGTAAAAAAAGTTCTTTAGTGTTACCATTATTACTGTGAATAAATGTTCGTACCAAAGCCATAAAATATTGCATGATAAAACAGAACTCAATAAAGTACTATCTGGTTAAAAGACACATTTAATTGCCAAGATTTATGTTAATGGAATGATGATGGTAGAATGAAAACTACACACATAGGACCCTAACAAAATCTATCTCTGCACAAATATCACATGAAGTGTACTACTAAATAAAACTTGGGCCAGAAGGTGAACGGATATACTCTTTTACGATACTTACATACATACTCAATGGGCGGGCATAGCATAATGAGGGCAAAGGAATTTGTAGAGCATTGAATACTGGACTGACCAGGCACATAGTTGCAGGTTCCTACAGCTAGAGCACACATAATAAGATTTTCTAATCAAGGTTTTAAATATATGCCAATGAATATGTTTTGGCACGTTTTACGTACGTAGGATTTTACAAGTTGTTACCTTTCTTTAGGTTATGTTCTTGTATCGAGCTATATAAACGCTTTGCCTAAATGCACATAGCAGCATTACCGTAATAACAACTTGAAATAACATAATTTTATGAAGAAAAGTAAAATATCGCACCCATCTTTTCTCCGAGCTTTGTAAACATGACCGTAAGTCCCGCGGCCAACTTTACAACCCTCGTAATCAAACAAATCTTCTACTTTGGCACGTTCTGACGCTGTTTTCAGTTTGAATTCGTAGTCCATCATTAAGGAAGACGATTATGTAATTTTCCCTGCAAAGGAGGTTCAGTCCCCCTGAACTCCCTGAAAGTGTTTTGGGTAACAATGACATGTAGCTAACAATTATTCACCATTACAATTATGGTCGATTATGGTAGTTTTATGCTACTACCACTTTTTTCCACCAGAGTTCATGACATGCACAAGCCGACTATAGATTATTCCAACATAAAGATTGGTAACTCAATGCTAGTAGTTCCACCTATCCGTAGCTGTAGTGAAATTACTTTAAAAACTTTGATTGTTAGTCCGTAACAACGTTAACCATTCATTCTGTCTCCGCCATAATTCCGAAACATTTAATTTTAAAAATAAGAAGATGACTGACGTGTGGTATGTGCTCAGAATGAAATACGCTGCTGCTTCTTTATTAGTTCCGCCAAGAGACAGCGACAGCTTTCGTATGTAGTGTGTACTTCGTTCATATAACTACATGGATGTCGCGAGTGATAGATGCCGCTAAGTTCAGATGTGGAGGCTCTTGTGCTAAAGAATGTTGGTATGTCAGTATAATTTGGCGTGTAGAAACTTAAAATGAGTACGGTGATATATAAACCACGATTCATAATAACGGACGTTACGACCGTGAAATTTATTGGACAGTGGATATTTGCAGGTAATTGCTACTATGGTGAATTTAGCTTTGTATACAATCTAGTCAAACCTAACCTAAAATGAGATTGAAAAACGCAGTTGGTTTTCAGACTTCACATTAAGCACCATTAACATCCTTCCCAGTATTAGTCAAAAGTTGGTTTGTTGTGCGTATCATGAGGCAACATCTTCATATGGGTTGATACTGAAATTATTGACTGGAAACTACCACACTTTCTTCCACATCCCTTCCATTTCACCATCATCCACTCATTCGACGCCGCATAGTCAGAGTTATTGAAAAAGTGTCGTTAAATAAATCTATCATACTTTCAGATTGCTCTTACACATTGCTAATTGACTTTGTATAGAGTTTGAAGTTCAGTGGAAATTCTTTATGATTTTGCTTCTTTATGTCATGAAAGATTTTTGACCAACATTAATTGTTTGTCAGTCCTTTGTATGATCATTGTGATGCAGTCAGGAAAGTTCTTCATAAATTTAAATTTGTAATATGTGTGTGTACACACATGTGTTTAGATTGGATAAATAGGACATGGTTACATAATTTTGATACGAAAGCCTCTTGAAGTTAGCTATTATGAATACCAGTGAGATGGGAGTTTAACATAAAAATGGGTCTTAGAAGAAAAGTAAGTTGTAAGGTTCTGAACCGGCTTGAACTGCCTAGTACTATTGAATATTCAGGATCTATTACCAAAAAGTAGATTAGTTTTGACTGCTTATGATATTTTCTTGATTGTTTTTGATGGCACTTTAGGTATTGGAGGGTGTGTCTATGTCTTTGAAACACAGTCTGGCAAATTTATCACCAAAGAAGAGATTTTTGAAGGACGGAGGGTCCATAATATTTTTGTTGATAAAAAACAGAATATAGCAATAATTGGAGGAAAGATGGTCCAGACATTTAAACTTGAAACAGAAGATAATTTTAAGTGAGTATGTTTCTGATTTTCAGTTATTTAAACAGTGTATTGTCTGAATAATAGCTGTATAGTGAGACAAATTACTTTTTATCTTACTGATACTTTATGAAGCCTTTGCTACATTAGAAAGGTACAGACCCCTTATGAACACAAATATCATAATTGAAGTTATCATTAAAAGACATCTGGTAGCCCGTAATATTTTAGTACTAATGTGTTTTATATTTTTATTTCTGATGTTTGTGTAGTTCTGCAGGTCTGAAATGTCAATTCATGAACACTTTTTTAATTGACTGATAGAATAGGTAATCAACATTTCTCACTCTGTATGTGAAATATTCAATATTTAATTAAAAAATGTTTAATCTTTTCCATCTATCTCCTTGACTTAATGTTTCAAAGATGCAAACAGTATGAAATAAGAATTTTGCTAGGATTTAAACTCATGGCATTTGCGGGGTTTTAGATTTTTCTGGGAACCATTTTGTATATTGAGTTTATGACCGTAATGGTTGGATGGACATTTGCTAATAATTATGTGATTTTCACAGGCTTTCATCATTTGCAGCATGGGCCATTGATGACTGGATTCAGTATTTGCATTGGCTTGACTGTGACAACATTGCCATTGTCACTGCACATAATGTTGTCTCTCTGTGGAACAGCAGAACAGGAGAGAAAGTGAAGGAAATATTTTGTGAGGTGAAATCCATCTTGTATCCTTTAAAGACTGTCAAGTATTAGATTACATAAAAGTAAAGTTATTTGCCTCAATAAACTGTATATGGAACTGTTTCTTGAATATAATTAGTTTGCAATATAAAGGTGATAAGGAATTATGAATTATAAATAATATGCAAGGAAGTAGTACTGTCCTAATTTAAGGTGCTATTCTGGCATTTGACTGGAAGGACTAGGAAAAACCACAAACAACCTCAGTGAAGATAGCCAGTCTCTGGGTTGAGGGTTGCACCAGAGACCTTCTGAATACAAAACAAAAGCACTACTGATGCAACCACAATATTAGTGTGAAGGTTGTAAACCAGTGATTCCCAACCTTTTTCGAATGACAACACTCAGAATGGTTAGCTTGTAAATGCTGTTTAAGTTTATTCAGCACCATTGATTGATTTGACAAAACACTTCCTCACAAAAGGTGCTTAGGTTTATGGATTACTTTTATCTAATGTTTTCATTCGCAACATCTGAACTGGAGACAGAAATTTCACTATCATCAGTAACATTGCACGGTCATGACACACCACAGTGTTGCAACACTCCTGTAGGGACCCCCTATTCTAAACTCCTCAAAGGATGTTGTAGTCTTCTCAGACAGTCAGCTGCATTGATGTGGAGGAAAAGTCTGACATATCAGAGTGTGTGTGTCTTTCAGATATGTGTCGTCATGCAGATTCTCAATGTCATCAATCACTGTAATGTGTTTGTCATGCCAAGACACCTACAATTATGGAGTCCCAGTGGGGACATACAGTAAATGTTGCTGATTACAGAATGTTAATAATTAACAGGCTAGGAAGGTATCCAGTGCCTTCATATTCTGTTTTATGAAAACTGGTCAGTTAGTATTTAATATTAATATGACATTTGAGGTTCTCATGATGTTGAAGGTATGGATGAGTTGCGATGCTGTGTGAATTTGTAGGTTGTACCAACCATCCATAAATTTTCAAGGCAGAAGAGATAAATGGAAAGATATGCAACTTCCTAATAGGATTCTAAAGATAAAGCTGAAAGTTAACAAGAAAAGTAAAGATATTAGATTTTTGTGTTTATTTGTATGCATTTTAGAGTTATCTGAGTTTTATTGAAAGTAGTTTTGGACATTTTGGATTTTCCTGCATAATATTTGGTTAATTAAAATATTTTCTTGCACAGTAAGTGAATAATGCACAGATACAAATGAATTGTGATATTTAAATAATTGAAACCTGTCCATTACTTTCATAGTGTATCATATTTCTGATTAGCCTGCTCTGCATCATGCTCATAATCAGTTAATGCCCACCTTGGAAAAACACACATGCATGCAGACAGTGTCCATTATTACTGATGGTTGGTACCAGCAGAATATTGACAATGTACAGAACGAGTACAAAAGAGCTTTACAACCAGTGGCAACATTTAAATGCCACTGAAGCTACTAAACCTTGGTGTGTTGTGTTGTTATAATGTATGTAATTTATTATACCTGTCACACTAAATGTTTACATGTTTAAAGTTGTAAAGCTACTTTATACATGCACTTGACTTTGTATTTAACTTGATGTAAAAATTAATCTATAAACTTAAATTTTATTTTGGATGGTGGTGTTCTGGGTTATGATACCATTCAGTCTTATAGGTGGTTATCAGTATTTTGGAGGAATCTCTCGTCTCCATCTTCAGAGTAGGTTCGTCTATAGCATAGGTAATCATCTACCAGACCACACTGCATCATAACCTAGAAGATTTCAACCCTAAGTTTCACCACTGTGAAAACTCTGAATTTTATGTTTCCTTAATAGACATAAGATATTGTGCCTTACTCAATGGGTCATCATGGAATGAGCTTCTGGTGTTTGCTGGTACAGTATTTCAACAAATTTTGGTGTGGGCTCCTACAAGCCTGGAGACAGAAACAGTGGCTAGCCCAGTTCTTCACACTCTGAAAGGCCATGATGTATGTCACTAATTACTTTACTCGAAGGACTGCTAAAAGTTTGCAGTACCAATATTTGTTTCACTTATCTTATGTATTCAATCCACAAGCCTAAATTTCATGAAGCCCTTACATCTGAGGCCTAGGGTCAGTTTCTCACACAACAATTTTGACAGAGAATTATCTCAAAGTAAGTAAACTCTACCTAGACACTTAAATAAAGTGATGGTTATGTATTGAGAACTGAACAGCATTGTGTCGCTTAATAAGAATGGAAAATTTTTAATTCTTTCAAGAATATTTACACTTCTGTCTTATCTCCTTTGATTTATTATTTAACTTCCCAATAAGACAAAAAAAAGAAAACACGGAGTTGCTATCACAGGATAGTGAATATATACTCCATATGGAATTTGTAAACAGCACAGCATCTGATCAACTTATTTATGTCATATAAAACATATAACTAGAAGCTATATTTCTCCTGCTTGCGTATCATTACCTGTTTCAAATTTCATACATACTTGTATTCACTCCAGTTGTTTGAACTTGTTTTATATTTCTTTACTAAAACTGTTACAGTCTCAGATTTATTTTCCTCTCCCTGCATTAAGCGCTTTTAAGTTGGTTACAGGGACAGGCTACTCATTCTTGCCCTCAACACTAGATGGGGTGAGTGGTAAGTGTTATACACTGCTACCCATTGTTACAAATAACTATTTGTCAGTGAAAATATCTGAAGACAACGAATCACCTTTTCCACATTGCACACTGCCAAACATTATACCTTACAGACTTCCCCATGCAAAGAATGAGTATAGATTATGAACCATTTACCATGGCCAAGTTTGTCACAGAATAATAAAATGAGAAGAAGAGTTTATTCAGAATGGTTAGTCCGAAGATTGATCTGAAATTTAAATGAGATGTTTGTATCTGGTATACTTGATACATCACCTTATGCTTTTCATTGATGTTTAAGTGACTCATGCCAGCTTATTTGAATATGTGATTTCTGACTATGTTTAGTTTATTTTGTTTGAATTGTAAAATTTTTGGTTTCAATCTGACATTTTCCGAATGTGCTACTGAGTTATAACAAAAGACCCCAGTCGTGGTCTATTTGAGCATAAGGTTTAATTCCAATCATTGATTCTGGATTTTAAAATTGTTGACTAATTTCAGTGGTTGGTTTGAATACGTCTTTCAAAAAGTCAAAATTGAGTCTGACATAGGGCCTAAAATGGCTGTTTTGTTTCATCCCTATGCACTTGGCCAAGTGGCTAAGTCAGAGCATGGAAATGGTTTTTTTATAGACAATGGTCTGATTGAAACTTTTCTTACGCTATAGATGTAGCTATTGTAAGTTACAGAGTGTACCTTCTGGATGTCAGCTTGTGATTTATATCTTCTGATAGAGAGCCCTTTGTTCAGAACCGATGCTTTCACTGCCATGCTGTTTATGATCATGAACTGTGTCTTGGCCTACAGTAACTACACTCACAAGATCAGAAGTTCAGCCAAGTCACCCACATACGCATGTATGCACTTCTTGTCACTCACAGTCCTTTGTTACGTCCGTCTGTCTGAGACTTTGATTGAGGTTTCGAAACATCTTCCTTTTTAAGGTGCAAGGTTGTTAGCCTTGCGACCAACCCCCAACCTGGAGGAACAGGGTACCTGTCTTGGTCTGACCTCTCCCCCTCGACCAATCTGGCTAGGGAGGCCCTACCAGTAGCTATGCTACTGCCAGCATAGCTCTTATGATCACTGAGGTACTCAAGCCCCACCACCACAACAAGGTGCAGGTACCATTAAATGGGGTTAGTATTATTTTACTAAATAATATTAAACTACCCCACCCTCCTGTAAATCCTATAGCTATAACAGTTTGTTCAGATGGATTAATATTGCCTTTATCTTGTTTCCAATAGGGAGTGATATTCTCAGTGTCATATGATGCTGCCAGTCAGTATATTTGTTCAACATCTGATGATCGCAGTGTGAGGTTATGGTCTGTAGATTTACAACTGTCTGATGGTAGTAATCGTGTGACCCAATGGAAAGAGGCAAAAATTACTTTGTTGCGCAGTATGTATGGTCATACTGCTCGTGTTTGGAGGAACATCATGGTAGATGATGTAATCATCAGTGTTGGTGAGGTAAGTTTTTAATGCTTCACTGCTGTAAATGGAACAGTGAAAAAGCATATAGTTTACGTATACAGAGGAGCCAAGATAGCTCAGTCATATAGTTACTGACTGTGGACTAGATCCTTCTTGACAGGGGCAGAGGATTTTCTTCTAGCCTCTGCATCCAGACACCCAGTCTCCTGCCCAGTGGGTACTGGGGTCCTTTCCAGATCTGATCTTATCTTATTGGGAGAGGGAGTGCTTGAAATAAACCTAGCAGGCAGGAATCTTCTGGTGAATTCCTATCCTGGGTGGCTGGTTAGAACAAGAGGGAAGGATAGATGACAGTAATTGAAAGGCCTGATAGACCATAGTGGGCATTCACAGGGCCTGGAAGAGGCACAGGGTGGCTGCCCCGGATCAGAATGGTGGCTGTTACAGTGCACATTGCTTTTGTCATTTGTTACTTACAAGCCTTTGTGAAGAACTGAAGCACAGTTTATTGTGTTGCAGGATTCATGTTTGTGTGTGTGGAGTGTTGATGGTTCATTGCAGAAATACTGGAAGACTCATCAGGGTGCAAGTGTCTGGAGTGTGGACTGTAGTAAGGAGAAAAATTTAATAGTAAGATTTAACCCTAAGTGATTGGAGATATACAGAGTGTTCCATTTCAAATGCAACCCTAACTGTCATATTATTTGTAAGCTTTGTTGACATATAACAAGACAAATTATTTGTTTGTTTGTTTTTAAGTTTTCATTTGTTAGGAAGAACTTACACAGCATATTTATAGCAGATGCAGAAAATGTCTGCCAACTTCTTTAAGACACCATCTACACAGTGAACTATGTTTCTTGTGGCTTTCTGGAATGTTTCTGACTCAGTGTTCAATATTAGGTTTCATTTATTTCAAGCTTTGTGGGTTATTCGAATAAAACTCTTTTCTTTCGATAATCCCCACAGAAAGAAGTTTGGTAGGGTAAGATCTGGAGATCATGGTGGCCAAACACCAAAGCAGTTGAGATAATCCACTTTGCTGGGACAGTCTTCTCAAAGATTTCTGCAGTGATCGTGCTAATGTTCCTTCAGTGTTGCAGAGCATCTCACCTGTAGACATTGTATGATGGTGGACATTTTTCTTGTCACATACACTTCCTCATTGACTGACTGTGTCGCAGCAGCCCAAAGCCGAGCCTTGGCCTCCTCCCATGTGGGAGGTTTCTTTGTCTTTTGAAGTGTGCATTTATGAGTAGTGAGTGACAAGCCCACTGCCTCTGCACAGTTTCTATTCAATCCTGATTTATCTGTTAGAGATGCACAAGATGTCCAGCATAGTTTATCTTTGATGCATTATAATTCTGAATGGACTAAACAGTTGCTTTATCCCCATTACATTTTAATTTTTTTTAGATGACCCCATAAGGAAAGGCTGAAATTTAGTTGTTTTTATTAGGTATTTGTGCATGTTGATAATGTTAATGTGTTAGATAGGAATGAAACTAATATTTGTTTTGGTAGTCATGTAAGTTATTGATATGCCTTGGAAAATTAAGATGGCCCCTTCATCTAATGGATGAATGTAACAGTGCTACCCTCTGAATGGCAATTTAAATACTAGGCAGTGAATATTTCAATAATTCTAAATTCTTCTTTGAAAACAAATGGAACGTGTATTATATGTAAATAGTGATTATCAGCATACTCAGTTGGTATTGGTGTATATCATAAATAAGAAAATGGCATACAGTCAACAGCTGTCCCACACTCAATTTAGCGATAAATATTAGTGTAATATTTCTGACTGCTGCTTTTCAGGATAGTCACATAAATAAAAATGATGAAAAGTTATTCCATATACAATGAGTTTGCTCTCATGTATGTGCTGTTGATAGGTCACAATTTTTATTCAAACACCATGTGGAGTTACAAGTAGATACCACCATTTTGGAGGAATATATTTCTTTAATCTTCAACATTGGTATCTACCTACACAGTGTTACAACCCAGAAGACAACTGTCAACAGTTTCATCACTATGAGAACTTCAAATATCATATAAGATAAAGACAGTTTTATAAAATTAATAATAATATTTTCTAAAGCATATAGGTGTTGTCTCAGGTCACTGGTGGAGCAGATGGAGGAATCAGCTTGTGGCCACTTCATACAGACAGAGCAGTTCCAAATTTGCTGGCTTTCCATGAACATTTATATGGTCAAGAATTCACTAGTGTGAAAGGACATAATCAAAACTTTCCTCGAAGAATTGGACTGACTAGTAAGAATAATATTGTTGCTATAACAGGCAATGGATGTCTGTTATACTGTACATTGTTGGACAGTGGACAAGGAAACTGGAAGGTCATTCACCAAGATGAAAAGTTGGCAAGCTACTGTCTTTTGGAAATGTCCCCTTGCAGACAATATGTGGCCCTGGGTAGTATGGATGGATATATACTTGTTTTTAAAGGTAAGTTCGAGTATTATGAGCTAACCTTTATCCTGCATTTTGTACTTCTGCAGTTTGATGTGTAGGCAGGTTATTTAATCTTTTAAGGACCTCATTACACATCAGTGTTCACAGTTCCTTTTTTTCTCCAGTTGCATGTGTTATTGAAGAGAGAAAGCTTGATTCTTCCTCAGACAGAGGTGAACCTGGCTGCCATATTATTTTCCAGGATAGGGTTGTTATATGACACCATTTATAAAGTGAAAGAGTTGTGATATGTTACCAAATAATATTTCTTTCATTAGTAAGATGAAATGTAAAGTATCATGAATAAAAAGCAACTTTATCAGAAAGCTGTAACTGCATTCATAGTACACTGCTACACGAGGATTGTCTGAAATTATTATATATTAAAAATGTAATTAATTTGATGATATAGTAATTTCAAATTATGTAGAGCAAGAATGGAAATAATTTAAATGGATGATAGTGGATTAAGGAAAAGCAAATGTAGGTGGTAATTGATTGTTCCCAAATAATAATAATATGAGGCTGTTTGAATTTTATAAACCAGACTAAAAGGAAAAATAGAAAGTACTTCATTTAAATTCTGGACTTCTTTTAGAATTGAAAGTAAAAGAAACATTTTAGTCCATTTGGAAATAAGGAGAATATAGTTTTAAAGGTAATCTATTCTTTGATAATAATAACCTTATGTTTAGATGTATTTGTTGGTATAACAGTTGTGGATAATTTCAAAATGGACATCATCGTGATAATAGTGACGAGGTTTAGAAATATTCGACTGGTATGACATACCAGTACAGTTGTTATGGACAGTTTAAAAAAAGACATTTTGTTTGATGAAAGACTCTCAGGTTATAAGCCATGTCAGGTGCAGCAGCCCTGAGGATGAGAGCAGAGATTGTTCTCAAAATGTTGGCAGAAGATATGGTTTATTCAGCATTCAGCCACCTGATGCGACTTGTAACCCGAGAGTCTTTCATCAGCTTCAGTCACCGCGAAAGCTTCACTTTATACAGATATTTTGTTTCTTTACTTTTCATATCAGAAGATTGTTCTTCTGTACAAGGGAAATATCTGATTCTCAGTGATGAAGAAAAGGCAGTAACAGGAAGAATTTTCTCTCTTCGTTGGTTGTCATCAGACAACCTTTTAAGTTGTGGTCCTCATGGATTACTGGAAATGTGGAAGTTAGGTAAGCAATTTAAAGCTAACTGACCATCACTATGTAGTGGTTAGCACTCCAGATTCACATTAGAACATGCCTGATTTAAGATTTTGCATGATGTTCCTTAGTTTGTCCATGCTGTTAGGTTAGTACTGTAACATATTCACTGTCAGGAAATTAATTATTTCTATGCTATAACACACTTGAATAGACTGACCACTTGGTTTGGAAATTTAATTTTTTAAATTGTCTATAAAAGTACATTTCTCTTTATATATATTTGAATTATTTTGCCATCGAAAACTATGTATAAATTACTGTCGATACGTACAAACAACAGAATTGTTTGTAAATGTAACTCAGTCTGGAAAGGGTTAAAAGCTGTTCATTAAGCTTCCATTATATATATTATACAAATAATTCTGTCAGCTGTGTCCAAAATGAATGTAAATTTTAATTCCATAAATATTGCCTGTAAATATTGCTAGTTATGGTTTATTGAATAATATAAGTAGCTAGGATTGTGGGGTATTGAATGATGAGTTGTTTAATGATTCAATGGAAAGGCTGTGGAAAGAAGTCAGTTTTGGTCTAATTTAATAATTAATATTTATTATGTAATAATTGGTCCATCAGAACTTTACAGTTTTTTTAATGCTCTGCTATACTGTAGAAGTGTTTCAGTTCTGTTAAATCATCATCAGTCCATGCCTGCCATATGCTTTGTGTGTCAAATATAACCGTCACATTTTATTATCTGCAGCTTGTAAAACAATGTTTTCAACCCTTTTGGTACCACAGATCAAACCACAAAATTTCTTACACATTTTGATTAAATAAAATATAGACTAACTAAAATATAGGTAGATGGTATAGTTTTTCTCATCATGTTTTATGCTCAGTTGTGGAAGTAGAAAATGCAATGAAATGAACTTCAAACCATTAAAAAATAAACGATTAGACTTTACTTTACTGATGTACCCCTTATGCACAACTTGTGGTCCTTCAGTTGAGAGATACCATTATAAAATACCTAATATAACACATCAAGGGTAAAGAGCTGAGCTGTGAAGGTCATGACTTTAATCCCTTAAAGAAGTATCAGTTGCCATTCATTCAATAAAAGCGATTTTTGTAAAGTGATAATAAAATAATAGTTAATAAAAATCACTTACTCTGAAGTGATGCATATTCCCATTCACTTTATTGTGCTCAATTAATTTTTGTTGTAGGCTTTTCACATCAGATGAAAAAGGTTGCTGAGTTTGAATTGCCAAGAAGCAAGGAACAGTGGATTTCAGCAGCTGCGTTGAGGGAGAAGTTTCTTGTATGTGGTGACAGAAATGGTAGTATTCATCTCTTTGAGGTCAGTGATGACCAGAGCTGCAGTGTGCAGGTATACAAGTTTGTTTTTCAACTTCTTACTCATTACTTCTCAAACAAGATGATTTAATGTACAAGAATGTTTAAAATAGGAGTGTGACATTTTTTTTACCCTCTTACAGAAAAACTTGATAGTTTCTTGTGTCTTATTCCACAAGGGCCAATACTTTCTGTGTAGTGGTTAGCTGGTTCATATTTTGGATGTACCTGGTTTGAATCTCAGACAGTCTCTGTGATTTCTTAGTTGATATATATCATGATATTTGTGGCAGGAACTATCTCCCTGTTGGTGTCTTTTCAATATCTTCCTTTTGGTTTTCATCAAACTTCTGTAGTGGTGTGCTTTATGCAAGGCATGTGTTACACTAAACAAAAATACAGGTGTCCCAGGAGGAAAGGTCAATATTCTGGGAGGTCATAGTATCGGTCATTCTAAGCAAAAAAGTGTATATGTACATGTGTCCTATTCTGAATGGTTTCTCAGATAGAGCTGTTTCACTGTATAGTAGTTTGGATTTGGCACCCAATATTGTCCTTCCCTATTGGCTGTTATCGCCCGCATAAACGAACGTCAAGATACACTGAGACAAACAACACGCCATGTCCTCACACAAGTTGCAAAGTGCATTGATGTTGACGGTAGAAATTTTCGAAAATGTATTATACTAGGTAAACTGTACCAAGATTTCTGTCTTCTGGGTTGTTGCACTGTGTAGTCTGGTTGATGTTAACCAACGTTTCAGAGGTCATACTGCCTCCATCATCAGGGCCATACAATAGGGTGTGTGGGGCTAGGTTTATAGGTGCCGGAATGTGAATGGTGTAGCCTGCCCTGAGCCAATGGGAGCAGTTGTCACGCTGCGATCTGTTGAGACTCATCCCCTCGCTTGGAGGATTTGCTACTACTCGCGCCCTATTGTCACATTCATCGCCCTGATGACGGAGGCAGTATGACCTCTGAAATGTTGGTTAACATCGACCAGACTACACAGCGCAACAACCCAGAAGACAGAAATCTTCATACTCACCACTGTGAAAACCTCAAATCTTATGAACTGTACCAACTTTGTCACTTGAACAATAAATACCGGCATTAGAAACAGTGAGTAATATCTCTTTCTTATCAACAATTTTGTAACTGTACAGTTAAATTCTGACAAATTTTAATATAGACTCTCTCCAGTACTGGTACTAATTTATATTTAATCAGAATGTGGGAGATGGAAGATTGTTAAAGAACAAAAATGATCTTGCCAACATACATTCATTGTATGCACTTTGTAAAAGGAAAATATGTATAAAGTTTCTTTGAACTAGCTCACTTGTTTGCATATTTTATAAAATATTGATTTGGGTTTTACAGTTTCCATCTCAAAGTTTCTATAAAATTCACGGTCACCTAGGAGTGAGCTCGCTGACTTGGTATGGAAACTACTTGTATTCAACTGGACGTGATGGAGCTCTGCGATGTTATATGATGTTGGAGAATGAGAGTAGGTTGGAATGTCTGAATGCAGATAAACTGCAGATTGATTGGCCTGCAGCTACTAGTTTGTCAGCTTTTGGACTCTTGGTACTTGGTTTCAGAGCAGTACGTATTTTGAAGTATTCCTTGTGAAAATATGTAAACAGATTTACAGATTCGATTCTGAGCATGGAAGTGTTGGTACAAAATGAAGTGTTATTAAGATATGGATTTTCACTTAAGTAATGTTAGACAGTTGTTTGAAGCTAGTCAGTAATGTAACAGACTGAATCTCAGAGTATTCTGCTTCATATATCAGGCAGGAGTCTGACTTCATTTATCTTGATCACAACTTGTCTCATTTTCTTTAGGTAATCCATACTAAGCCAGAACAGTACCTTACACTTGCCAAAACCACTTCCCTGAACATTCTTCATCATTTACTTATATTATCTTACCACCAGTCCTCCTTCAATGTTGTTTAACCTGTAATTGACACAGCACCATTAAGTAAAGTACTGTAACAATAAAAACAAATGAAGTGACAGAGAATTGGACAGGTAGACCTTAATTTAACTAGGTACATCAGGGATTTATCTTGTCAGCAATGGCAAAATGTTCACAGAATATGGCTTTGAAAGGGACCAGCTCTTCAATACCACACCATTTCGGTGGTTTTATTACAGGTGATTTTAATCATTAGTAGGTATATAGTGTTTAGTATGGGCACATTTTCAACAGATGAGTCCTTGTTAGTCTTGTTCTATGTTTCTTTCAAAATGATAAATTGTCATAAAGAAATATATGTTTTAGCAAATTACATTTATTTTAATTACTTAACTAAATGCACAGCCTAATCTTGGGAATGAGAATGTATTTTTCTGCAATTTATTTACAGATTTTATGTTAGAGTTAAAAAAAGTTGATTGATAAAATGTATGTTGTTCACACTGTTGGCGGTTCTGATTAGTGTAAAGACACTGGGTAAACATTTTAAGTGGCCAAAGAAGAAAGTGTTGATGAGTGTGAATTGTGGGTTAGTTCTTTCACTTTACCCACAAATCAGGTTCTAAATTAGGAGATAAGAAATTGAGTAGGGAAGTTAAGGCATTCCTAATGAAACAAAGACCTTCAGAAGCAGAGTAATTGCATAATATCAGTATTTTACTATAGAAAACACACACAGTACCAGTGATATAAAGCTTTATTATTAATGCAGTGATTTGGATTCCATGAATTTTACCATACAGAGATTTTGTTGTTCAATATTAAGTGTATGTTGTTCTAATCTGTTAATACAGGTTAACTTTGTAGTGTGGAGTCATACAGAACGACGCACGTTATTGACCGTACCATGTGGAGGTGGACATCGTTCCTGGGACTGGATATTTGAAGGACACACATTCAGATTAATTTATCTGAAGGATAAGATGGTCCACATGTACACATGTATGATGGATGAGTTTGTAAAACCAGTCATACAGGTGAGGGATTATATTATTTTCTTGTTATTGTGCTAAGAATTAATAATTCATAAATTCATATGTTCTTGCTTATCAGTAATGTCAAAAGTTTATTTGGAGGCAACCAATTTGAATCTTAGCTGATAATCCTGACTGAAGTTTTTCATGGTTTGCTGCTGCATTCTTAAATAAACTGCATATAAATAATTGTAATACATTTGCAGTAAAACTTTCGTAATGCAATGATTTTACATCCTAGCTTAGAAACTGGTCTATAAGTAAATATAAATAAGCTAAAAATATGTTAATATACAACCAAATCTGCAACAAATTTCTGATATTTGTAACAAATTATTTTTGTTTCAAGATTCATGTATATGGGAATGACATTATCAAATGTAAATGAGGTTCATGGTAAAATGATGAATAAGCAAGTGCTTTGTTGTTATTCATTCAGGAACTATACTTATGCCATCTTTTTAAAAAAACAGTAATTTTTTGGACAAACAACATACAAAATAAAATGTTATACTAAGTAAACAATAAAAAAACAATGATTATTGTTTAAAAAGCTGACTGACATCAGTAAGCAAAACACGATCTTTGTTAAAGATGCCGACGCTCCTACAGACTGCATTGGCAGCAGAAACACATCTGGTGGAGGGATTGCCATGAAATTATGTTGTACCGAAAAGGTAGAGCAGTCTCTGATAGACCTAGTGGCTATGCAGAGACCAACTGTATCAAAAACAGATGAGCAACTAATTTTGCCTTTAAACATTAAGGAGGAAAGGCGCATTCAAAAGCCTCCTCCTTAAATGCAACGATAAAAAATTTAATCTGACTAATATATCATCATAATTATAGACACAAATGCCATTAAAAAATCTAGTGTAACATAGAGCTACAAATTTCCTTTGAATCCTTTCCAGTTTAAAGGAGTCAGTATTAGTAATAGAGTTCCAAACAACGGATGCGTACTCAATTTTAGAATGGACTAAGGTACAAAACCAAAAAGCTATCAATAGTGGAGAAGGAAGAAGTAATGTACCGAATCAAACCAAGCATTTGTAAGCGTTGTGAGAATATATAGTTGATATGCTGGTGAAAATAAAGCTTACAGTCCAATAGAACACCAAGATCTCTAACATAATGGGAGTGTGCCACCAGGTTGTTATACAATTTGTGATTAAAGTAAATACTGTTTGTCTTTCGGGTGAACGATATAACAGTCGTTTTACTTAAGTTAAGTTGTATCCCATTCACAAGACACCAATTTTGCACTGAATGGATGTCGTGCCATAACAGTTTGCAGTCATCAACATCGCTAATACTACGAAATATCTTTAAGTCATCAGCAAATAAAAGGCACTGTGAATTATGTATGGCCTTGAAGTTACAATGTACGGTAAAGGTAGTGTTGTCACTGATAGACCTAGTGGGTATGCGGAGACTAACTGTATCAAAAAACAGATGAGCAACTAATTTTTCCTTTAAATTGACTTCTGGGTTCTGTGAGAAAGTTTGTTCATCGTTGAGTGTGTGTAAAGATCTCACCTTGTTTACCTCCTCATACTACGTGTTTGTTTTGTACTAATTTGTTTCAGAATGGATTCCATTCAAAGCATATTACCTGTGTTAGACAAGTATTGCTGAAGGATAAAGCCAACATCAATCATAGTTTGCTTTTATCAGCAAGTGAAGATACAACAATCCGATTGGCAGTCATCAGTCATTCCAATGTTCCACAGACCTTGACTGTGCTTCAGAGTCATATTTCAAGTGTGCGAACATTAGCTGTTTGTCAGTTACATGACAGTGTCCTGGTGTTCTCTGGCGGTGGAAGAGCGCAACTGAAAGTGTGGAAGCTTGTTATACATGCAACACAAGGTTAGTTAAAAGTGAAATTAGGGTTTAAATTTTATCACTAAGAACAACAAATTCTGGAAGGAACTTATGATACCTACTTTCCTTCAAATTCTGAAGGAATTCTGAATTAATAATTATATAATTTAAGGCCCCATTTTGGTCTGTAATTTCTATTCAGATATAACCTCAGAGTTTCACATTGCTCCTATATTTGGAACTGTTAACATAACATGAGAACATGCTGCTTTTCCTTCTAGTAAATGAGCAAAGTGGATATGTTTGTGATCTATGTCCTTACAAAATTATGTGTCCAGCTGCAATGATTCATTAGTTACTACCATCAAAGTGAATACTAAATATAGATTTTGCATGGTGGCCATGTTGATGTTTTATATTGAACAAATAAATTTCATTTAAAAAAGTTGCATATTTTCAAACCTATACCACCACATAAAATTTAAGAATTAATCATTGCAGGTACCCTCCCTTCTTGAACATTCCCTAAACAGCCACATGGTATTATTGATGATACATTGCTGTAAAGTGAAGAAAGATGGGAAGACATCTACTGGCATGATTTCTTAACAGGTTTCATGAAAATTTATGAGGTGGGTGGGAAGTTATAATGAAGGGAAGGCGAGGAATGACAGGAAAGTAAAAGTTGGTGAAGTAGATTTTACGCTTACAGTGAGCTGGACGATGGTGACTGCAAGTGTGCAGTAAACCAGCATTTCCTGTTTATCCACCAACCAGCTACTTCATGAATAATACCGAAAGTCAAAAGTAACTGAATTTTAAATGTTATCATATCTTCTTCTTAATCTTATTTCTCCTCTCACTCTTTTATTTTAGTCCTTCTCTTACCCAGTGTCCTACGTGAGCGACTAAATGCAAGCGGTGCGAGTTGCGTGGGTGAAGCGGAAATATCAAACTGGCTGTTTGTATGGCGCTGTCCTAGGTTACAGCGAAGTGGTCAGCGGCCAAAGTCCGATATCAAATATTTTGATATTTTCGCGCGAGTCGCTGTGCTGGCCAGTAAGGCACATGCGCAAGAAAGCTCTGACCGTGCAGTACACGGAAGGTGCATGCGCAGGAAGGCCGTGTGCTTCTATTGCGATCTCTCACGTAGGACACAACAAGTGATTCCCCGCTTCATATGACACCCCATGCTGCTTATGCAGCTCGCATAGCTTGCTTGTTATCGCTTACGTAGGACATTGCCTTATACACAGTGTCTGAAAAATTTTCAGACTGGTTTAAAAAAAACACTTATCTTCAAGTTATTACATTTTTATTGTATATTATTCTAAATACTTTCCATCTGCAGCAATACACTTATTACAATGATCATAAAACTTTTCAAAGCATTGCTGAAAGTCATACTTAGGAATAGCCTCCAGGAAGTCAGTTGCAGATTTTTGAATGTCTTCAACGTCATCAAAATTCATGCCTTTCTTTTTAAATTTTAGTTTAGGGAACAAAAAATAGTCTCGAGGTGACAAATCAGGAAAGTAAGGGGGGGTGATTAAGAACCACGACACCTTTGGATGCCAAAAACTTGCGAACAACAACGGCTTTGTGAGCCAGGGCATTGTCATGCAAGAGTGAACAACTGCCTTATTCTCGATACTGTGGGTGAACCCTTTGAATTCTTGCCATTAAACGCTTCAAAACTTTCAATTAATATTTTCCATTTACAGTTGTGCCCTTAGGAACAAACTCAACAGATGGACCCAGCCTTTCATCAGTAATTAAATCAGTCCAGAAACTGTGTATTTTCCTCATTGGTGTACTAATAACACATGTATTTGCAAGGTATTTTGCTTGAATCTTGGCCAAGCTGCTGGTTGTACTGTAAGGTTTTTGTAGCTTTACTGTGTCTCTTCATGTGAATGATGAATAGGTACTCTGAAATGGGATGTGACGCCTTCTTCCATATCCTTTACCTACTTACAAATTCATGATCATCTTTCCATCTTATTCAGTGCTATATAATCTGTGCAGTTGAGACAGCATTATTAAACAACAAAGTAAAAAATAAATCTGTCATAGTTTTTAAATGCATTTTTTCTATCAAGTATGTTTTTGTCTTACTTGTCATTTAAATAATATACATGATGTATTTAATTACAGAATTTATACCCATAGTCAAATGCCAAGAGTTAACATCCCACATGCTGAGGGACCCTAGTAAGAGAAACAAGAAACCATGGCTGTCAGTAGAACGAACTGTGGACCCTGAAACTCGATACATGGATCTGTGTGCTGTAGCCCTACAACTTCGAGATACAGATCAGAGAGGAACAGCTGTTCTCCTAGCTGCTGGATGTTCAGATGGTTTTCTCAGGTAGGGAATACTAACCTTTTACTGATATATCTGTGGAAATTTACAAAAATATCAGACAACCTTAGTCGCCGGGGAGAAGAAATTTTCTCATGAGCTTTCGACCAGTGTATGGGACCGGTGCCAACCCAGCATCTTGAGGAAATTGGGGAGCTACAATGAGTAGCATAATCCAGTCAGGAAAGCTAGCAATGGCTGGGGGTTCGTCATGCTGACCACACGTCACCCTATATCTGGTTGGATGATCATTCACCTCTGCTTAGGCATGTGAATGTGAGGCCAGCAGTCAGGCTAGCCGGCTTTGGCTCTCTGTAGCTGTTACGCCACGGATTTAATTTTTTTAATCAAACAACCTTAGAGTGAAGCTTCTAGATCAGGGGTCGTCAACCTGGTCCCTACCGCCCACTAGTGGGCGATTCAAGCTTTCATGGTGGGCGATGTGGATTTTTGTCCATTGTTACAAATTTTGTTCTTCTTCCATATATCGAATACATTGCTAACAACTTCGCGAGTTTGACTTTTTAAAATATGCTTTTGCAATTTACTTTGGAATTCCATCTCTAAACTTTGAATATAGATAATAATTCACCGGACACTTCTCGAAGTATACTCGTGGATGAGGGAGCAACAAATGAGCTCTGTAGCCAAAGGCACGAGTTTAGTGCACATAACGACGGCGGGCTTATCACTCAGTCTTCGAGCTGTACTTCTTTCATGGTGGTGGGCAGTATGTGCGGCACCGGTGGGCGGTAAGGAAATTTTACCATCAACAAAGATACAAAAGTGGGCGGTAGGTATAAAAGGTTGACGACCCCTGTTCTAGATTAATGTTCATATTTTCAGAAATAAAAGAAAAATAAATTTTGAACCTCAGTGCCTGAAGTTGCGTAGTTGCTTTGTGCTGTCTGTTGTTAACTTACCAATTGCAGCCAGATGTTTAAGCTATATGCTACATATGGTATACAGTGCCTGCCCCCACATAAAAAAGTATCAGGTATCCTTTTCTTGGAATATTGATAGAGTATGCCTGTCATAAATAAGCACAAATTAAACCACCATTATGAAACATTAAATTTATGACTTTTTTTATAAAGCTTCAATAGAATGTTACATACAGTATTCAAGTTATACATTATATAATTATTCCTACAAGTAAACACAAAACTGATTAAACATTATGAGACATACCATTACATTTACTGTCTCTGACTTACTGCTGAATCTATTTTCTTAAGGCCCTCAGTGCCTGAAAGTCATGTGGCTGCCTCATGCCAACCATCCTTAACCACCCCATTGCCACCAGATGTGTAAGCTGTGTGCATGGGATATGTGTAGGTTAGCATATCATCCAGACCTATATCTCACAACCTTTTTCCCTAAGGTCCCTTTTAATATAGTCATCCTTCTTTTGTGTGTGTGTTTTTTCTTTTTCTAAATGGCCACTTTCCAAGATGTTTTCTCATCAAAATCTGTATGAATTTATTGTTTTTCTAATCTGAGCTACTTCTCCAATTGATCATAATCTGCTTGAAAATATTATGTGGCCTGTATAAATCATGAATGACCTTGTGTAATATGCTCCAGTTTGTCACTTAAACAAAAACAAACAAAATCATCAATATTCACAACTTAACATGAAAAATTGTATAATAGAGTATTATCTTGAAAAAGGTCCATATTTCCATTCCATATTTACTCATGTATAACAGTTTTTTTTTCAAAATTATTTGTTCTTAAAAGTAGAGTACAGTAGGGCACCGCTTTTCGGCGATCCGTTAATATGGCCCTTTTCAATTGCATACATATACAGTAGAGCCCTGCTTTTTTGGCCCCATACGCTCAACAGCCGAGTCAGAGAAGTGCGTCCAGCGCCATTTTATCATCGCTGATTCAGTCTGTTTACAGCTTTTGTGCTCTCCACGTCTCTCTGTATTTCTGGCAATTTTTCAACGTTATTACATACTGTATATTTATATAATATTTTTGTGTTACTACAGTGTAATTACAAATATTTTAAGGTATTTTAAATATATATTAATTTAAGGTAAGCAATGTGTGTACTACTGATATTCATTTTACTTTCATATCGTTTTCATGAAAATAAGTTCACTTTGGTGTGTGATAACTGAAATCTTTAGAAATTTATTGAATTGTGTCTTTCTGAGACCCAGGTACTGCTTTTAACATGGAAGTTAAAATTATGGAAATGTAAGATGGAGATTTTGCTGTTTACCTTTTGCTTGAAGTTGATAGTGATAATTGCCAACAAGTGTAATTTTCTAAATGTATACACCAAATCAGCAACAGCAGCAGCTTATTTTATGGTACAACTGTCTCATTTCTTTTTTCACAGGATATTTGGTTTTTATACGCTTTGCAGCGAACTTAGACTTTTAGGTAAATATTCCTTTCATGACCGTTGTATCTTGAAAGTCTCTCTTATACAGACAGAAAACTTCAGACATATAGCTCTTACAATGGCTACTGATGGGAAAGTGGCCCTGTGGGACTTGACTACATGTGTTGAAGAATTAGTAGGCTCAGAACATTCCAACAGCAGCTCTGCAGTATCGGCAGACAATGGCAATAATGGGCAAGTAGTTGCTGACAGCCATAGACCATTCTCATTTGTTAAAATACATCAATCAGGAATCAATAGTTTTGATTGGCTACAGCTACAAGGAGACAAATAT
This sequence comes from Zootermopsis nevadensis, assembly GCF_000696155.1. Next base: position 343,501 of record NW_019059938.1, read on the forward strand.
TTGCTAGCAACAGGAGGTGATGATAGAGCTTTAGTACTAAGTTTAATTCAGATAATTTCACCAACTCTTCAGGAAAATATGCAGGCTGAAGTTGTTCTGCAGTGGAGAGACAACTGCGCACATGCTTCACAGATAACTGGTGAGTGATGCTACAATTCTTTTCAAGTGTTGTATTCCTCAAGTACAGCTCTGTGTCTATTCCCAGATTTCTTAGATCATTTTGTACGTCTCGCTTTTGATTTACAGACACAATTTTCCCGTCAGGTTTATCAATCAATTATTAGGCATGTTTGCAACTAAAGTTTCAAAGATACACTTACTAGCTTGCCTGTCTGTTTATATGTATAATTTGAGAATGGTAGATTGAATTTTAACAAAGTTTTATATAAGGTATAGTGTTACTAAAATGTGTCAAAACATTCCATTTTTAATTAAAATATTATGGCAGGGAACTTTACAAGAAGACCCACATGTGAGTAGAAGTGACTAGGTGGGGAATCCCTGGGATACTTTTGAGCCGACTACATTCGACTCTGATGTTGTGATGGCGAAACTTCAAAAGGGGTGCGCATGCGTGTGGGGAGGTTAGGCCAGTTCAGGAGAGGGGGACTGATTTGGGCTGGACTCTTCTCGCCAGCGCACGGACTCACTCAGACTGTAGCTACGGATCCGGTCGGCAACGTCTCTCCGGCTGGGCCCCCCCTTCAAGGCTACCGTGGTTTATATTTTGTTTTCATGTTGTAGTTGCCCGTCCAGAAGGTATTTATTTTGTTGTGTTGGTGGACGGGGCAACTACCGTGTTGTTTTCGGTTATTATTGGTCCCTCGGGGTGGTCAAGGCCGGGGAGATGAATTTGAGGGTTGCTGAGAGCGAGCCGAGTTGTGAGGCTTTTGGTTTGTTCTTGTATGTTTGTTTGTTAGTTTCTTTGTTCGTAGTAGGGCAATATATGACCCCGTGTAATGTGCATGTATTATAATTTGTTTTAAGACAGTAAATGGTTTTATTTTCGATTGTACTTGGCTCTGTTTTGAGTACAGTAGGGCACCGCTTATACGGCAGGGTAGGGACCAGACCCCCGCCGTAAAGCGAAAATCGCCGTAAAGCGGATCTTTGCCTTTTTCACTTGCAAATGCATATCAAAGCCTAATAAGATGTTTACACTATCATATAGTAAGTGCACAATAGC
>NW_019059938.1:344837-358963 GCF_000696155.1 Zootermopsis nevadensis
GCGGGTTAGGGACCAGACCCCCGCCATAAAGCGAAAATCGCCGAAAAGCGGATCTTTGCCTTATTTCACTTGCAAATGCATATCAAAGCCTAATAAGATGTTACACTATCATATAGTAAGTGCACAATAGCGCTAGGCCAAAGAAAACGATATGAAATAAAATGAATCCACACAACTAAAAGTTTTTCCATGTCGGCAATAAGGCTATCTCTTTTTCTTATGACTTTAGAGTTCATTCGTGTGGCACTTTTAATTCCTTTAACACTTTCTCCTTAGCGTTCACGATGGCACTAACAGTTTTGCGAGCTAAGCTTAGCTTACGTCCTATCTCGGCCATAGACATGCCTTGTTCACGAAGTTTAATTATATCTAACTTGGTATTTAAAGTAAGAGGCTTACGACTCCTCTTTTTATCGCTACTACCCTTTGACGCCATTGTAATTACACTGTAGAAACACAAAAATATTACATAAATATACAGTTTGTAATAACTTTGAAAAATTGCCAGAAATACGGAGACGCGGAGCGTACAAAAGCTGTAAACAGATTGAATCAGCGACGAGAAAATGGCGCCGGACGCACTTCTCTGACTCAGCTGTTGAGCGCCGTATTAGCGAATCGCCGTAAAGCGGGGCCCTACTGTACTCCCTTTTCAGGGGCGTGGGCCAAGCGAACCAACAACATATAGAACTGAACACCTCCTCCCCCTTTTGACTGTTGTTGAAGAGGTGAGAGTGGATCACCTTGATTACCATGGTTACTGTAGTTACCTGGGGAATTCCCAGCCTTCCATACATGTGTGATATTACTGGCGCCATTTACAAAGATCAAATTGCAGCAAACATGTTGTAATTGTGCATGTATTTCCTAACTTGTGTAGTTGATTTTCCATCATCCTCCCTAATAATATGCCCAGCCCATTTCAGCTGGTTGGTTTTAATTGTGTTCACCATATTTGCGTTTTTAGAAGATAAAAATTTCTATTATCCAATCTGTCCATATATTGAACCCTTATACCTAGTGATGATGCATCATCAGAACATTTAGTTACTGTATGTCTGTAATGTTAATATTAACTCTAACAATAAATCAATAAGAACTCTATAAGATGTATTTGTTTGAGGAATGGCTACTGTTTTTGTAATCAGGTTGTCATTATAACTGAGGTCTCTCTTCTGTTTTACACAAACAAGAACATTTTGGACTCTGTGAATGTGATTTTTGATGTACTTACCTTAGTTTGATGTGTCTTTAACAGGGCTTAAACTTGGAAATAATGTGCTGATAAGTGTAGCAATAGATCAACGAATAACGGTATGGAACTGGAATTGCAATCTAGACGGTCACACTTTGTCTGCTTCTGTTAAGACAAGGTACTGCAGTGCTGTAGCAGACATTCAAGGACTTCTAACATGGAATTCAAGGTAGAAATTCATGTACTACTTGTCCGTTTATTTTACATATGTTCAGAATAAGTTTTCATATGTAATATGAAAATACTGTATCTCTAAGCATGGTACTGAATACTAAAGAGAATAGCTGATGAAAGCCTTTATATCCATTTCTGCTCTGCCCATAATAGTGAATTTATTAAAATGAAGAATGAAATATTAATGTCTGAAAGGAAAGCATAAACTCCATCTCTGTATCTTGATGTGTCATGCGGAATTTCTTAAAAATACATATTTGAAATGATGTTATCTGGCACTTTTGGTTGTTTTGTGTGAAAGCCAAAGTAAGCTGTTACGAGGTGCGATCGGAAAGTTTCAAGACTGCGCCTATAAAAACCCGTACACTTATCTCAGGTATTAAATTCATCCATCACCCTCGAAGTAGTTCCCCTGGGAGTGAACACAACTATCCCAGCGCCGCTGCCAAGCCTGGAAGCATCCCTGGAAATCTTTAGTGGGTAGAGCGAACAGTTTCAGGATTCAGGTAGGGGATTTTGAAAGCCTTCTGGAAAAAATACGTGTATGAATGTTTCCAGAGGTAGGAAGAGGAGGAAATGTGAGAATTTGTAGGAAAGAAATGTTATACAGAGATAAGATTGCAATAAAATATGCAAAACTCAAGGGCACAGTGAAGCTAGCTGAACAGGATGTCCCTAAATGTGACAGGCGTTACTACAAACGGCTAAACTACGTTTATTCTTTCTAGAGCATATATGATGACGTTAGAAACCGGAAATTTTTTGGGATAAAATTAAAATGTGGCATTTTGTAATTTCCGAGCAAAAAGAGAACATCTCCATTAATAAATTTGCTTTTCTAATTCTTGAACAAATAAACATTGTTCTTAAAACTAAGCTTGTTCGTAAAGGATGCACAAATTAACATTACATGCAAAACAGAGCACGTAAAACTTGTGGAAAAGTACGTATCATTCATATTCTTATTACATCAAAGTCTTTAGTTTCAGACAGAAAAGGGAAGAAAAGAGACCACTTGCGAAACCTAGGTGTAGATGGAAGGATAGTATTACTTTTTATTCGTCGTTCTTCAAAGTATAGATGGGCTAATACGGTTAACGAGAACGCCTCGCTCCTGACACATAAAATATGCCTACTGTAACCGTTCTCCTCCTTTGTCGCTGACCGCAGCCTCCACTACGATGTTGTTGGTTGGGATTGTTCGGGATCTCTCAGGGTTCGTTGCTCGGCTCAGCTAGTCGGTCTGCGTCGACTCCCTCTCATTCGGTGTCACGGCCAGTTCGTAATAGCCATATTGAATACTCGGATTGTTTGGAAGTAACACAGTATTTATTTAGGACCTGCGCGATCCTTGATGTTTTACACTTTGTAGATTTCACAATTCTCTCAACTGCACAACCACACGCTGACTTCTCAATTACCTCCTTTCTAAATACCGTAACTTGAATCTTGAATATAAACTCGCGATAATCTTGAATACTGAATACAGAATACTGGGTACAGAATATAGAATACCGAATATCCAATATCAAATAGTAAATAAAGAATGTTTATTGAATGGAATCCCCCTCTGCGGCCATAATAACCCCTTTTATACCGTAAGAACCCTTACGGCTCGACAACCAAAATTCCCAGCGTTGCCCGAAAGGAAATGTAACATCAACTCCTATTGGTGTGGGTCCAGGTTCGGTTCGAAAGACCTCCTCTTTTTCACCCAACCCTCAGGGAGTCCCTCCCACACTCTTACTTCCAAAAGGGCATCGCTAACTAGCTGCAAAACCCACTTAGGCTAAGAGCAGATAATTCAAGTACAAGGGAACTTCCAAGTCCAGGAACTCCTAAAACCTCTGCGTTCCCACGTACTTCAAGTACCGCTACATCACTCAGCATCGGCTGTCCATAGTCGATCCCAAACGTGCTACCACTACAAATGTTAAAACCTGGCTCCATGAAACAGAATGTTCACCTTCGGAAGTGAGGACTCAGAGTACCAGATAAAAGATTTCAACAAAAAATGGAAAGACATAGTAAAATCTAACTGCTCTAAAATACTGCAAAGAAATTAGTTATTTTACATCCAACATAAGACATGTAAGTTTATCAGATACCTGCATAAATGTTGCATACTTTTCAATGTGAAATGTTGCCTTATCAACGCGTACACATAACACTCTTAAAATACCTTTCCCCCTGTGAAGCAAATAAAGATTTCAGTCTCCGAACAATGCATCAATAATGCGACGGTCTCTACACGGGATCTACCAAGTGTCTTGCTGTGTGTCATTAAATACTCAGCAAATCATAATTGTTACAAAAAAAGCAGGAAGTCTCTCATTTGTTATGCAATCTGTATTTTTATTGTCTTTATATAAATATAAATTTGTTGTAGAAAAATTAGTTAGGTTAAATATTGTAACCGTTCTCCTCCTTCCTCGCTGACCACAAGAAGCTCTACTACGATGTTGTTGGTTGGGATTGTTGGGATCTCTCAGGGTTTGTTGCTCGGCTCAGCTAGTCGGTCTGCATCGACTGGCTCTCATTTGGTGTCACGGCCAGTTCGTAACAGCTGTATTGAATACTCAGATTGTTTGGTAGTAACACAGTATTTATTTAGGACCTGCGTGATCCTTGATGTTTTACACTTTGTAGATTTTACAATTCTCTCAACTGCACAACCACATGCTGACTTAACAATTACCTCCTTTCTTACTATCAGAACTCTTGAATATAAAATCGTGATAATCTTTAATATGGAATATAGAATGTTTATTGAATGGAACGGAATTGAATCGAAGAAAGAATATATATTTTTTCCTTGCGGCCAAAATGGTCCCTTTTATACCATAGGCCCCTTTACGGCTCCACAACCAAAATTCCCAGCTTTGCCCAAAAGGAAACGTAACCTCAACTCCTGTTGGTGTGGGTCCAGGTTCGGTTCGAAAGACCTCCCCCTTCTCACTCAACCCTCAGGGAGTCCCTCCCACACTTTTAATTCCAAAAGGGCATCGCTAACTAGCTGCAAAACCCACTTAGGCTAAGAGCAGGTAATTCAGATACAAGGGAATTTCCAAGTCTGGGAACTCCCAAGACCTCTGCGGTCCCACGTACTTCAAGTACCGCTACATCACTCAGCATCGGCTGTCCATAGTCGATCCCAAGCTTACAATAGTTCTGAATATAAATGAAATACACAGAAATCATAAACTAAGAAAAGAGTAGCAGGACAATAAGTGGATAATACCAAAACCTTATTACCTAGCAGACAAAACTTGGGTTTCTTACAAGTACAAACAAAAGAAAATAGCATACCCCGGCAAGGGGATTGATGAGCGGTTACAATATGTATAGCTTAAAAATTTCTGGCACATTCTAGATTTTCAATTCATGAATGCTAACTTTGGATGCTCTCTTATAAACATACAAGTTGGATGAGCAAGGACCTTTGATATAAAATTTTAGCAAAATCAGTCCACCATTCTCAAAAGTATGAGAAGGCACAGCAGAAATTTCCATTTTTCTAAATATTCTGAAAGCTGTAATATTCTGTAGTCACTGTTCTATTTTAGTGAAGAAAATTTCCATGATACATACCTAATGTAAGTCTTAATATAAAATCTGTTTTGTTGCAGTTCTTGTATCACTGCTTGTGTTCATGGGAAAGGAATGGAGATTGTCACAATACAGTTCAGTGAAGGAAGCTAGCTGATTGTGCGGTATTTAGAATGGAGAGGAAGGAATTGTTCTTAGTGCCACAGGTAACAAAATAACAGCTTAACTACTGGTAAGTTTTCAACAGAACCAGAAACGATAGAATTAGACAATTCTGCATTTAGTACTCTTTATATGCAAAGTTTGAGATATTTTATGTCTTGGTGTCATATCGTCTCACTGAAATATCTGAACACACCCTCTTGTAAAATGTTTTATGTGTTATGTGAGAAACAGAGTTTCAACATGTATCCACTTGAGGCTTGCAGTAGAGTAAATTGTAGAACAACTTATCTTTAGATAAAAAGGTTGGTAATGTGCGTAATCTTTTCATTCAGAACATCTTTATAATTGATATGTTAATTTTCTTGAAATGGTGCTTAGAGGGATGTATGAAGCAACATTTTGTGTTACTTTGTATGTGACTTCTGAGTCCTTATAGATCACTGCTCAAATGGTCCCTTAAATTTCATCACAATAGCTTTATTCTGTGTCCTTCCTCATTCACAGTTCATAATCCTGATGTGCAGTATCATCTCCTTGAGCCTCAACAGAAACTATAAAACTATTTTATCAGTAATGTATTTACGATTTTGTTTCAGTGTATGGTTGTTGAAAGATCATTTGACAAGATCTGTTTTTTATTACATATATCCACAAATGAAATCTACAGTTAACATAAGCATATTAACCTGACCATCAAATGTTTCTTTACAGAAACATGTTTTCCATTTTGGGCCAGATATTCCATATAGGGTCTGAATCAACAACCCACACCTCAAATAAACTGCACTATTCATTAAACTCTTCAGTTAAAAACAGCACAAGTCATGCATATTTAAAATTGATGGTGGAAGAATTCATGATTGGTAATTAGAGTTTGTCTTGGCAGCTTTTATTAAAAAACAACTTGTCATGCTTTATTCATTTATGAATATTCAAAAATCAGATTCTCATCCCGTGTACAATCTCGAGTCTTAATGTTTCTATAACATTCATATGTTTGTTACTTGCTTGTTTTATATTTGCATGCCTAAAGGTATAAAAAAATTCATTTCTGCACTTTAACTGTATATGAGGGTGAGTCAGAAAGTTTCTGCAATTAAATTTTTATTAAATAATTCAGTGACAACGAGTATGTTCCATGGCATTATTTTTTTATATAGTCCCACCCTTTTCAATTGCATGTGGTTTGAATAGCTGGCATCAACTGGTCCCAAAGCATTTCAGTATAATGGACACCATTTACTATTGTGCCCTTTGCTACGTAGTGTTCCAAAATTGGCCCCTGTACATCCCAGAAAAGTGTCAACATAACACTTTTGTGACTGGTGATGTCGGATGTTTCCGTTCCATACTGTGTTGTTTGCTTTCTGGGGCGTAATGGTGGATCCACGTCTTGTCCCCAGTGACATTGTGCCTCAAAAAGTGTGACTTTCATTATGTTAACGGTTCAGTAGGCCTTAGCAGACTGTTCTTTGGTGCAAACAGAAAGTGGAGCATCCACGTTAACTCTACTAAAACGACACCACAACTGGCCGGTTAAGGTCAAAAGTATTTAACAGTAACATAGTGTGTTCATGCTTCTATCCGCTCACAGAATAAACAGTGCAGCCATCATAACAAGCTGTAAAATAAATCATTGTGGAAACTTTCTGACTAACTCTCATATAAAGATATTTCCTAGGATTTGTCAACTCCTTTTGGCAGCATTCATTACTTTAATTTTCATCCATAGTACATTCAACAACATCAATTTTTTTCTATATCCCACTTTTTGTAAACTTTAGTGATCGACTGCTACCATTTATTTTGCCCTGAAAATATTCTTGTTGAACTATAAATCAGATGTGGAGAATAAACACTAAATTCAAGTTAGATATAATATGCAGTATTAACATGGTCACTTTTACACAAGTGAAAAGAGGAAGATGATCGTGTATCCACTGTTCAATGCTTATGCACTGTTTTGGAAAACAAGATTACAACTTGACAGCTTGACCAGGGTATCCTTTGACTCCAAGACCTGTCACTCGGAAAGTGGCACCGGATTCTGGGTACATTTTCTTTTGTTCCTCAGTCAAAATATCTGCACTAGTGACATAAAGTTCATCAAGTTGTGGTCCTCCAAATGCAACAGATGTCACTTTTAATGCAGGAATAGGGATGCACCTCAACAGTTTTCCATTTGCAGGATCCACTCGAATCACCTAAAACACATACAAACCAGATCTACATGAATAAATTATTGTTTGGTCTTCAAAGTGCTCATTTTCAAAGATGGGCTTCTCTTGAAAATGCTGTGTGCATTCCTAATCTCCTTAATACTAATCTCATATCCAGCCCATTAAACACTCTTAGATTTTACTATTCTAATGGTACTGGTGACATATAAATAATTAATTTCCATTTTATGTAATATCCTAACTATTTTCTTCATTCCTTTTAATTCCAAATGTTTTCATCAGCACTGCACTTGTAATAAATGTTCTTTCCTCAAAGTAAGAGACCTGACAGTTTTTCAATTAAATGAGAACAAGCATTAGCATTTCCATATAGCCATGGTAGCTCAGTCAGTATAGTAACTGACTACGGACTGGAGTACTGGGGTTCAATCCCTTACAGGGTGGAGGATTTTTCCTCTAGCCTTTGCATCCAGACTGGCTCTGGCGCCCACCCAGCTTCCTGTCCAATGGGTACCGGAGTCTTTTCCTAGGGATAAAGTGCAGCCGAGGCGTGACCAAACCACTCACCCCTATCTAGTGCCGAGGTTAAGAATGAGTAGGCTCTATACCTCCTTTCCCCACTAGTGCCTACAAGGCATACAGCAGGTCAGCTTTAGTTTAAGCATTTCCATAATTTATTTTTCTCTTAATTTCATCATGAACTTAATTTCTGTAAGATTTGAGGTTTTCACAGTGGTGAGTATGAAGATTTCTGTCTTTTGGGTTGTTGCGCCTCCGTCATCAGGGCGATGAATTTGAATATTCATCGCCCTGATGACGGAGGCAGTATGACCTCTGAAACGTTGGTTAGCATCGACCAGACTACACAGCGCAACAAACCAGAAGACAGAAATCTTCAACTTAATTTCTATTTGTTACTGTTGTTCCCATGTAACTTATTTATATTCTTAAGCATTGTCAAATTATAAAATATAATTAAATTATGACTATGTTGGCAATTTGTGATCTTGTTGCGTTCATATATTTAGTTTTATTAGTATTGACTGTATGCCACAAAAAAAAAAAAATTAATGTTACAAGGAAAAGTTACAGATACCTTAAAAATACAGAACTGTAACATTGTTGATACACATGAGTATCCAAACTCTGTAATTATATTATAAATTATTTGTAGAACTTAATTCTATGTTATTTATTTTACCTGACTTCCTTCAAAGCAAGCCACCCACAATTTTCCCTTGGTATCGGTTGCCATTCCATCTGGAAATCCAAGAACGTCGTGTATGTCAAAATCAAAAGCTGTACGTCTGTTGGCTGAAAATGAAAGTGATATTTATAATACTGTAGATACAAATGTCATGTAAGTCTGAGACCATAGGAGAACTCTGTTATTTGGAAAGTATGGAAAAATGTAAGGAGGGAAGTGCTCTTGCAAATTATGTCTTTCTATTTTCAGGTGTTGAAATTTTTTACCTAGGACAAGATGTTATGGCATTACACTTTGTGCATTTCCAGTAGTAAAAAATTATGTTAATGTTGCCACATTGCTACTGGAGTAAGACCTTTTTGGTTGCTTGCAGTTATAAATGTGTTACAGACTACTGTTGTCATTAGGCATTATTCATGCTCTTATGTGAGTTAGGAACAGCTTATGGGTCTGTCCATGTTTGCCTGTTTGTTACATTTTTCCTATGAGATATGTTGTACAATAATGGAAACTTATTGTTATTGTTAATTTTATTGTTGTTCCTATCACTATTATTATTGTTCCAGTTGTTATTCCCTGGCTTTTTCTTTACTGTAGACTACCCCCAAGGGGCTTCATCCTCAATGGGACTAGGCCACTTCTAGGGACTACAACCCCTGGAAACACCCCCAGGTAATTTCCCCCACACCTAGTCCCAACTGAGGTTTGTTATTTATCCCCTTTGGCTTTACTACCCAGGCCCTCATAATTCTTGCTTTGTTGGGGCCTAGCCCCCTGAACTTCCTGTTCTTTGAGCTCTGCCTCTGGGCTTTCTATCCCACTTTGGGGCACCTCATTTAATGCTTCCTACATGTTTCCCCAACTGGGGGTACCTGGGGCTTCATCTCTCAGTCCCTACCCCAGGATACTTGCTTAGTTGGGGCCTGGTTCCCAGTAATTGTTGATCCAGGTGCTTTGCCCCACAGGCCACCAGGCCTGGACACCCCTTTGCTACCATTAGCCTGGTTACAATGTGACACTGTTGTTTAACACTGGCTTTGAATCACAGCAGTGCAACAGTGACCTACATGATTTTGCGAGAGGAATAGCTTTGGAAAATCAGTGTACTCCCAAGAGTACACTCTTCCAGCCACGTTTATGATGGGCATTATTGGCCCCCACTGAACCCACAAACTGGAGGATCACCAGTTGTTGACTGTTTGCTACTTCTTATTCAGTGTATTTACAGCCTCCATTTGCAACATGAGGATGCAAAGTGCCTTGGTGTTTCATCTCTTGACTTTTGAATCTGACCAGCAGTTGCAAGGTCAGTAATTCTTTTTTTCTGCATATTTCATAGGGGCGAACATGTTCATTGTTCACCACTTAGAACTGATATTTTATCACTTCTGTTGTAATGTAAAAGATACTTTTAAGCAGACGGTGAACTCTTGCGTATGTAAAATATTTGACAGAAAAATTAAGAAATGTTTAGACATATATAAAAATGACTTTTGTTGCAAGATTTAACAGATTCTGGGCGGGTGTGTATATTTGTGTGTGTGTGTGTGTGTGAGACAACAGTGATTTTAAAAAATGTTGCATTTATTTAGGTATAAAATATATTACAACACTTTAAGGCTTATTTGTTAAGTAGTTCTTGGTGCTAATTGACATGTATATTGTGATTTATGGCTCTAAGATAAGAGGAACTCGATAATTTATACTTTTCACCAAGTATTATTACAATGATCACATAAAGGAGGATTAGATGGGAAGGCATGTCAGAGAGCCTGTAAGGAAGGGAATACTTGGAAGATTGAGACATGGTTAAAAGGGAGATGGATTTGGAAGATTATGGATTGGATTCTTCTCACAGTGGTGGGCTTTTGGTATCGTGGAATGAACATTCAGGTTCCATACAATGGAGGGAATTGCTTAACTATCAGATTGTACTGTTAGCTACTCAAGAAGTACTCTGCTTCATGTAGTTAGATAAGAGATAAAGTTGTCCCTGTGTCTAAGCACCATGTCATGAAAGTGCACAGATTATGTGGAAGTAAAGAAAATGCACACATTCTGAACCATAGTAGATGGAAGCGGATATGCCCCAAAGTCACTTTGGACATAATGCTGTAAAGAATTAGAATATGTGGATTGTAATACTGTCTATGAAAGCATGAATACTTACAAATTTTGCCACTTTCAGCATCAAAGTCAAAAGCCTCAACTTTCCTTGTTGGGGAATCAATGTAGTACATTGACTTTAGGTCTTCACTCCAAGCCAGGCCATTGGATACTGTAATGTTTGACAGATGTTTTGTCGGTTTCCAATCCTTAGAGAAACTGAAAAGTGATCCTAAGGTTAGTGGAAATTTGTCTTCTGGATCTGACTCTGCACCCATCGTTCCTATAGGAAAACAGAATTAAAGAAATTAACATGTACCAGTTCAGAGATTTTTTTTTCTGCTAACATTCAGCAGAACGTCTTTGTCACCTCTTCTTTTACCACCTGGCTCTGAAATTACAGTTCTCCATCACTTCTTGTCCCATCCTCTTGGTTTATTAATAAAAAACTGGAAATAATAATATTAAAAATTAAGTAGCATCTTCTATCGCCTTTTCCAATTCATGTAGTCACCAAAACTTCTTTTATCACCATGTTGCCCCTTAAAAGCCTTTTCCTCTACCATGTGCTTGTTACCAAATTGATATCAGCCAGCTCTTCCTCTCAGCTAATCTGTATATTATATCCCACTCCCACAACCAGAACACTTTCACCTTGAAGATAACTGAAACACTGGGTAATTTTAAACATTCAATGGTTTTCATCCCCAGAACCCAAAGTTATACAAATAGTGAGTGGAATAAACCCAGATTTCAAACAAAAACCCACAGTTTATTACCTGAAAATCATTACAATATTTACTTGTGACTTCATACCATACCTGCCCAGAGTCGACCAATAGGATCTGCCTTGCCATCATTTAGCCTGTTATCCTGAAGTTCTTTTTCATTGTCAACAGCACTAACATATTTCACTTCTGTAGGAGTGCTGCTTTCACCATCCCATGTCAGTATAGCAACATTACGCCCTACAGTAATCACAAACTTGTCTTTTGTCCCTTCAAGTGGAATGACAAGTGAGACTTCACCACCGTCTATAAAACAGTACAAATAATATACATATGCCACATTCTAAGTTTGGAAAGTTGGAAACAGAAACATGCATCATATCGATCATAACATTTTCCAGTAAGGGGACTATGTATTTATTCTATATAGGGACTTTATCTAGTTAAAAACCATGGATACCTAGGCAAGTGCAGATTTGAAAGCAAGTTCCAGTGACTACAGATGGGTTTTTTCTTCAGTTAAACAACACTTTGTGACAAACTAACAAAAAGCATATCAGAATATGCATTTGTATACATTTTGCCTTATGTCACATTTAATTATAAATTAAACTAGATAAATATTAGTAACATAGGATATAGAATTTTCTGATGATATATTATTTTGTAACTTAAAATTCTGTTAGCCATGCAGAATCTATAATTAGGTTATGGTTTTATGCAAATATCTGTTAGCCATTTTAACTGTGACTGTGAAATTCATCGTGCTTCGGACTGGTGACACGGAATGCGCACTGGTTCGAGTCTCGGGGGAAAGAAATTTCTCATGAGATTTTCGACTGGTGCCAACCCAGCATCGTGAGGGAATTGGGGAGCTACAATGGGTAGCGTAATCCGGTCATGAAAACTAGCAATGGCTGGGGGTTCGTCGTGCTGACCACACGTCACCCTGTATCTGGTTGGATGATTGTTCACCTCTGCTTAGGCATGTGAACATGAGGCCAGCAGTCAAGCTAGTCGGCTTTGGCTCTCAGAGGGCTGTTACGCCACGGATTATTATTATTATTACAAATATGTGTGAAGATTGTGGTGCATTATGGTCATAGGTGATGGAACAAAATTTGTAATGTCTGTTTATAGAATTCCCTTCTCTTGTTGTGTCTTTAGCAGCTACATAGTTAAAGTCATAATAAATTTGTATTTATTGACACTATTAATTAACAACCAGTACTTACCAATTTTCACTGTCGTGTGTGTATTGGTGGCAGGAACATACTTATGGACGGTAGAGCCTTTAATGTCAATGTAATATAGTGCTTGAGCATCGTGGTCCCAGTGAGGCCCTTCACCAAGTATCACAGGTGCAGAAATTTGCTCTATTTTAGGCACAGACATCTATCTGCATAATAGAAGAAACAATAAATAAGTTATTTTGTCTCACTGGTTGTCATTCCCATAGTGTCTTAACGTCATACTTTTTTTTTTCCTTCATTTAATTGATTTTGATAAATTTGTTTCAACCATCAGATGTGGTTCCAGCATAGCTTTTTACAATCTGAGAAGGTATTTCAGTTAAAACATGTTATCTCAGTCAGTAATAGGTTTTTTCACATCCAAGTATCATAACTACTAGGCTGCGGCTTGTGTACACCTCAGACATCAATATTAAATTAAGTTGAGTGAAACTCTCCTGAAGATATGAAATTACTGTAATGTGGGGGAGGAGGGCATGTCTTCATTTGACTGGTTTTTAAGGCATTCTAGTAGAGAGCAGGAGAATCAAATTTAATGCTCAACTGAATTATTGTTTTCACTGGAACCAAAACACTGCAGTAGTTGGGATTTCTACAAATTTATAATTTCCACAAACATGTACACCCATATTTTGGGATAGCTCCACTAAATAGAAATATTGATGACTTGAGCTAGTGTATATTTGTTTATTTATGTAACTCAGACTATGTAGCGTCGAATAAGAGGATGGCAGTGAGTAATGAATTGGAAAGGATTGAGTGAGGAAAACCACGAAAAATATCAGTCACTGTAGCCGGTCTTTGAACCCGGGTCTTCGTGAATGCGAAGTAGGAGAGTTAACCATCTCAGTGCTCTTTTTTAATATTGGGCTCACATACAAGTCTCGGTCTTTCGAACGCTATAATCCCTTTAGGATTTCATACCAACGGTTCGCATCTACTACGGAAGCGAATTACATATCCCCAATCTCATCGACCTTTATGTCATCGAAAAAAAAACAGTGAAGTGTACTGCAACTTATGGAGCGCCTTCATTTTCTGAAGCCTCCTGTCACGGCACCCCTCTTAGGCCCAAATATTCCCCCAGCACCATGTTTTTAAACACCCTTAATCTGAAACCAAAATTCACACCTATTTCAGAAAAGTGGAGTTTGTTTCGCAAAGGCATATCTAATCTTAACGTTTATACAATGCAGACAGACAAAACATTAATGAACTGCTTGATAATACAAATTAGAGATAAATTTGTCCAGTGCAAAGTTGCACTGGTAACATTTTCCATCAAATCTACTGATGGCAGCGGATACCTGCAGTTCTCCCACGCTTTCTACGAGCTGACTTTTCTCTAACAGACCAACAACTAAGATTTACATGCCTCTTTGAAAGAAGACGATGTCTAACAAGTGACATATACATTTTCAAAATGAATGTCGTAGAAGACCTAAATACTGGCCGGGGAAACAGAAAATGCAGGCTAATAAGAATGTCAAATAGAAAACTCCATGGGGG